>LR749811.1:544434-672590 GCA_902729485.2 Mus minutoides
CCGGATCCCATTACAGATGGTTGTGAACCACCACGTGGTTGCTGGGATTTGAACTCAGGACCTTTGGAAGAGCAGTCAGTGCTCTTAACTGCTGTGCCATCTCTCCAGCACTCTCCTCCTCCCCCCTCTTCTTCTTCTTCCTCTCTCTTTCTTTTTCTTTTTTGGACAGAGTCTCATGTATTGCAGGTTAGCCTCAAACTTCATATGTTTCTGAGGACACTCATGATCTTCTAGTTCTTCCGGCTCCACCTTCTGAGTGCTGAGATTATAAATGTGCACCATCACATCTGGTTTATATGGTGGGTGCTGGGGATCTAACCCAGGGCTTTGCGTATGGTAAGCCAGCAGCATTCTACTAACTGAGATGCAGTGCGGCAGAACTCTGAGCAATTACTCTGTGTTGGGCCCTGGGGAGGGACTCTCGTTGGTCACAGAGGGTACTGAGAAAGGTAGAGCCCACTTAGAGGAGACCAGATACTTCAGAGGGTTCAGAGTGGTTATAGGAGAAGGTACCAGTACGGACTTGAACAACATTACCCCACCTTCCTTCCTCCCTTTCTTCCTTCTTCTCTTCCCCCTTTCCCTCCCTCTTTCCTCCCATCTCCTCCCCCTCTCCCTTCCTCTCTTCCTTTCTCCTTCCCTTTCTCTCACTCTGTCTTATTTTCTTTCTTTTGAGATTGGGTCTTCTTTTTTTTTTTTAAAGATTTATTTTATTTATTATATGTAAGTACACTGTAGATGTCTTCAGACACTCCAGAAGAGGGTGCCAGATCTCGTTATGGATGGTTGTGAGCCACCATGTGGATGCTGGGATTTGAACTTATCACCTTCGGAAGAGCAGTCAGGAGCTCTTACCCGCTGAGCCATCTCACCAGCCCCGAGATAGGGTCTTCTTATGTTGCTCAGGCTGACCTGGAACTCACAGAAACCGGCCTGCCTTATCCTCTGGAGTTCAGGGCTTATAGGTGTGAGCCTGGAAGTCCTAGCTCATGCTTGTTCTGTGCTGGGAATTCTACCTGAAACACTGCTATAGAGTCCATTCTCACCAAACAGCCTGCAGCTGAGGGGCAGAAAACTCACATAAGCAGCTATGGAGACTCTGCTCTTAGAGCGAGATGGCTGCAGGTGGGGAGCACACTCAAGGCTGTAACAGCCTTCAGTAGGCACCGACCCTGCTCTTTCCTTCCCGATGGACGCTCCTGCTATTTATATGTCAGCTCTTGTTTTGTTTTGTTTTGTTTTGTTTTGCTTTGTTTTGTTTTTCTAGACTGAGTTTCTCTGTGTAGCCTTTGCTGTCCCAGAACTAGTTCTGAAGAACAGGCTGGCCTCAGAGATCAGCCTGCCTCTGTCTCCTAAGGGCTGAGATTGAAGGTGTGTACCACCACCAACCACCAACCACCAACCACCAACTGGCTATGTGTCCACTCTTTTACATGCCTTATTTATTATTTATTATTTTGCACAGTTGTTAACAAGAGTATTTATGTGTGGAATTACTGATTGTAATCGCAGTAACAGGAGAAGTGACATGTGAAGGCCTACTGTGTACTGAACTCAGAACAAAGGAAGTTATCTGTGTAACTTCAGCACATCTCAGCACCCTGATGAGGTATGTAAAATTGTCGTTAGCTCTATTTTATAGATGGGGGAATTGAAGCTTGGAAGAGTTAAGCGATTTGCTCCAAGTTACACAGTGTCCTAGTTAGGGTTTCATTGCTGTGAAGAGGCACCATGACCAAGGCAACACTTATAAAGGAAAAAAAAAAACATTTAACTGGGGTTGGCCTACAGATTCAGAGGTTCAATCCATTATCCTCCTGGTGGGAGCATGGAGTCACCCTGGCAGGCATGGTGCTCGAGAAGGAGCTGAGAGTTCTACCTCTGGATCAGAAGGCAGCCGGAAAAGACTGAGACACACTTCCTCCAACAAAGCCACACCCACTCCAACAAGAAGACACCTCCTTGTAGTGCCACTCCTTATGAGCTTATGGGGGCCATTTTTTTCCCCAAACCACCACACACAGTAAACACAAGAGCCTCCTCTTAGTTTGAATTCTTTTTTATTTTATTTTATTTTTGTTTTCTTTTTTTATTAACGTGTGTGTGTGTGTGTGTGTGTGTGTGTGTGTGTGTGTGTACATGCCACAGTTCACATGTGGAGGTCAAAGGGCAACTTGTAGGAGTCTGTTTTCTCCTTCTACCCTATGGGCTCTGGGTCATCAGGTCATCAGGCTTGGTGGCAAGTGCCATTACCCGCTGAGCCCTGAGTTAAACTCTTAATAATGAAGGATCACAGGGCAAATCCCCTGCCACATACCTCCAGTTACTCTCTTCACCATTCAGAGACCTATGAGGTAAAAATTTCCCAAATCCACATATATAAGTACACTTATATAGAGAGACTTTTTTCCCTTAAAATTAACCATCCTGTTGTGCTGGTCTGACTGTTCATCTCCCTCATTTGATGCCAGAAAATATAGTTCTATTCCATTCTTGTATCTGTTACCTAATATTCCACAGAGTGAATTCACTGATGGACATTTGGTGTGTTTTTAATATTTTGATATTGCAGGCAATAAGCAGTGCTTCCCCTACGCACACTAACTAGTACAAGCCTCTTAAGCTTGTGAGCTCAGACCTAAAAGATGAATTACCAAATGGAGGAGAGTGTGTCTTTAACAGTTTCTCAGGTGTCGCCTAACTGTCCTCCCCAAAGATGATTCTCCCCAGAGCACGAGAGACGATCTCCATTTCATTACTTCTTTGGCATTGCATCCTCTCTCTCTCTCTCTATTTCTCTCTCTCTCTCTGCTAAACTGGTATATCGGTAAAAAAATCTCTTTGTTATTTTAATTTTCCTGATTACTACTGAGACTGGGGATTTTTATATTTATGGACCATTTTATCTGCTGTATTAGTTTTTCTGTATCATACATGCATATGCTTTGCCTATTTTTTATTGAATCCAAGAGTTTAAGGTTTTTATAATATTAATTTCCTCATTATAAAAGTAATGCATGCTAAATTAAGAACAGTAGAAAACAGAAAATAGTAAAGAAAGTGTATATTGTGTATAATCTCACACAAAGAAAAACATTTAGCAGCATATTTTTGCATTTTTATGCAAATCTATATGTTCATACCATGCCATTCATAGCATAGCATGAAATATACTTTCTTGGGTGCTTTTCTCACTGGACATTATAAAAAGCACATTAACCTTTGTTATTAAAGATCCTAAACACATTTTTTTTTTTACGTTTAGCATGATCAAATTGGTATGTAAAAATTTATTTGAACATTACTCTAATTGCTAGATATATTTCACTATTATAAACAAAAATATCTACCCACAAGAGGTGTAGTGGCATACATCTTTGATTCTAGCACTCAGGAGGCAGAAGCAGATTTCTGAGTTCAAGGCCATCCTGGTCCACATAGTGAGTTTCAAGCTAGCCATAGCTATACAATGAGACCCTGTCTCAAAAATACAATACAATACAATACAATAAAATAATCCTGTCTATATTGTTGACTATTTCCTTAGGAGAAAATTACTTTGCATTTGGTGAAGAAATAGGTGAAAGGATATGAAGTTTCAAAAAAATTTAAAATCTCAGTGGGTAGTGGTGGTACACACCTTTAATCCCAGCATTTGGGAGGCTTAGACAGACAGATCTCTGAATTCAAGGCCAGCCTGTTCTACAGAATGAGTTTCAGGACAGCCAGGGCTACACAGAGAAATCCTGTCTTGAAACATTCCCATCAATTCTGCATGACACACATTTAAATCCTTAATTTAAAAAACAAAGGGCCAAGCGTGGTGGCGAACGCCTTTAATCCCAGCACTCGGGAGGCAGAGGCAGGTGAGTTCGAGGCCAGCCTGGTCTACAGAGTGAGTTTCAGGACAGCCAGGGCTACACAGAGAAACCCTGTCTCGAAAAACCAAAAACAAACAAACAAACAAACAAACAAAAACAAACAAAGGGCCAGCAAGATGTCTCAGCAGGTCTTGCCAAACATGAGGGCCTGTGTTCAATTCCCAGAGCCGACGCGGTAGAAAAAGAGAACCAACTCCCACATGGTGTCTTCCGATTTCCCAGTTTGTGCCCACATACATACACACAAAATAAACAATAAAATAAAAATTTAAAAAAAAAAAAGAACAAAAGGCCCTTGCCACCAAGCCTGACCAACTGTGTTGGAGCCCTGGGGTCCACATGAAGGGAGGAGAGCTGACTCCTGTGAGCTACACTCTGACCTTCACATAGGCGTCATGACGCACCTGCAGCTCCTCCCAAATAAATACAGAGCGAATAGTAAATGCAAAACAAATAAGTAAATAAATGTTTGATTTCTAAGAGAGAGAAAACAAACAAGGGGTTAAGCATGGAGCTCAGAGGTAGATGTGTGTTTAACATGTGCGGGGCTCTAAGGTCAGTCTAAAATGTGTGCCAAGCACAAGCAATGCATTTTAATTAGGACATATGCATTGTTTGTTTGCTTGCTTGCTTATTTGTTTGTTTAGATACAGGGTATTATGTATTCCAGGCTGACTTTCAACTCAGTGTAGCCTGGAGTAAGCAGCACAGAAGAACTAAGAGAGGCCCTGCCTCAACAGGTGGAGAGAGAACTGATTCTCCAAAGGTGTCATCTGACCTCCGCAGATGTGCCCTGGCATGTTAATGTCTGCACTTACACACACACACACACACACACACACACACACACACACACACACACACACACACACACACCCCAATAATAAAAAGTACTACTACTAATTATTATGTTTGTTTGTTTGTTTGTTTGTTTTGGAGACAGGGTTTCTCTGTGTATCCCTGGCTGTCCTGGAACTCATTCTGTAGACAAGTCTGGTCTCAAACTTGGAGATCCATCTACCTTTCCCTCCTAAATACTGGAATTAAAGGTGTGAGCCACTATTGCCTCGCTAATAATAATTTTTTAAAAATGTATTTTATTTAACTCGATAAAATAAGACATTATCAATTCAATATGTTATCAATAGAAGATGATTAACGAGGCATTTTGCATTCTTTGTATGTTTTGTACTAACAGGACACTTCTCAGTTTGTACTAACCAAAATCAGAATATGATAGCTACATATGGCTAACAGCTGACCATAAGGGACAGAGTAGCTGAAGAGCTCTAATGTTGCCATCTGGGACATGGGGACCATGCTACATTGTTTCCTTCACAGGCTGATACCAGAGTGGAATGGGCGGTTATACTCTCTGTAGTTTGTAAGGTGCTGGGTCCATGCAATTGCATAGGTGCTGGGATGCAGTATGACCTGGCTTACAAAGTGGGGCCAAGTAACGATGGGATGGATTGTTGTTGCAAAGGGCAACTGATCCCACTCCACTCGCTCAGCATCTCCTAAACAGAACTCAAGCTCTAAGCATTCACAGGGTGCTCTTTCTCACTCATTCCAGAAGACACTCCATATAGTTGGGAGGTTGAATGGCCCCAAAGGCTCATGTGTTAAAGGGTGGTGCTATCTGGGGCTGATAGGACCTTTAAAACATGTGGCCTAGGAAGAGGCCATGACTGCTGTGTCCTGGAAAAGGATCTCGATGTTCTAGTTCTTTTCTTTTCTTTTCTTTCCTTTTTCCCCCTTTTCTTTTCTCTTCTCTTCTCTTCTCTTCTCTTCTCTTCTCTTCTCTTCTCTTTTCTTTTCTTTTCTTTTCTTTTCTTTTCTTTTCTTTTCTTTTCTTTGATTCCTGGCCATAGATCAAGCTTGTTCACTCTGCCACATGATCCCGTCTTGATGTTTAAACCTGGCTCAAAATTATGAATCGTAGACTAGAGCCACCAACTTTGAGCTGAAAAGAATTCATTTTTTGTTATTGTGGTATATGGTGTGTGTGTGTGTGTGTGTGTGTGTGTGTGTGTGTGTGTGTGTGTGTGTGCTATAACTCCTGTGTGGAGGCCAAAGGATGACTTTATAGAATCGGTTTTTTCCTTTCACCTTGAAGTGGTGTCTGAGGATTGTACTCAGGCTACCAGCTTTCTGCAACAATTGCCTTCACCCACTGAGCCATCTTGCAGACCCCAAAACCTTTTTTCTTGATAAGTAAGTTGTCTTAGGTACTTCATTACAGCAACATAAAGCTGACTAATACAAGCCCATTCTGATCATGCCTTACCTGTCCCACACTGGGCTGGGGGTGTAGCTCACTTGGTAGAGTGCTTGTGAGTAGTATGCACAAAACTTCAAGTTCCTTCTTTATCGTGGCATAAAAGTGGGCGTGACGGCATATACCTATACTCTGGGAGAAGATGAACAAGGATTGAGAGTTCAAGGCCAGCCTTCTTGGCTGCATGAGACCCTAATTCGAAAAACCAAAAAAACAAAACAAAACAAAACAAAACAAAAAACCCCTCATTCATTGTTCTGTGGGTTGTACCCTGGCACTAGAGGTGTCCCGCCACACCTGGCTGCCAACCAGAATTAAAATTTGGCTTTTCAATTTACTACTCAATTCATTCACCAAGTACTTATTGAATACCTTTTGTACACCAGCCTCTGAGATGGGAATTCTTTTCATAAAAGCTTTTCTCAAAGGACACATTTACAAGAGTTATTGAAATTAAAATGGAAAAGCAATGAGAAGGAGGAACATGTGTTCAGGCATAGAGCTGATGGGACATGAATAGTGGAGCTGTGAGCTTCAGGGCAACCGGGGTAAAAAGGGAAATATATTGGAGCACAGGATCTCTACCACCTGGGAGAAAAAGCACGTCACTTCCCCCTGCACCCCTAATAGAAACAGAGCTTTCTACAGTCTGCAGTGCTTTGTGCAATCAGGCAGGCACCACACAGGCATTGCTCAGGGGCTCCGCCAGCATAATGGACAAAGCCTCCAGCTGCAGGTTTATAGCCGGTGTAGCCGTGATCTTCCTGTGGCCGTTTCATGTGTCTGCCCTCAATAAAAGCCGAGGGCACGGTGATAAAGCCCAGACTCAATGAAGGCGACCCTGCGACAATCTAACCTATGTTGTGCAGCCATGAGGCTTTCCAGGGATTTAGCTTGAAGCCAGGAGAGAGGTTAAAATACAGCTGGGAAGGTATGACCTAGTGGTCTCTCAAGTCCTGCCCACTCTCTTCTCTCCCACTGGCACTGCCATTAGCGAAGAGCTCCGAGTCCTCCCTGGTCTGCCCTCAACCTGCCTTACCCCTGAGTAGCCAGTAATCTTTCAAATATAGGAACCCCCATCACACACTCCACCCTCAATCCATCAGGGATCTAAGCAGCGTTTAGAGCGACTTGTTCTCAGCTTGGGGTTGTAACCATTCCTTGAATAATAATTCTTCTTCTTCTTCTTCTTCTTCTTCTTCTTCTTCTTCTTCTTCTTCTTCTTCTTCTTCTTCTTCTTCTTCTTCGTGTGTGTGTGTGTGTGTGTGTGTGTGTGTGTGTGTGTGTGTGGTGTGTGTGTTTGAGTCAGGATTTCTCTGCCTAGTTCTGGCTGTACTGGAACTCACTTTGTAGACCAGGCTGGCCTCAAACTCAGAAATCCACCTGCCTCTGCCTCTCGAGTGCTGGGATTAAAGGCGTGCACCACCATCCCTGGCTCATTCCTTGAGTTCTTGATAACGTGTATGGATCACACTTGCCAAAACCAGACCAACAAAAGTAACCAGTGATTTTGCTTAAGAGAAAAAAAGAAGCTGGGCTAAGGTGCACACATGTGTGAGGAGCCTTAGTAGTGGTTGATCTTGGCAGATCTAGGGCTCATTGTGGCCTTCCTTCATTTTTAAGTCTTTCTTTCTTGCAAGCATGTATTTAAATTAGAAGACAAGCAGAAAGAGAGAGAGAGAGAGAGAGAGAGAGAGAAGAAAAAAAAAGGAAAGAAAAGAAATAAAGGGAAAAAAATCTCCAATTTCCCTGTAGGCCGACACCCACCCAGCCGTTCTCTAAGCTCTTTGAGCTTCCTTTGTTGGAGAATACACTTACAGGCTCTGTGTCAGGCAACGGGCTAGACATTTTAAAAAGAACACCCATTAAACCACATGTCTAATCTAGTCTACTGTTGAAGCAACTAAAGTTAGATTGTGGGACTTACCTAGGGTTTTTGGGGCAGGCAGACCTGGAGTTGGAACTACAGCAGAGCAGTCTTGAGCCAGAGTTCTGTGGTTCCCTTTGTTTAGTTCACGGTGTGTCCTTGCATCCCCGCTTCTCCGTCTCTCCCTCCCCGTTCTTCTCCATCTCTCCCTCCTCGTTCTTCTCTGTCTCTCCCTCCCCGTTCTTCCCCTTCTCTCTCCCCGTTCTTCTCCTTCTCTCCCTCCCTGTTCTCCTTTTCTTCCTTTCATCTTTCTTTGTTTTCTTGCCTCCTTATTTCTGTCACCCTCTCTTTATTTTGAGACAAGAGCTCACTATATAGCCCAGGCTAGGCTCAAATCCTCAATCCTCCTGCCTCAGTCTCCTGAGTGCTGGAATTACAAATGTGCACCAGCACACCTAGAAATTGTTTAGTTCTTTTCCTAGCTTGCTTCTTACTATAGTCTGGGTGTTCAATGCATGTTTATTACCAAGTAAAGGTGCTTTTCTTGTGGGCTTGTTTTTGAAACTCACATCGATTCCCCCATCTTTCCTACTTTCCTCCCATCTCTGAACCCCTTGATAGAGGAACAGGGTGAATGGAAAGTAGGAATCTTAATGTCCTGGGGTTTTGGTCTTCAGAAGACAGGGCTTCAGAGGTTTCCAAGTCCAGAATTGTGACCTGGCTGGACCTTAGTGGAGCCTAGAGACAGGCTGGAGAGTTGTGAAGACGTGTTTGAACAGTGCGTGCATGTAGTTGGCCACCCAGAGACACCCAGAGGGAGAAGGAACAGTCACTGGTGAGATCCTCCATCGGTCCTGAGAGCAGGCACCTCAGGTTCTCCACAGGTGAGAATGAGGTTCTTCTAGGAGGCTCCAGGTGAACCGAGTGTAGAGAATCCCTTGGCACTCGGCCCAAGCACCACTCCACCCCTGATGTTCCTTGAAGTAGACACAAGTTTGGGGACAGGGCAAGCAAGAACTTGGAGGAATTTCAGCAATGATTGTACTTGAACTTTCCTCCACTTCCAGCCTGCATGCACATCCAGAATGGAAATTAAGTAACGTTATAGAATAAAGCCTTAACTCCTCATTCCTAAAGCCTTAACTCCTCATTCCTGGAGGCTTCCAGTGGAGACTCGTGCTACATTGACCTTGGCTGGCTGTTTGCATTGTACTGTTAAGGCTCATCGCAAAGCTTCACTGTCCTGTGAGCAAACAGAATTCTAAAGCCAGAGGCTGAGGGCAGGAGACTCCTAGACTTTGAATGGATCTTTTCTGAGGCAGTAGTTACAGCTTGATAATGGTCTCCCTGTGGGGAAATCCTCCTCACTGTGTGAGTTGGGTGGAGTATAGGGGTTCTATCAACAAACTTGGGGTTCCCTCAAAGCCTTTTGGGACACATTGTGCTCTCAGGTAGGCACTTGATTTAGACCCACAATTGCGCATCATCGAACACGACAAGAATGATCGTGGCCCAAAAAACTTTCAGAGCAGTGATGACGGGTGGCTCTGTGGACTGGCTCCTTCCAAGTAGCATTGCTCCCTAGGGGATCCTCAAGAGGAGTGAGCCATGAAATAAATGGTCCCCGTTCTGGGGGGTGGGAGGTTAAGGAAGAGAAGCTCTTCCAAGGGAAGCTGTTTACCAAGGGCTTTGCTAGTCTGTGCCCATGCCTGCTGAGTCCAGTGGCTGCAGTTTCACCATGCCAGATGCTATCAGGGACAGCATCAGAGGGTAGGGTAGGTACCAGCAGGGTAGGGGCAGCATGTTGAAAAGGGCTTGGGCACACTGCAAAGCTGAGCTCTCTTTAAGCTCTGGTATCCTCAGTTAGAATGTCCACTTCACAGGGTTGTAAGAAGGGCACTTGGGAAGCTCTCTGTGACTTCCCCAGAGCGCCTTTCATCCCGATTTACCAGCAGTGGCCTCGTCTAGTCTTAGTTACAACTCTGTGTCACCCGTGGAAATCCCATTATCCCGTGAAAATGGTGTGATTCAATGCAATTAGAATAAAAAGGGACCCAGAGACAGTCACCAGTGGTAATATGGCAGCTGGAAGCAAGAGGCTTTCTTACGAGTGGGAAACGCCGTGCACTCCCCGGGCTTGTTGATTCTGAGGCTGGTCAAAGGCCTCCTGGTCAGTCCTGAAGCTTTCATAAAACCACAGGGTACATCCTGCCAGCAAACATTTATTCTGCTCTTCCCAGGTCACCAGTCAGTTTTAGCTGTTGGGCTAGTCTCAACTCTTTTTGTTTCCCTGGTGTACACAGAAGAAAGCCACTGTGAGGGAGGGAGCTGGTTTCTCCTATTCAGTCAATCCTGGGGCACTGCCTGGAAGAATGTCCATACCTGTGTCCCCGCCCATCAGAGCAAGACAGAAAAACCTCTAGCCTTCCTGCAGGTTCCCATCCCTTAGTCATCTCTGTGCTCCAGTCTGGGATTCTTAGGGATTTCTCTTGCCTGTTCCTTTGTTTGCTTACTTGAATTAGAGCCTCACAGAACTGAGACTGATCTCAAGCTTGCTATGTAACCAGAGCATTTGTAACCCTGCTACGGTCCCGCTGCCTCCACCTCCTGTGGCCTGGAGTTACAGCCCGACCAACACCACCACTCTCATCTTACCTAGTCCTGGGGATTGAACTTGGGGCTTTAGGCATACAAAGCCACTAATTGTGCTACGTCTTGCCTGTTTCTGAACTCAGAGTGAAAAGAACCTGTCCCGTCTTGGTGTGAGATCTATGTGTATAGCATGGACCTGTAACTTGTCCCTTTTTAATGGCCGAATGTCGTTCCACGATGTGGATGAGCATCGTTTGTTTGCCAACTCTACAATTATTAAATATTTTCCCTCAGATACAGACCTAGAAGCTGGATTTCCTGACTATTTTCTGATCTTTCTACCTTATCCCAATGCCTCTCTCTTGAAGAAGAAAAAGGATGTTGCCAGCCCCACAGCACAATTCCAGTGTTAGCATTGCTGGCATTGGTATTTGCTGTGTTTTCTGGGTTTGACTATTATATAGTTCAGAGTTTCTCTGTGTAGCCTTGGCTGTCCTGGAACTCACTCTGTAGACCAGGCTGGCCTCAAACTCAGAAATCCGCCTGCCTCTGCCTCCAAAGTGCTGGGATTAAAGGCGTGCACCACCACGCCAGGCAAGATGCACTTACTCTTAGCTTCAATAGAACTACCAACCCCACCCCAGCCCCCACTCAAAGTGTTTGTACTGATTTACATTCCTCCAGCTCCAAATGAGAGCTCCTACCCCCTCCTTTCTGTCAATTACTTAATCTCTTACACGTGTACCACTCTTAGGGTGCAGCGTGGAGTAGCGTGGCGGCAGAACTTTCGGACGACAAATGATGTCAAGTGTCCTTTCAATCTGCTTACTGTAAACCACTGTGCATGCTTCCATTGATCCCTGTGAAGGCCTCCCAGCTGGCCTCTCAGTTTCTGCATCCAGCGGCTCTCATCCAATCTGCCTGGCTGTGGCAAGTAGGGCCCTAATGTGAAACTGGGTCCTCCTGCTACAAGCCCTCTCTGGCTGTTTCTTGCAAGCTTGGATCAAGAGCCAGCTCTTGGTATGTCCCCAGCCACCCAGGACTCTGGTCTGCCTCTGCATCTTTATTTAAGGCCAGTGGACTCCAGGAGCATTCTGGCCCCTTTTGTGCATGGGGGTTGCTTCCAGGTTGTTGTTACAGATAAGCTTGTGTCTTTCCTTTTTCTGGCATTTATCACATGCCATAGTGGCAAACTGCTATGGTTATTCGATGTCTGTCTCTGCAACTAGACCGGAAGCTCCATACACGTGAGCTCTACGCTCACATCCATTGTTGCGTCTCAGTGCCTACTGAGGTGTCCAGCACATACTAGGACTCTGGTATATATTTTTGGACTATCTCATGTTCCTTCAGCCCATGATCAGCTTCCAACAGGACATCAGCTCCATAAGGGCAGAGAGGGTGCCTATTTCACTGACCCCAGATCCTTAGCGCTGGGCTTGGAATCTTGGAGATAGTTAACACTGGGTAAACTGACAAATAACAGGGCTGAAAGTTTGGCTGGCTGGCTGAGTTCTTGCTTAGCATACACAAGGCCCCGGGTGCAACCTCCTCCCAGTACCCAGTACCAGGGTTAGGGGGATGGAAATTGAATGAATGAACTCTTGGTTGAGTTGAAGCCTTCTCAGCTCCTACCGGAAGTGGTATTGTAAGAACATCTGCATAGGTGTCGGCCTTATGCCAGGGGTTTTGGTGCTCAAACAGTCCCCGGAAATCCGACCCAGGTTAGGGGCGAGCCCTGAGAACCTCAGCCATCCAAACTTCTCTGCGCACCTGCACCTGAGCAGACCGGCCTTCACGTGCCCTTTTAAGATAAAGTTAGCTTGCTCATGAAGGATGGAAACAGGAGGGTGCTCGCAGAACCTACCAGGGAGAATTAGAACTTTGCTCATGGTTGGCAAGCAAATCGATGCTGCGCACTGCAAACGAGTCTTATTTGTCCGCCATCAAGTCTTATCTGCGCGCCACGCGCATTCCGCTTGGCAGCAGATGGGTTCCAGGGATGGCGGCTCCGCGGAAGTAATAAAGTGGCATTTCTTTTCCAATTGTCTCTTGTTGAGACCTCTTGGTAATTCAGATTGATGCTCCTGCAGCCCGATGCAGGGACTGACTGAGTGAGGCTTGTCTAGGCCAGGAGCTTTTATTGCTGTTACAGGAGCTGAATGATGTACACAGTAGGAAGGGACCCTGGCTGTCCAAGGACTCTGTCCTTCCCCGCCAGGGGCCAAGGCCTGAGGGCTGGCAGGCGGGCGAAGGAAGCACCGTCAAGTCAGGAACCGAGCTCTGGACTCCTGGGTTCAATGCTCACATGAGACAACCGACAAGTCCCTAGGGATAGGCCCGAGGTGGATCTTTCCAGCAGAAAACATGGTGCCTCGGAAGTTTCTGTGGCATGAGTCTTCCCTGCAGTGGGAACGGGTGAGTCACAAGGTGTTTCCAGGGCAGAGAGCCTTACAGCTTTTCTGGGGGCAGGGAGAGGGCCCATTAGGATCAATATCTCCTTCAGTTCAGGGATTGTTAGTTTGTTTCAATGAGTAAGGTAAGTCAGATATTCTGGGATGCCTAGACCTAATAGGACAGCGTCTCCCCTCCCCCAGCCAGAAGCTCACCACCCTGTCCAAAGTCCTATGTTTAGAGGGCCAAGCCCCCGCCCCCGGGGGAGTAAGGCCAGTCTGCCCTTCTCTCACTCCCTTCCCTTGCTGTTGATGTGAATTTAAAAAAAAATAAAAAAAAAAAACCTCTCACAGGCCTGTCTCTCGCCACTTTCCCCATCCCCGTCCCCATCCCTTCAGACCCATCTACCCCTCAACCCCATCTGACTGCCAATTGAAAAGGCTGGAAAATAATGTGAAATAATATAGTTTATCACCCAGAGGCTGCTGACAGGCAGCGCGGCCACCTCTGAAAACAGGCAGGGAGGCAGGGAGGGCGAGGAAATTATAGGCTGCACAAAGGAGAAAAAGTTAAAGTGAGCGCTCCATAAAAGAAAGTGGAACTATTATGCCGCAAAATGCCAACTCATTACAAAGCGCCCAAATAAGAGAGAAATACGGCGCTGCCTGTAATAGCGGTTTACAAGGCAACATTGTACAGCAACAGAAGAAACGCTGCTATAATTTGCTCTAACAACTCCAATTATCCCTTTTATTGATTTGGCAACACATTTAATAGGAGTAGCCACACCTCTTCTGTTACAAATCATTAAAGGTGTTGAACGGTGTAATTTTAAAATTGTCCTCCTACAGTTGTCAGTATGACAGCATAATTCTCCCTGATTTCGGCTATGTAAACACCCAGGCACAGTCCTTTCCCCCTTACAAGGCCAGAGATGTTGTCAGCCTGGGGTTTTTGTGCAGAAACATCCATTTAATGCATGTCTTTTTTCCCCCCAGCTGTAATTGCACTACAGTTTGGTTTAGTGCAGGTTGTTTTTTTTTTTCTTCTCTCTCTCCCTTCCTCTCTTTCACTCTCTCTTCCTCTTTTTTTGTAACTAGAAGGAACATGGATCAGGGTGAGATGGAAATAAACAGGCTGTTTGGCCTTCCCTTTCTTCCTCTGTAGCGTTAATTGCTACTTAAGCCTGGGCCCTGCACTTAACATCCTGGGGGCAGATCAGGAACGCCCCCCACAGTGGCTTAGGGTGTGCAGGCGCAGGCGCTCTGCTTTAGCTGTGGAGCTCAACAGAGCCGGGCACTCCCGCTGGGTCTGCTGGCACTGGGTAGAGGCTCAGGTGACCTTATGTGCGGTATGCTCTGGGTCATCCTTCCCTGCCCCATTCCCATCCTCAACAGCCGCCCACTCCTTAAGGGGTTTTGTTTTGTTTTTGTCTCGGTTGTGGACAGATACATCTAGACCGGAGGGAAATGGCATGGGAAGGAAGCTGAGGAAAGTCTGTGACCTGGAGTCACTTAGGAGAAAGGGCTGAGCAGAGAAGAGCTGATGTATTGCGTGGGATGGGACTTGGATGTCTGGCCCTGGGCTGTTAAGTGGGGATCCGGTTGTGTGGCATGCCAGAGGCAAGTTCATGTCTCTCTACCTGTGCACTCAAGACACAAATCCCGCACTCCAATTAGAAATGTTGGCGGGTCCCCCACACACCCAGGTCCTCTATGTGATTCAGAGCAGAGAGGCTCCTTTAGACAACTCCAGCTGACCAGGCTGCTGAGCAGGGAATCTGAATGAAGCTGGCATCCTGTAACATCTGTTCTTTGCTTCTTTGATCCACCCCACTGACCACCTACAGATCGCTGGAATTAGATTTAAGCTTCAGCAGAAGGGATTTAAATTAGACCCAAAGAACCGGTGTTCTGGGGACTGCAAGGCTCCAGATTAGCCGGCTAGGACTCTCCTGAGATCATCAAAGAGCCTTGCTGTGCTCTGGTCAGGTCCTGGTGGTACCTGCCTCTGCACACATGATGCTGTGCCCTTCTACAGTGGTTGAGCCCGTGGCCTTAGCTTCCAGGACAGGTGCTCTGACATACATGCAGACTTTTTTGCTATTGGCAGAGTCTAGCTCTTTCCTACTTGAGCCTGTGGTGCTCCTGCAAGGAGAAAGTGCTTTGCCTCTGCATTCCTTCAGAGTAAAGCTGAGGTCTGCCTCCAGCCCCTCTTGCACAGCAGAGGCGGTGGACCTCCTGTGCCTCAGCCACTGGGGGTGGGGGGGTAGCACCTAACAAAAGGGTCTCCACTGGACAGTAGCCAAGCACACTGAAGCTGAGCTCCAGCCTGTTTCTTGCTTTGTCTGGCTATCTTCGGCTCTGTTCATCTGCTTGGATGTCTGTGCAGTCCTGCATGTCTCTCCAGGCCTGCCAGGCTCAGATAGGAAGCAGAAAGGGGTACAGTGTTCAGATTAGTGTCATGGGGTGGTGGTAGCAAGCTGGCTTCAAAACCTGCCCCTTCCCCACATGGGCAACCTTCTCCCAGACTTCATTACAGGCTGTGAGTGCCTGAGACAGATCACCTCTCTCTCTCAGCTGAGGCTTGGGGTGAGTTGTGGCCCTCTCCATCTTTTCCTCTCTCTGTGACCCCAATCACAGCACCTGCCCTTGTCTAATTGGCCAGTGTCAGTGGAAGGGGGGAAGGGAAGGCTGATGTCCAAGGAGGAAATCCCATTAGGGGAGAGTGAGCCAAGTTATTAGTGGTGAAGATGTAATTGGAGTTGGTGAGTAATCTCAGCAGATCCATCACCTATTTATGGTACACCTAGCTGTGTAACCTTGGCTGAAGTGCTTCACCTCTCTGGTGAAATAGGACCTCCATGATTGCCAAGAATCTCTACATTTGGGGGAGTGGAATCTCATGAACTCTGACTCACCCCCAGTCTCATGTCCATCCCCAGAGGTGCTCACTCGGGTTTGTTCTCTGAGTCACTTGTACAACTGCATGAATTCTTCCTAAGTTCCACACTCCTCGAGGTCAGTACCTGCCACCACCCCCAGCTGAGTATCTCACATACTCGTGTATCACCACCCCCAGCCACCACGAGTATCTCACATACTCGTGTATCACCACCCCCTGCCACCACCCCCAGCTGAGTATCTCACATACTCGTGTATCAGTTTTATGAATGGCCGGCTGAATGATGATTGGATGTGATTTGTGACAAGCACATAGAATTCCAAGGCTCTCCACTTAGACGGTGCGTAATTGCTCAGAGGAGAAGCCCTAACCACCTGCTGAGTTATGAGCTTCAGGGAGCACCTACCTGCATGTCCTCGGTAGCAACACGCCCAAAGGCTCCCACAGACAGATTTGGTGAGGACTGGAGCCATATGGACGTTAGATCTTTGCAGCAGAGAAGGATGCTCAGTTGAATCTTAATATGTGTGGTTTGTCTTTGTTTTGTTTTGAGACAGGATCTCACTGTGGTTTCCTGAGGATCTCACTGCTGGTTTCCTGACTGGCTTGGAACTCACTATGTAGACCAGGCTGGCCTCCAGCTCATAGAGATCCACCTGTTTTTGCTTCCTGTGTTCTGGGACTGAAACTGTATGCCGTTGTGCCTGGACTTACTATTAATTCTTTCCTTCACTAGAGAAAAGACAGCCAGTCCCATGGATGTAAGACAGAGCAAGGTTGGGGCTGAAGCAGGAGATGGGGATCAGTACAGGAGAGAAGTATGCACCCTTTCTTGCATTGTGTGTTTCTTGGTCTTCCTCTTCTGAAATCTCTTCCCAGAGCCCACAAAGACAAATCCTAGGCACTAAGGAAATACCTGCTGATCCAATGAACGAATACATGAAACCTCTTGGAAGTAAAAGATGGAAGGCGCCAAACCGGGCCACTCAGTGGAATTGCCCAGGATCTTTTCAGCCTCTATTCTCCTACCCCTCATGTCCAGAGTCCATTTTTGCTCACACACATACTGATTCGGAAACTCATGGTCTGACTCACAGCTAAGTTTTAAAGTTTACCCGTGAGTTTCTGACATGCGGACAAGTTGGGAAGCCTTGGCTTAGAACATGGCCAAGGTGATATATATATATATATATGTTTAAGGTGTATATTTGGAGGGATTTGAGAGAGATAACTTAGTTGGTAGAGTGGTCGCCTATTGTGCTTGGTACTTTGGGCTTGATCCCCAAAACCACATCAAAACCAACCCAAAATTCAGGTGTGGTGGCGCATGCCTGTAATCAGGTGAGGAAGGAAGCTGGAAGATCAAAAGCTCAAGGCTCTCCTTGATGTGGTGGTTTGAATGAAAATGACCCCCTAAGGCTCATCTAGTTCCTAGTTGGTGGACCACTTTAGGAAGGATTAGGAGGTGTGGCCTTGTTGGAGGAGGTGTGTCACTGAGGGTGGGCCTTGAGGTTTTAAAAGCCCACACCATTTCCAGCTAGCTCTCTCTGTCTAGAGCTTATGAATCTAGACGTGAGCTACTGCTCTGGCACCGTGTCCACTTGCCTGCTGCCATGCTTTCCCCATGATGGTCATGAACTCTAACCCTCTGAAACTGCACCCCTAACAAACTCTTCTACAGGTTGCCTTGATCATAATGTCTTACCACAGAAGTAGAAAAGTAATGAAGAAGCCAGGAGTGGTGGCGCACGCCTTTAATTCGAGCACTCAGGAGGCAGAGGCAGGCGGATTTCTGAGTTCGAGGTCAGCCTGGTCTACAGAGTGAGTTCCAGGACAGCCAAGGCTACACAGAGAAACCCTGTCTCGAAAAACCAAAAAAAAAAAAAAAAAAAAAGAAAAGTAATGAAGACACTGGTTACCTAGGAAGTTTGATACAACTTGGGTTACATTAGAACTTGTCTCAAAAACAAAATTGTTGGGCGCAGTAGCCACATGCCTTTGATTCTGGTACTTGAAAGTCTTTCTGTGAGTTTGAGGCTAGCCTGGTCTACATAATGAGTTCCAGGTCAGACAGGGGTACATGGTGAAACTGTTTCATGTTTTTGTTTTAAATGTACATGTGATTAAGAGTACACGGGCATGAAAGACTACACAGTGAGTTCAAGACCAGCCTGGCCTAAATGAGACACCACCCTACCCCACCCCAAAAAGATAGTGACTGAAGCTGGATGTGATGGCACACACCTTTAAGCCCAGCACTTGGGAGGCAGAGACAGGTAGATCTCTGAGTTCAAGGCCAGCCTGGTCTACAGAGTGAGTTCTAGGACAGCCAGGGCTACACAGAGAAACCCTGTATTGAAAAACCAAAAGAAAAGAAAAAAGGAATGAGTGGTATCTGGTTATAAAACATTAACCTCAGCGCCACGCATAAAACTCCATGTTTATACCTATGCTTTGCTCCCATGTCTCCACGGAGGCTGTTTTCAGAGGACCATCAGAGTAGGAGGTGAAAAGGACAGAGGTGGGTGTGACTTGGAAGGGGAAGTGGGGGAAGGTGCGACCCCATCGGTTGTGTGAGCATAGATCCTCATAGAAGCAGTCAGCTGGTTGCTGCATCTCCTCCTCCTTTGACAGAACTCTACCTTCATGTGTGTGTGTGTGTGTGTGTGTGTGTGTGTGTGTGTGTGTGTGTGTGTGTATGGGGGGGTCCTCTAAACTCTCCACTCTCCAGCTTGAGGGGATACAGGGGAGTGGGGGAGGGAGATGTTTCCCTCATGAAATGGTCAGTCCAACTTCTCTTGACCATGGAGACAGGATAGGATGGATAACTAAGGACAATAAGTCGCAGTCTCTCGGGGAGCTCCAGGGAGCATCCTTGGCTCACCACACCTGCTATTCCTGTCATCACAAGGTATTACCTTTGTGTAGTGGGACCACAATCTGCTAGACCCCTGCTATGTGCTAGCACAAACTTCTCAGTCATTATCATTTTCATTTTGCAGAGGACCTGGTGGTCAGAAAAATGGACCTGCTCAAATTTATTTTTTTGAATTAATTTATTTTTTAAATTTATTTACATCTGTTACCTGGCTCCCCCCCCCCCCCCCCCCCCCGCCATCTCGGAATTCCCCTCTTCTATCCCTCCTCCCCTTGCCTCTATGAGGATGTTCCTCAACCCACCCACTCACCCTCGATTCCCCTACACTAGGGCATCCATCTATCAAGCCTTCATAGGACCAAGGACCTCTCCTCCTATTGATGCCCGACAAGGCTGTCCTCTGCTGCATATGCAGCTGGAGCCATGTGTACTACTTGGTTGGTGGCTTAGTCCCTGGGAGCCTTGGGGAGAGGGTCTGGTTGATTGATATTGTTGTTCTTCCTAGGGGGTTGCAAGCCCCTTCACCTACTCAAATTTATATAGCCAACAAGAAAAAGCTGGCAGGTGATCCCAGTTCCCACAGTTCTGGGCTCATGATTTTCCCTGTACCTGCCTGGGAAGGATGCCATACCTAGGGCATCCTTGAAGGTTCCATTGTGATGTGTTTATGATTGTGCCTCAGCTGAAATGCAACCAGTAGAGCCTTGATCTCTTCTGTGATTCCCCCCTTAACTCAGGGTCTCCAGCTGGTGGAGCTAGCGGAGGGAAGGGCCAACTCTCGGGGCCATCCTCCATCCTTCTGAGCTCCCATCCCTTCTTCCTACTGCTTCCTCCTCTTCAGCCTTGTTCTCCGTGTGTCTCTCTCACGCCTGCCTTCTTCCCCGGCCTTGGCTTTATTTATTCACTCAGATTCTCATCTACCGACTCACCCAGCCAGCAGTCAGCAGGCTTTGCTGGCCTTTCTACTGGACCTGGTCCTCCAGAAATGAGGAAGACTGCCGGGAGCTCCCAGTAAACTCAAGGCTGATACTCAGGAGCCACCACTTCACACAGTCCCAGGGTGAAGATGGGAGATGCCGGCTTCTAATGTGGCCCTAAGACGAACTAGTTTTTCTATGCTGTCGGATGCAACAGGGGGCCAGCTGGAATGGCTAAAGATGACCACAGTGTGGGGGTAGAGTGAACATTTAGGGACACTGGCTGCTCTGAGCACGCTCAGGCTGGGGGGGGGGATCTCCTCTTTAATTCTATTGATAAAGGTCCCTGGGCAGGCTTCTTTAACCTGGTGAATTTTCAGTTCTGTCAAAATGATCTGATCTCTCGGATGAGCTCCCTTTCTAGGCAGTGTTCTTGCCTTCATTGAGAGAGAGAGAGAGAGAAAGAGAGAGAGAGAGAGATCGTACACATGTGCCTTACTCTCACTTACTGATGTCAACTAGAAGCTGGAGGGCTGGAGTCTCCGTTTTTCAGCAGGGAGTCCTGCCCTTGCCCCTGACCCCAGGGCATGGTCCTCCTGCCCTGCAAGCTTACCCTCTGCTAGGAAATAAAAGCTGTGCTCCTTTCATAAGACTTGAACCCTGCTCTCAGGAGAAGGAGCAAGCAGGAGGGGAGGAGGAGGAGAGGAGGAGTGCTACCAGGCCTTGACAATGCATACCCTAGGAAAGAGGCTTCCTATGGGCAGACAACTGCCACCTCCCAGGAACAGGAACAAAACCCTGACCCCGGTGGCTACACCTTTAACTCTTAGCTGGGCCAAATGGGCTCTGGACTGTGTGTGTTCCCTACTGGGCTGGTAAGGGGGACACCATTAAGATCTCAGAGGTCAAGAGACTAAACCAGCAGCAAAGTTGGTGTCAGCCCTTCTCTCTCTCTCTCTCTCTCTCTCTCTCTCTCTCTCTCTCTCTCTCTCTCCCCACATTGTCACCCCCCCCCAGCCCCCAGCCCCATCCTCTTCTCATCCCGCACCTCCTCCCTTTTCCATTTGGAAGGAGGCTTGCCGCCTTTGTATTTTAACTGTAGCAAAAAGATTAAATTGTTTACGAGCCGGGAGCTTCGGCTGGCTGGATGAGCCGGAAGAGACAAAGATAGACATTCTAATTCTCCCCTGTTCTCTGGGCCTCCGTCCCCCTGGCTGCTGCTAATTCTTTTATCTGCCCCCAACACTCCAGGCATTATGTGCATTCATAAAAAAAGGTTGGGGGGGGGGGGACGGAGAGAGCCCTCGCCGAAGCCAGCAAAATTACTGTTCTCTGCGCAGCTTCTCCGATAGCAATCTCTTGAATGCTTGATTACTTCGCCCCCTCTCCTGTGCCCCCTCCCCCCTTCCCCAGCACCCAACATAAGTTGGTCTTTAACCCTTTATCTTTAGCAAGCAGAAAGACACGGAAAACATCTCACTCAGTGGGTGGAAAAAAAAAGCGTGGCGGGGGGGGGTGCTTTGTGGATGGGGGGGAAAAAACTAGCACAGAGAAGAATTACTGTTATCTTCCCACCAGAAGAGGGACAGCAGAGATAAGGGAAGCCTGAAGAATTAAAAGAAACGTAGTGTTGGGGCCTCTAAATTCACGCCGAAGCTGGTTGTATTTGTCTGTCACGGGGGTTCATAATTTTCCGGGGTTGTTTTGATAGACTTATTGTGCGGACTGCATAGAAAACTCATCAGCATTTGTTGCCTGTGAGCATTATTGTCAGAGGTAACTGCGTGTCTATAGACTGGGGGAGATAATGGCTGAAGTCGAAAGCAGATAAAGCCGGGCTCTTCTCATTAAGGACTATCTCGGCCTCCGCAGACCGGCTGGGATTGAGTGACTGGGGCCTGGTGCGGGGCATACATTATGCCCGCCGCCGAAGCAGGAGCAGAAGGCAGCCTCATTCCACCGGCAGCCTGCTGCACGGTGGCCCCTGATGAATGGCCCGACAAGGGCTGTGTGGTCAGGGCACCCCGATAGGCTTTTGGAAGGAGCCTGCAGCGTGTTCATCGTGAGGCGGGAGCAGGGGCTTCCCTTCTGCTTGCTGAGCACCAGGGGTTTGTGGCAGAGCCACGTCAGGAAGCGGTGACAATGAGGGCAGGCTTTTGGATCCATTCGGACATTGTTACAGATGAGGAAAGTTGAGGTCCGAAGAAAGGACTGGTATACCCAGTAAGGGAGGTCAGAGTGGGGTCCTGTGATCCTGGGATCCGCAGAAGGGTACTTCAGATGTGTTCTACCGGAGTTGCTCAGAGATGCTAGCCTATCGTATTCTGGGACAAGATCCATGTAGGGGTGGGTCTAAGAGGGACCGCACCTGGGACCCATGTGTCCTGCCTCTCTCCCTTCCTTTAGCATTCTTCAAAAAACTTTTTATAACCCTTATTTGTTTGTATGTGTACACACGTGAGCATATATGTATATGTCTGCATGTGTGTGTATACATGTACGTGCACGTGTCATATAGCATCCATATGAGAGAACAGATGCCAAATTGATTTCATCTGGGTTGTTTGGTTTTGCCTAGAGTGGGGGCAGTATGTGAGGAGGGCTGACCCAGGGTTTTTACAATGTAGCTGGGATTGTCATTTAATTTGCTATGTAACACTTGTCGGCCTCAAGCTTCAGATCCTGTCAGCCCCCACCCCACCCCACCCCCGACTGCTGGGATGACTGGTGTGGACCTTGGTCCTCAGTCACCATTTCTTTGAGTGTCCATGAAGAGCAGACTCTCTGGACCACTATGATCACACAGGTGAGAGCTAGGTGCAGACCATCTGGCCATCTTCCTCTCTCTGTTGCCCAGGATACCCCCTCCTCTGAAGCCAGCCAAAGGAAGTGGATAAACAGAGGCATAGAGGCTCACTGCATTCCAAAGACAGGGACCAAGCCACTGAGTAGAAGAAGGGTCAGACTTTGGGCTCTAGGCAGCTTGCGAAGATGGCCTTCTTTGGCCCTCTGTGAAGTGGGGCTGATACTCTGGTTCATAGAGAGGCTACAAAACCTCAAAGTTTGGCGTTCCTAGGAGTTTTTGTGAGCACAGGGTCTGCACTAACTGCTCAGCATTCCTACCACCCTCTAGACGGCAACTGTTACATAGGGCCTTTTAGGTTCAGCGTTCCCTTGTTCATCTAACTCAGTGGTTCTGAACCTTCCTGATGCTGTGACCCCTTTAATACAGTCCCTCGTGTTATGGTGACTCCCCCACCCCACCCCTACGGCAAAATTATTTTCATTGCTACTTCAGAACTGTAATTTTGCTACTGTGATGAATTGCAATATAAATATTTTTGGAGGTAGAGGTTTGCCAACAGGGTTGCGACCCACAGGTTATGAACTGCTGACCTAATTCAAGGTGGGGGCTCCAAGGACTGGGGTCCAAGTTATAAATGGATGTTTTAGTTTGGACTTGCTCCCACAGGATGAAGCCTTGGCACTGCTGGGACAACCCTCTTGGTTGCCTTGAAAGAAACTGAGGCTCCAGGAAGGAGCCTGCCCAGGTCCAGCCGGACTTTAAAAAGTTGTCTACCCAGCGGCAGGGAGGTGCTTTCCTTCCCAGCACCCTACCTTCAGGCTGCTGTGGCCTGGGAGGCTGCCAGGCAGGAGAGAGCGCTGGTACATGCCGCATAGGGGACAGAGAGGTCCCCAAGCCCTGCCACTGGGCTAGAGGGTCCTGAGCTCATAGCTGAGGCCATTCCGGTCTACAGCTCCTTCAAAAATGGCTTGGTAAACCCAGGCAGTGAGGATGCTTTTAGCCAGTGACGGATCTCCTCCATTTGACTTGATGGAAGGGTCCCCAGCATGGACTTACTGATGGGGAGGATCAGGGTGGAAGAGCATCCTGGGGCATATTAGGGACTGTGCAGGGCCTCCCTTGGGGGTCACTGGCACGGAGGGTGCTTTAAGGCTTGGGAGACACCCTGCCCCTTGAGGACTAGGGAGGAGAGTCAGCTCAGCGTAAATGCTGGCAAACAACGAGGTGGAAGGGGAGAGCTAAGGAATGCTGGAGTGCAGAGGATGGGACGTTTGAATCAAGCCTCGAAGCAGATGGAGCGGGAAGAGCCTTCCAAGGGGAGAGAACACCTGGATAAAGACCCAGAGACCTGCAGGGTGGGTGCGCGCAGGGACAGTCGGGAGGTGGCTGCAGGTCTAATGGGAGGGGCTTAAAGGGCAGAAGTAGAGGGTGGGGTTGTGAGCAGTGTACCTCTAGGGAGCCCCAAGGGTTCTGAGAAACCCACTTTCCTGGAAATTTCCTCTACATTTGTCAACTCAGACGCCCCCCTCCCCCTTTCTTCCTTCTGTTATCAGCAGCTCTGTGTGGTGACACCTGATGGCAGTATTTGTTAGGTGTGGCAGAGGAAAGCACATAGACTTTGGAAAGCCTGTGACCTGTGGTTTTAGAATTAAATTGCCCCAGCAAGATGTGTGGCCTTGGCGGACAGGCTCACAATTCCCCTCAACTCCGTTTTCTGATCCGTAAGGTAGGGACAACTTTAGCCTCAGAGTTCCAGACAGAATTTCCCAAGGCTGGTGCAGAAAATCCGGCCAGCTGGAGTCTTTCCCTGTTCCTACACCTCGGGTCTAGACATTCTGACCCATGTCACTTGCTATCTCTCAACATAACCTCTCTCCTTACCTGGATGCCCTCCTTGGAGAAACACTTGACATTTGCCCCATACCCTGCTCTTGACCGGTAGTAGGTATCCGCCTGGCCTTGCTTTGGCCAATCTTTCTTGCTATCCTAGAACACAATGGTCTGTCCTCTTGGTCCTTCTGGTTTTCCAGGCTACTCTGGTTCTTGTCTATATTTTAGTCCTCTGTCACAGAACTAAGGGGATGAGAGGCTGACCCTGGGAGACCCCAGGCTCACTTTACAGCTAAGAGTAGACAGAAGAGTGGGCTCAGGTCCTCTGGGAGGCCAGTTGTCTCTGTATGGGGTTTATAGCGAGAACAGCTCAGCCTGTGGGGAAAGGTATGGCAGAGAGCAGGGAGGCTTAGCTGAGCCCTGGCTAATTGGCTGTGAGGCTGTGTACAGGGTACTGTCCCCTCTGTGCCTCAGACGATTAACCAATCACGAGAGAAGATCCATAAGTAAGGCCTGTTCTAGTCCTTACCGGGGGTCTGTCCAATGCAAAGGTCTGAGACGTTGCCTTGGTGGCAATGAAGGGGACATCAGAGAAGCCATTCTTAGGCAACTCCACCCCCCACTCCCCCCAAGGTTCTGGACACTTACCACCCCTTCTGAAGGATTTACAGTGGGCTGAATTCATTTGCATGACAAAATTGGCTCGGGCATCCAAGTGTTGCAGGACTGGTGTAACATTGCAGAGAACAGGCAGCCAGGAGGAAGGTTACAGCTGACAAAGAAGGAGCAGATCACCGCCCACCCGCTCGCTCGCCTCTTCTGCCAACCACCCCTCTGCTGGAGTGTGATGGGACACTCGAGACAGTTGCTAGCTCGGAGTGTGTGCTCGGGGGGTTAGAAGTCCTTTACTATTTCAGAACACCTCCCTGCTTGCCTTACTCCATCCATAGGTTATCTCTCTGCTTACTCTTGGGACCTGATAACACAGGAGTTCCAGAGCTACTGTCTGTTCATTCACCTATCCACAGATCTATCATCAATCCACCAACCTGACATCCATCCATCCATTCACCCACCCACTCATCAGTCCACTCACACACTCATCTGTCTACCTGCCCACCCATCCCACCTACTCACCATCTGTTTACCAGACTCTCTGCCCACCCATGCACTCATTCATTCTCCCATATACCCACCCATCCAGCAGTCTGCTCATTAATCTACCCGTGTGCCCTTCCATCTAGCTGGCAGAAACGCGTTGGACACTTGATGTACTGGTGCAGAGCCAGGCGTGTCTCTGTATGGCAGCTTCGTTTTCTATAAGGGTCACAGGGTGTATCTCCCAGGATTGACTCTGGGCCAGAGATGTGCTGTGAGAGTATTTTCTGTACTTTATTCGATTAGGCAGCAGGGAATGTGAGGGTCAATAAAGCAGAGTTATTGCCCCCAAAGAAATCACAGTTGTAAGAGGACTGGTGCTGTGGTCCCGCGGAGCCCCGTGACATGTTATGGGGAAGTATGTGGGACTCTGCTTGAGTTGCGAGTAGAATTAGGTCTGTCATCCCTCTTTCTGGGCCTCACACTGAAGAAGCTGAAGCCTGAGGAGGTTAGAGGATTATCCAAGGCCACACTGCAGTACAGACAGGAGGATTGAGGGCTGAGCCTTCCAATACTGGAAGTTTCTGAAGGCTTGGAACTTGATTTCTTACTGTCTCCCTGCCACTGGAAGCAAGTCTACTGCCTCACTCCACGTGTGTATGTGTGAGGCCAAGGTACACAGCTCAACTCCAAGGAGCCTTCCCAGAGCCTTGGGCTGCTCTGATTCCATCACTTAAGGTTATTGGTGAGTAGGCAGGGGCCCAGTGACACAGGACATCTCAAGGGATGATGTAGGGAGGAGATACCCTTGTGGCTTTGGAAGGAAGCCTGAGCAGAACATTCCTGACAGTGATGTGGGAGACACCAAGGATGTTTGGCCTCAGAACAGAAGGAAGGCTCCTCTTGATGTACCTGGGGGCTACTAGAGCCCAGGATAGATGGCTTCATGTGATCCTTATGTGGTTGGGTACGAGTCAAGATCTACCACAGGTACCATGGGGAAGTACATTTGGTCACTTCTCATTATGGTGCCCGGTTCCATACTCTAAGCACTTTTCCTGGTAGCAATCCATTGCCATCAAAGGTCCTAAGAGCCTGGTGTGGTTGGTATAGGGAGAGGGGATAAAAGATTCCAAAAAGGAGTTAGAGGAAGGGTGAGAGACTGGAGCAAGCCTTGTGCATTGGAGGCCTTTGGAACATTTCAGGGCTGTGTCTGAATCCAGGTGCTGGCTATTCTACTCCGTATGACCACAGGCGAGTCACCGGACATCTCAGAGGCTGGCCTGAAAAGCCATAGGGACAGAAACCTCCCTTACAACGTCTTTATTTAATTTTTTTCCCTTTCAAAATGTTTTGTCTATGAAATCAAGGCCAGCCTGGGCTACATAGTAAGACCTTCTCAAATGGAAACAAAACCAGAAAAGAAAAAAAAAGTTTGATTTTAAATTGAAAATTGAATTATAATCGTCAATACCTATCACATGACTGGTAAGTGCTACTCACAGCAAACTCATGGGGCAGCACTTTTCACTTTTTCTCTTGGAATGATTTTAGATTTCGAGAAAGATGCAAACATAGCCGAGAACTCCCCTCTCCATGTGTCTCCTTGGGCTATCACACTACACTTGTCAAGCCAGACATCAACCCTGACTCCTTAGGTCCTTTAACTCATGGACACCCCCACCTCCCAGGTGAGGCTTTGAAAGACCTGAATTCAACTCCCAGCACCCACATCTGGCAGCTCACAACTGCCTTCAACTCCAGCTGCAGGGGACCCGACATTCCTCTGTCCTCCTCGTTCACTTGGACATATGCACGTACCGGGTAAGTAAATAATAATAAAATATTTTTTAAAAAGAATGATGGCTGGATATGGATGCTTAACTCATTCCAGAAACCCTGGGCAGGACCCAGGCCATAGTCTCTGACCTGTGTCCCACTGCCTGACAAGCAAGGTATTGCCTGGATGTGACATCAAAAGACAAAGAATGCTTCTCCTCAGTGCTTACCAGCTACACGTGGGAGAGGATCAGCAAAGTATGCTGCTTTGGGTAGGAAATTAGTTCAGACACATGTAGGAGCTTTACCTAGAACTCTGGGATTATCTTATTTTATTTTATTTTTTGTAAGATTTATTTTTATTTCCGGTATGTGAGTACACTGTTCTTCTATTCAGGCACACCCGAAGAGGGCATCGGATCCCTTTACAGATGGTTGTGAGTCACCATGTGGTTGCTGGAAATTGTACTCAGGGCCTCTAGAAGGGCAGTCAGTGCTCTTAACCACTGAGCCATCTCTCCAGCCCTATGGCTTGAGTTTTTATAGTCAGGGCTCCACAATCTATACCCTTGAAGCCTTTGACCCAGTCTCAGGAGTTTGCTTTCAAGGGCTCCAAATACAGAAACAAGGCCACTGGCCCTTAGCGCCCCACTTGCTTAGGAACATTATGGAGATGATGCCTGCCCTCTGCTTGGGCTACTTAAGTTGGGCTCAGCAAGACTGAAGCGAAACAGAGGAAGCCACTGGAGAAAAAAAGCCCACAGGCAAGGGAGCAAGGCCGTGGCACTGCGGGAACTTCCTGCTTTGTAACTCTGCTAGGTCAGATGAGGTAGGGGTGAGCTTGGGCTGTGGAAAGCTGAGGCCAAGTCGTAGAGCAGCGCCTAGGCTGCAGGTCTCGACTCTAAACCTATCAGACAGCAGTAGCTCACTCCTTCGGCCTGCTAGTTCTTCCGGGAGCGGGCTCTAGCTCCCGGTACTCAGGGACCAGCAGCCTAGAACGTCCGGGTCCAGCCCCGCCCCCCCCCCCCATCCCGGGTCCACCCAGCATCTTGCTTCTTTAAGGATCAGCCACTCTAAAGCCCTCCCGGGTCTACTCTGGGATTCTAAAGCGAATAGCCTTTCACCAGGCTTCCTGCCTCTACCGAGAAACCTTTAACATAAGTCTGTGTCCTGCATTCAGTAGGTCCTCAATGGATGACACCAGAGTTGATATCTCTACCCACACTTCCCGTCTCCATTTTACTTTCGTTTATTATTTTTTTAAAGATTTATTTTATTTATTATATGTAAGTACACTGTTGCTGTCTTCAGACACTCCAGAAGAGGGCGCCAGATCTCGTTACGGATGGTTGTGAGCCACCATGTGGATGCTGGGATTTGAACTTATCACCTTCGGAAGAGCAGTCGGGTGCTCTTACCCGCTGAGCCATCTCATCAGCCCCTCGTTTATTTTTTTAAAAGATTTTTATTAGCCGGGCGTGGTGGCGCACGCCTTTAATCCCAGCACTCGGGAGGCAGAGGCAGGCAGATTTCTGAGTTTGAGGCCAGCCTGGTCCACAAAGTGAGCTCCAGGACAGCCAGGGCTATACAGAGAAACCCTGTCTCAAAAAACCAAAAAAAAAAAAAAAAGATTTTTATTTACAATATACAGTGTTCTGCATATATATAATATATATATGCATGTCAGAAGAGGGTGCCAGATCTCATTATAGATGGTTATAAGCCACAATGTGGTTGCTGAGAATTGAACTCAGGACCGGACCTCTGGAAGAGCAGTCAGTGCTCTCAACCTCTGAGTCATCTCTCCAGCCCTTACTTTCGTTTATTAAACTTTTATTTTGCTAAAAAAAAAAGTTTAATAAAAAGTGTTTTTTTTTCTAGTTGTCTCAGATCCTTGAGGGGGTGTATGCATGTGTGCATGTATATATGTTTGTGTTCATATGTATGCATGAGTGTATACGTATGTGTGTGTGTGTGTGCGTGTGTGTGCACTGTGTTGTGTAAATGGCTGTAAATGGTGGCACTTACAAGCTATCACTGATGGTGCCATGATTTAGTGAGTGGTCCCCTGTCTACCTGGGGACCTCCCTTAGGCTTCCCCTTTTAGAGAAGACCTGTGTTCCTTTCTTTGTTTAGTTGATAAGGTGTGGAGTACCCATAGGGTGCTGAGCCCCCTTCTGGGCATGTGCTGGTTTAAATACCTAGCCTATGCCGTCAGACAGACTGAAGACTTGACCAAGTACCCAGCCTGAGAGACCCTAGCCTATGCAGTCAGACAGGCTGAAGACTTGACCAAGTACCCAGCCTGAGAGACCCTAGCCTATGCAGTCAGACAGGCTGAAGACTTGACCAAGTACCCAGCCTGAGAGACCCTAGCCTATGCCGTCAGACAGGCTGAAGACTTGACCAAGTACCCAGCCTGAGAGACCCTAGCCTATGCCGTCAGACAGGCTGAAGACTTGACCAAGTACCCAGCCTGAGAGACCTTAGGTCAGTAGTAAGACTCTCCTAGGACCAGACCCAGAATCTCTTCCCTAATTCTTTCCACTAAATCTGCATCCCGTCAAATTAGTACACATCAGGCAGGCCTCTGTGGATGCAGGTGTAGCCCCTTGGAGACACCACGGACTTCTGAATCAGAAACTCAGCTCCTCATTTGGCTCCTTGCCAGCCTGGAGCACAGTGACTGCCACCTGGGACTGCCACAGAACTGCCTCAGGACCCAGCATTCTCTTACACCTCTGGCTTGGCCCCTGATGGCCAGCAGCAAGCATGGGACCCGAATCTACTCACCTGCAGGGGGGGAATGGCTGAAGAAGGCACACTCTCGTCTGTTCCAAGGAGGGTCACACCCAGTGCTGACCCAAGAAGTTCCTGTAACCAGTTGAATTGTGGTCCTTAAAAGGTATGTCCAGAAGTCAGTGCCTGCGAATGAGACCTTGTGTGGATCATAGTCTTTGTGAATGTAGTTAAGACCCTTGAGATGACATCATGCTAAACTCTGAATCCAGTGAGTGGCTTCCTTTGTAGGAGATGTGGGAGAGGGAAGCAATTGTGACCCCTTAGGCAGAGTAGAGTATGAGTTAGGGACACTGAGTTCAGATGTCAGTTGTGACAGAATCCATGACTGCTCTATGCTTGTGAAAATCTGGTGTAGCAGCCCCAGGACATCTGTGTTTGTCAGTTTTTTTGTCATTGTGACACAATATCTTCGAGAAAACAGCTTAAGGGCAGAAGGGTCTATTTTATCTTAAGGGCAGAAAGGTCTATTTTAGCCTGTAGTTCTAGTGGCATCAGTCCATGGTCACATGGTCCATTGCTTCTGGGCCTGCATGTAGTGAAGCAGAATACAGTTGGGAACGCAGGTTATCTCATAGTGGACAGGGGCGGAGAGTGACCAGAGAAGCCTGGGAACATGATATGCCTTTCTAGGGTGGTCCCCACTATGCACGGTCACCTGCTCCCTCCAGCTGAACCCTGACTCCTAGTCACTGCCACCTTCCTCATCTCACTGCGTCACAAAGCACCAGTGGTTAGTCCAATTTCCTTTCTCTGGCAGCTGGCCTCAATTTAACCTTGAGCCTTTCAGTTGACACTTCTGCTTAAACCTAAGCGCTACTGTGCATACAGTGCCTTTCTCCTCCATGTCTTCATCCAACAGGAGTTCTGGCAAACTCCTAGAACAAGACACCATCCAGCCCTGCATCTCCACCCAGAGAAATCTCCCTGGCACACTGACACCTAGACGCTCGCCAGTCTTGCTAACCTAGCTATTCTTCCATTCTTGGTTCTCAGTTTCCCCATCTGTAGATGAGGAGTTGGAATAATTTTTTTTTTTTGAGACAAAGTCTCATTAAGTAGCTCTGGCTAGAACTGCTATGTAGAGCAGGCTTGACCCCAAACTCACAGAGCTCACAGAGATCTGCCAGCCTTTACCTCCTCCCAAGTGCCGGGATTGAAGGTGTGTGCACCTCCAGGTGCCCTCCCTGGCTTTGGAAAGCTTACTTTGAAGGTTCGGGGATGGGGAGTGCCTATCTTGCATATACAAAGGCCCTGTCAGATCTCCAGCACTTCATAACCAGGAGTGTTGGGATCCCCCGGTATCTCCACACAAGGCTGTAACCCCAATCTCACTGCATCAGAATATTTGGGCTGGAGCTCTGCCAAGCGTGTGCTTTTTTAAGTCTTTTGTGGCTGAGGATCACAGGTTCCTTCCATACAAAAAGGTCTAAAGTTCAAGGTTATCATTAGCTACACAGTGAGTTTGAGGCCAGCCTGGGTTACATGAGATACTGTCTTAATACAGTCACAACACTCTCCTCAACCTTTCAGGCTCCTAGTCTGGGGTTGCGGAAACACTTGACCCTTCCCAATAGCATGCTGGACTCCACATCCTTAAAGAGACCTGGACTATGAACCCTTGGGACACTGGGGTCTATTTTCACCCCATCACCATGCCATTTCCTCAGATGCTTAGTTATATAGATGGGGGACACTTGGAGGCATTCCTTGGTGTCAATAGACTAGGGATGCTTGCAGGAGGTTCTTGGCTCTGCAGAGCTTTAACCTTTCCCCTCCTCTCAGCTCCCCCCCACCCCCGTCCTATTCTATCATCCTGTCCTTTCCTTCTGCATGAGGTGGGAGGGTGACTGATTGGATTCAGGCTGCACACAGTGGGCTGTCCTACTGTGGTCTGCCCTGGGAGCCTTGGACCTCACTCAGGCTCGGGCAACGATGTTTATCCACACAGTGATTCTCAACCCTAGAGGACTTAAGAACACACCCCTGCCAGAACTCAACCCCAGATATTCTGATGCAGAAGAATTGGGACACACCTTTGGGCTGTCTACGGGGCCCCCAGCGTATCTCTCTTTCCCATGCTGGGATACTCACTTTTTGTTCTTGCCCAGTGAGATGTCTTCTTGGAGGGCAGGCAGGTCTTTTCAACGCTGCAGCCCTGGCACTCCGCCAAGCCTCCATAGGCTCTCAATGCTCTCTCATTTATTTGAGGAGGAAAGCAAAGAGAGAACCAGAGATCAGAGGCAGGATGTGCCGCAGGCTGCCGGGGAAGGGGGGGGGGCAGGGAGACAGGTGATTGGTATGGTAAAAGTCAGGGGTGTCAGGTGGCAACTGAGGTCTCCCCAAATTCTGTCCAAGCCTCTCACAGCAGTCCACTGTGCTGCTGGAACCAAAGGAGGCCACTGAGAGGGACCAGACAAGGCACAGTCTTGTCAGAGGAAAAGCTTATTCACAAGGTACTGGAACTTGAACTAGCTAAAACTTTATCTATCTATCTATCTATCTGTCTGTCTGTCTGTCTGTCTATCTATCTATCTATCTATCTATCTATCTATCTATCTACCTATGAAGTCAGGAGATACACACACACACACACACACACACACACACACACACACACACACACACACTATGTGTGTGGCTACATGTCTGGAGGTTAGAGGGTAACTTGTGAGAGTGGGTTCTCTCCCCTGTTTGGATTCTGGCATTCAGACTCAGGTCCTGGCTTTTGGTGGCCAGTTCCTTTATTGGCTGAGCCCTCAACAACTGGTGAATCAGAAAGTTTCATCTCCTTCATAATTGAGCATAGGCCTTAAGAGCGCTGGGCTGGAGAGAGGGCTTAGCAATTAAGAGCTCTGGCTGCTGTCACAGAGGGCTTGGGGTCGATTTCCAGCACCCACAAACTGTCTGTAACTCCAGTTCCAGGGGATCCAGTGCCCTCTTGTGAGTTCCATAGGTACCATGAGTTTATGTGATGCGCAGACATCCATACAGGCACTCCTATAGATAAAACAAAAATAAATAATCTTTAAAAAAATCTGCACTTAATACTGGCAGCATGATCATCACCACCAGCGGCTCCTCCTCCCTGATTAACTACAGCAGTAGCAAGAAGTGCTAAACTAACGCTCTGCTAATTTATTTCACTCCCACAATCACCCAGAGACACGAGACCAGGACTATATCATCCCACTCCCAAACCAACCTAACCAGAGCTCAGATACTGTACTGGCTTTCAGCGGGGACGATGTTGTCTGCGTGGGTGGTGGTGGTGGGGAGCAGGAGAGAGGGGTATGTGTGAGAGCAGTATATAAAAGATGTGTGTGTGTGTGTGTGTGTGTGTGTGTGTGTGTGTGTGTGTGTGTGTGAGAGAGAGAGAGAGAGAGAGAGAGAGAGAGAGAGAGAGAGAGAGGCCTTTGTCCCCTGAGCTCCAGAGGAGAGTGTTTGGGGGGGGAATGGATGGGAGTCCCCAGGAGGCCTGGGGGCTGAAGCAGGGAGGGGGACAGGGTCCATTAATGCTGCCCTCCTGGGAGGTGCAGATAAGTGGCCCCAGGGGGCTGTGCTGAGGACCCTCTAACTAGCTTGTTGCCATGGGGATGCTGGCTGTGACTATAGGCCTAGAAGTCCAGCATGGGCGTGCTCCTCCTGCCAGGTGGAGACATCCAACTGGGGCATATTCATTAATATGGGAAGGGAACTGAGAGGCCCCACGACCACCACTGTCTGCCTGTCTGTCTGTCCGTCTGTCCATTATTTAAAGCAAAGCCCTTGCTTTCTTTCTCATCCTTTCAGAAAGGCTCTGCAAGTCAATGAAAACAGTGTCTCCATTTCTAGACACTAGAGGGGACAGCAGCAGGTCTCTTCTAGAAGGTATCTAGGCCAAGAGAAAAACACATAGGGCCACACAGCCTTACCCCGTTCCAGACAATACAGCCACCTTCACCTAGAAGCCTGAGCCTTTTTTGGTTCTGCAGACATTGAGCACTTTGTCCCTGAGGAACAGCAACACGCAGGAATCAGGATATTGGAGATTTGAGCTTATATTTTGTTTTGGAACTTTTTCTTTTTTCAAACATTACCTACTAAGGAGAGGCCTGGGCGAGCCCCAGGGACTTCATCACACAGTAGCAATCCTTTGCCGTTTGTCCACTTTGTTTCTTCTGTCCCACCCCATCCCCCACCCACCCCCACCCCATTTGCTGAACTCTATTGGAAGCTCTCCTCAGGCTATCAGGCAATTTCATCTGGAAACACCTTGACACAAACCTGTCACCTTCACCCAGCCAACAGTGACAACAGAATCCCACTGACCTCCGACACTGGACGCTCAGTCCGTCCTCACCTCTTTCTGCCCCATCATTAAATATGTGAATGTGGAGAAGGACACCCAGGGAGAACAGAGGCGACATGGCAGGGGCTTTTTCTGGGCTAGAGCTTTAGAGCTTTAGAGAGTGGTGGTCGTTGAATGCCTGTAGTCTGGGCTACGTTATTTTACTTAATTGGCCTGTTTCCTTCTATGCCAGGGAGCTAACCTCTCCCAAGGCTGCTGGAAGGATGGACTGAAATCCTCGCAGTGCAGAGTTGAGTCCCTAACGGGGATTCAGAAAGTGGTGACAGTAATCCAGTAATCGTGAGGTTTTTCTCTTTTGTGTATGAAGAAACTGAAAGTCAGAGAGAGAAAGGGACTTGCCTAAAGTCACAGCTCAAGAGTAGTGAAGCCGGGGGATGAGAACGTAAATATTGGAATGAACTCCCACCTCCTCTTCTTGTCTGCTCAATCATCCACCGGTCACAGGATGGAAACAGCACAGTGGGACACCACAGCCAACACAACTGGTTCCTGGAAACCTGACTGGGGTGACAAGGTTGGCATCAGGTGGGCGGACTGTGCTTGCTCTGGTGGAGCTGCAGCGGTGACAGGGAGCCTCAGAGCATTTATTATCTATGGCACATGGAGGAGGGGGAGTCTCTGTAGGAGGTCTCTGTAGGCAGGCAGGCAGCTTCAAGCTGTAAACATCCAGGAGGAAGCTGAAGTAGATGCTATCTGTACTGTCAACCTTTCAATGTGGACCAGAGGAAGCTTTGCCAATTCTCCACAGGGTCTGGGGTGTTGGTCCTTGTCAATAAGGCACATTCTCTCAGGACTTCATCCACTCCTGACACAGGCACTCAAGGTTTCCTCTGCTCCCACAGTTGTGGGGGGGTCGCAGAGACCTCCCCCTCTTTCCTTAAAAACCAGAGGTTGAGTCATGATGCCATAGGTTCAGCGCCTAACCAGAGCTCAGATACTGTACTGGCTTCCAGTGGGTACAATGTTGTCTGTGTGTGGGATGGTGGTGGGGAGCAGGAGAGAGAGGTATGTGTGAGAGCAGTATATAAAAGATGTCTGTGGACAAGAACCCTGGGAAGATCAAGGGACACTTGAAGCTTATAGGACATCACATTGAACTTGAGATCCCAGGCTTCAGGATGAGGGGACCATGCTATCTTCCATTGGGGAACAGCATTGGAGGCCCTGAAATTGAAACTGTGACTTATATATTATAAACACCAATGAGAAGAGATACAAAACCCCACTAGTGTTAAGGCCAAGGACTAAGGCAGGAGGCCCCGGGTTCCATCCCCTGCACCGAATAAACCAGTATAGTGGTTCACACTTATAATTCCAGCACTCATGGGGTAAGAAGATCAGAAGTTTAAGGTCAGGTGCTAGGGAAATGGCTCAGTCGTTAAGAGTGTTTGCTCCAGGGCTGGAGAGATGGCTCAGTGATTAAGAGCACTGACTGCTCTTTCAGAGGTCCTGAGTTCAATTCCCAGTAACCACATGGTGCCTCACAACCATCTGTAATGAGAGCTGATGCCCTCTTCTGGTGTGTCTGAAGACAATGACAGTGTACGGACATAAAATAAAAAGATCTAAAAAAAAAAAAAGTGATTGCTCCATAACCCTGAGAACAGAGTTCAGATCCCAGCCCCCTTGCAACTCGCTGGGCATCTCTGCAAATGCCTGGCTCAGAGTTGGGGCAGAGCCAGAAGCAGTTCTAGGGTTTGCTGACTCCTGGCCTGGATGAGAACATTTGAGCCCCAGATTCAGGAAGAGACCCTGCCTCAAAGGAACGGATGGAAAATGGTAAAGGATGCTTTCCCCCACCATCACCATGCACATAGGCAGGCACCTGCCGCCCCCACATGTGCACATACCCTCCCCCACATAAATATTTTAAAAAAGCTCAAGCAATATAGGAAGTTGGAGACCAACCTAAAGGAGACAGTCAGTCAGACAGAGACAGAGAGACGGAGGGATTGAGAATGGAAGGAAAGATTTATTTAAAAAATACTAGTAGTTTAATAATTGGTTCCCTTAAGCACCAACAGCACACACCTTCCCAAGTGCAAATGGACCATTTTCCAGGACAGATTGTGTTTTAGGCTATAAATTAGATGCTAATACATCTATCTATCTATCTATCTATCTATCTATCTATCTATCTATCTATCTATCATCTGTTTGTTTTTTGAGGCAAGGTTTCTCTGTGTAGCCCTGGCTATCCTGGAACTTATTCTATAAACCAAGCTGGATGTGAACTCAGAGACTTGCCTGCCTCTGTCTCCTGAGTGCTGGGATTGAAGGTGGGTGCCACCACCACCTGGTGCTAATGAATTTAAAAACATTGAAATCCCATAAAGCAAGATCTCTGATGACAGTATAGAATGAAACCAGAAATCAAAAGCAGAAAGAAATTTGGAAAATTATAAGTATGTGAAAATTAAACAACACAAATCCAATGGGCCAAACAATCAGGTGCAAGAGGAATGATAGATAAAAGAGGGTGAACCTCAGCCCATAGGGCGTGTGGGGTGCAGCCAAAGCGGTCCTCCGAGGGACACTCATAGCTGTGAGTGTTCACATCAAAATAGATGTCAAGTCAGTAACCCAACTTTCCACTTTACAAGGGAAAAAAGAGTGAATTAGGCCCAAAGCAAGAAAAAAAAAAAGAAAGGAGAGAAAGAAAGAGAGAGAGAGAAAAGAAAGAAAGAAAGAAAGAAAGAAAGAAAGAAAGAAAGAAAGAAAGAAAGAAAGAAAGAAAAAACAAACAGGGTTCAGCTGGGGACATAACTCCATGACAGCTCCATGCCCAGCATATATAAGACCCACAGGTCTAGCCCCAATACTGTGAGGAAGAAAAAAGAAAAGCTGTATAAAAACTAACAAAACAAATTCTGGTTCTCTGAAACCTCAACAGAAGCATTTCTCTAGACTAGGAAGAAGCAGCACTGAATAACAAAACAGCCACTCTCGGGCTCTGTATTAGTTATACACAAAAATGCCTTTCATTCATACATAAACACACACACACACACACACACACACACACACACACAGTGTCATGGTGGCATTCACCTCTCATGGATTTTATCTGAGCATGCACCATATAGCAGGCTTTTTACCTTCTTTCCTTCTTTCCTTCCTTCCTTCCTTCCTTCCTTCCTTCCTTCCTTCCTTCCTTCCTTTTCTTCTTTTTTCTTTTTCATTTTGTTCTTTAAATATATTCTTTAAAAAGATTTTATTTATTTATTTATTGATTGATTGATTGGTTTTTCAAGACAGGGTTTCTCTGTATAGCCCTGGCTGTCCTGGAACTCACTTTGTAGACCAGGCTGGCCTCGAACTCAGAAATCTGCCTGCCTCTGCCTCCCGAGTGCTGGGATCAAAGGAGTGCGCCACCACTTTTGTGTATGAATGTTTTTTCTATATGTGTGCATGAATACAACATGTGTGCCCGTGGAGATCAAAAGAGGATCTTTGATCCCCTGGAATTGAACTAACAGACAGTTGTGTGAGCTGCCACGTGGGAGCTGGGAATCAATCCAAGTCCCCTGCAAGAGCGACAAGTGCTCTTAACTGCTGAGCCATGTTTATAGCCCCAATAACATCCATTTTTATTATATTTATTTATTCACTTATTTACTATGTGCATGCACACATATGCTCGTGTGTGGATACTATGGAGCCTGTGGAAAGGTCAGAGGACAGCTTGCAGGAGTTGGGTCTCTCCTTCCACCGTGTGGCTCCCTGGTTTGAACTCAGATCGTCAGGCTTGATGGCAGGTGTCTTTACCCAGTGAGCCATCTTGTCAGCTCTCATTTAAGACACCGCTGTTGATCAAACCCAGAGACTTGTGTGTGTTGGGAAGGCACTCTGCTCCGGTGCTGTACCCCATCCCCATTTCACCTTACAGTGTGAGGTTCCCCTATGTAGTCTTCATGCTCATTTACTTTACTGTGTTGTATTCCATTTTGTTCACCATAATGTATGTGGTCATTTGCTTAATGACAGGATGAGTGTTTTATAATAAGGAGCAACATACATAGAGATAAATTGATAAAAAATATCTTAAATATGGAATAAAAAGGCAACTCAACAAATTTCTTTTTCCATTTGTAGTTGGAGGGGAAGTCAGTCTGAGTCTCAGGCTATTTTGGCCGAATCTCAAAGGGGCTGAACCTGAGAGATGACCATTCCCTTATTGGGTCCCCACATTAGTTCCTCCGTCATCTGCTCAGTCCCCAATGGGAAAGGTCACACTGAGAGAGGACATCCACTCTGTCCCTTCCACCCAAGGTCTGGAACCTCTCAGCACACAAACTTGTGCACACATGGGCAGCTGGGCAGAGTGTGCGTCCTACCCACTTGGCCACCTGTACATGTCCTAGAGGTGGTAATATCTACAGACCTGACCAACAGACAAGGTCTGTGACAGAGAAGTTGGTGGGAAAAGGGGAGGGAAAGGAGGGGGAAGTCCCCTCATTTCTGAAGAAATGTCCCAGATTAGATTTGTAAATCAAAAACCAATATATAACATGCAAGAATTGATCTGTTTTATATTCCTCAGTTACATTTTTGTGAAGCACATTTAGAAGATTTAGAACGCATTTGCGCCTGCTGGTTGGGCCATTATATGCTTGAGTTCATACATCTATTTGTGAGGCTATAAAACAGGCATCGACTACCATGTAAATTGTGTTCTCCACAATAAATTATATGCATACTTGCAAAAATACATAACTGCCGTGGCTGGGCCCACGCGGCCGGAATACTAATCAGGGCGGACGTTGCTTTGTCCCTCTTCTCTGGCCTAATTTAGCCTCTACATCAAAAATTATGTAGGAAAAATCACTTTATCCTCTCACTGAGAAATAAAATAGCACTCATGGGCACCCTCATCTCTTCCCACCCCCCCTTCCTTTTAACCGAACATGACCATTTTCATACTAATTTTAGCGGCTCCGGGTTTCCAGGGAAGAAACCCGACTGAGCTGAAGCTGGAGAGTCACTGGGCTGAGTGCATGCATGATGGGGTGGCTGGAGCTGCCGAGTGCACACACGTGCACACACATGCACACACGTTCCTTTCTTCTGGCTGGAATTAGTTTATGCCAGGGCATGTCTACATGCACAGACACATATGTAAATAGAGACTCACCCCAGTCATGTATGTATGGACCTTTTATGAGCTTTGGGATTCGTTACCTCTCCTGCTGTGTTTGTTGAGACACATCAGGAAAGTGAAGTTAATTCAGTCCGGCAAACATTGACTGAGTGCCTATTGCATGCCATGGGCTATACTTGGCAATATTGAAGTTAAAAAAAAAAAGACAAAACTTTCTGCTCACAGTTGAGGGAAGGAAGCTTTACAAGCAGACATGGGTGTGTCAGGGTGCTGATATGTACTCACACCCACAGGGTGTTGTGAGCACAAACGTTCTCCAATGTTCACACACACACACCTACAGATACAAACCTGCCCTAGTTAGCTTTATTTGTCGACCTGAAACAGCTTAGACTCCTTTGAAAAGGAAGTCTCAGGGGAGGGACTGCTCAGATCAGATTGACCTGTGGGGCATGTCTGGGGTGGGGGAATGTCTAGATTGTTAATTGATGTAGGAGGGTCCAGCCCACTGTGGGAGGTCCTATTCCCTAGGCAGGTGGACCTGGGCTGTGTAAGAACGATAGCCAGCTAAGCATGCTCTAGAGTGAAGTAGCAAGCAGGGTTCCTTCTGCTTCAAGCTCCTCCTCGAGTTCCCACCCTGACTTTCCTCTATGATGGATTGTGAACAACACGTGTAAGCCAAATAAACTTTTTCCTCCCCTAAGAGGCTTTTGGTCACGGTGTTTGTCACAGCCACAGAATAAAAACTAGAGCAACACCTGTATGGATATTCATGCAAACACCATCATACTGGTTCATGTATGCTTACATAATTCACACACTTGCCTGCACACACACACACACACACACACACACACACACACACACTTGCTTGTGCACACAAACACTTGCATGCACACACATTTGCATGCACACACACAACGTGTGCAGGCACGTGCGCACGCACACACACACATACACACACACACACACACAAGCATCAGTAAATTACCTTTCCATTCTTACCACACTGCATGCTGAGGCTGCCCCACCCCCTGTCTCTTCTGTAAGTTGTCCTCATTCCTGTCTGCCCTGACGGATTCACAGGCTCTCTTGCTTTCCATCTGTTCACTTGCGCTCCCAAAGCCAATGCCTAGAGCCGCTTCACCTATGCCTGCCATTCTCCCACAAATGTTCTATCCCACTGTGAGCTCTGAGAGCTCACTATAGGAAGACATACACTAGAGGACCATCTTACTTCCATGACCTCGGGCCAGTCTGTCTCCCGTTGGGGCTCAGTCAAGACTGTGACATGGATGCAGACACAGCTCATAATGGAGGAGGCCTTGTGTGGCCCTAAGAGTGAGGGAACCAGAGGGTGGCTGGGGCTTGAGAGAGCAGGAAGAGCCACACCCTGGGGTGCAGGAGAGAAAGCTGCATGGGCAACAGCAGCATGAACTCGGTGTGGTCCAGTTCTGAAGTACATTTGCCAGTCAGGGTTCTAGTGGAGTTTTGTGCTATCTTCAAATGCCTAAAGAGTAGCCATGGGTGCAGGGAGGGGACTTCCTCTGTGTGACCCAGTGGGTAGAACTAGGCAGTAAGAAAGTGGACAGAAGCTCCAAGGGGACACAGTTTTGGCTCAGGATATAGATGTGCAGGATTCCTTCATGTGCACGTGAGTGTGCAGGGGTGTGAGTTCTGATCATGCATGTTTCTGTCCCTATGTGCCTTTTCCCACCAGCCTCCTATTGGTCTTCATGCCAAACCATGTCTTCTTTATCTTAACCTGTTCGTTGGCTAGAAGACATTTTCTTTTTTAAAAAAATAAAAACGTCTAGCTATGGTGGCACATCCTTGTAATGCTAGAACTCAGGAGGCAGAGGCAGTAGGAAACAATTGGAAACCTACCTGGGGTGTGTAATGAGACCCTATCTTAAGAGGAAAAGAAACCCAAACAAACAACACAACCCAAACAAACAAACAAACAAACAAACCCAAGTGAAGCCAGGTATGGTGGTCGGTGTGGTGGCACACACCTGTGATCCATCCCATCAGTCAGTCAGGAAGCTGACCTGGAGGATCAGAAGGTCTGGACGATGGAGTGAGTTCAAGATCAACCTGTGCAGCCCAGTAAGACCCTATCTCAAAATAAAAAGTAAAAAGAGGGTGGGAGATATATAGCTCAACACTAGAGTACTTTCCAGGCTTGTTTAAGGCTCTGGGTTCAATTCCTAGAGCCATTATTGTCACTAAGAAAAACAGAACAATGGCTGGAGTGAAGGCTCAGTGGTTAAGAGCACTGACTGCTTTTACAGAGGTCCTGAGTTCAATTCCCAGCAACCACATGGTGGCTTACAACCATCTGCAATGGGATCTGATGCCCTCTTTTGTGTCTGAAGACAGCTACAGTGTACTTACATATAATAAATAAAATCTTTAAAAAGAAAAAAAAAAAACAGTCCTTGCACACAATGAAAGACTCAAATTTGACAAAGCTGAGATCAAACCAGCTTCCTTCCAGACTTTTCGGGTTCCTAGATCTAGACACACCACAGCTACTGATGTTCATGTGCTCATTTAAATGCACTGTGCATGGAAGTGTCTACCTTATGTCTTTAATCTATAAATTATTGTGATTGTTTCAAATTTTATTATATTCATGTATTTATTTATTTATTTGCCAGTGTCTGTTCCACAGTGCAAGTGTGGAAGTCAGGGGACAACTTCTGGGAGTCACTTCTCTCCTTGAACATGTAGGACCCAAGTTTTGAACTCGTGTCTTCAGACTTGTCAGTAGGCACCTTTATCCACGAAGCCATTTTGTAGGCTGTGTTTATTTTTTGAGACAGGCTCTCATTTTATAGACTAGGCTGGCCTGGAACTTGAGGTGCTTCTCCTACCTCAGCATATTCTTTCTCTCTCTCTCTCTCTCTCTCTCTCTCTCTCTCTCTCTCTCTCTCTCTCTCTCTCTCTCTCTCTCCCTCTCTAGGTCCTTCCTTTGAGCACACATGTGAGCCTCCTGATTGACCTGACCCTCGACACCTCTCCACCCAATCTATGCAGCCTAGAAACTGTAAGGAGATTCCCATCCGCCAGTGTCCAACTTGGAGTAGGCTGCACTTCCACTATGGAGGTGCCGACTGGCTGGCACGGGGAGGAAAGGAGACTGGAGAAGTTTGTCCTGGCTGAAGGAGGCAAGCTAACCTGTGCCTTCTAAGGCTCTTTCCACCAGTCAGATTCTTATCTACAGAGACATCTGCTTTCTTTCACATTCCTATCTCTTCTCATACCAACTTACCCCGAAGCCACCACTGCCTCGACTTAAGCTGTGAAGCTTTGGCTCCCAGCCCTGACATAATTGACACTAACCCAGAGATGGCCACTCTTGGTGCCAGCCACATGCCACTAAACTCCAAATTAAGAGGCCCAGCCGAGATTTCCATCTTACCCCCCCCCCAAGTACCCCTGGGGCCAATCCTGTCTCATTTCAGGAGGGGAATGGAACTAGAAGTTTGAATTTGGGAAGGGGGGTAGAGGGGACTTGCCACCAAAGCAGGTGCTGCTATGCTCCAGAGAGATGTGCGTGTCCTACCATGCAGCTTAAGACTTCTCCAAAACACCGCCCCTCCTCCAAATCCAATAAAATTGCAAATTTCACTGTATTTCACAATATCCTAAATAAACATGAACAGCATGCATTTCTCTTCCTTGCATCAAATATTAATCTGCCGGTGGCCAGCACCCGCTCCCCGGCGTGCGTGCGCACGCTGGGTAAACACAGGGAGATTGCAATGCCGGATTTTCCCTTCACTCCCCCAAGTCGAGAGCAGGACAAATTTTTCTCCTAATTACACCTGCCACTGTTTGCCTTCTAATACTGTAAAGCCTCCACCACATAGTATTTCAGATTTGGGATTAGGTTCTCTTCCTGTAGTACAAATGACTGATGGGGAGCGGAGAGGAGGGGCACTCAAGTGTGTGTGTGTGTGTGTGTGTGTGTGTGTGTGTGTGTGTGCACTCGCGCACTGTGCACTACTTCTAAAAGCTTTCCCCTAAGGTTCCCTGGACTGGGCACTGGCAGTGTCCCCAGGCTGCTGACCCTCCTCTGGGAAGGAGATTTCAAAGGTTGGTGTGGGGGACAGGCAAGTGGCAACTAGACAGTGAGGTGTGTGTAGGGGGGTGTCTACTGAATCTGCTCATGCAGCCCTGAGTCACCCAGAAATTCAGGACATGGGAAAGCACAGCTGAGTGGGATGTGTTTAGTGCCACGTCCAGAGTCCCTTGCCCTCTGTCCTGTGTTTTGGCTGACACCACCATCTCTCATACCATAAAACATCTCCTCACGAGTTTCCCGTCGACCCCCCACCCTTAGCAAATCTGTGATCCCCAGCAGCCACTGGTGCCCTTGCAAAAACCTGGAGGTCTCTATTCGTGACAGGCCAGGATACAAATCCCAGACGGCATTCCAGTGTGTGTGGGCCAGGTGCAGTCCCTGTCTCTAAGACCCTCTGCTGACAGCACACCTCCACGGCCTGATCTAACCAAGCCTTCCCCACGTCCCCCATTATTCCCTCTGTACAGTAGCTGTCTCCTCAGCATCTCACCCTTCTCCAAGTGTCCTGTGCCAGGTGCCACCTCCGTTCCTTTGCTCGGGCTGTATGACATGCCCTCTGCAATGACAGCTTTCTTTCTTCAGAAGGACACCACCTCCTTGAAGCCTTCCTGGATCCCCAGCCCTTTGTGCTGACCTGTTTGTTTGTTTGTTTGTTTGTTTTTGTTTTTGTTTTTCCCATTTGTGGATGTTCCAGGAAGCAATCAGAGGTTTCCAACCTTTCAATAGTGTGATACAGTGCTGTCATCTATAAATTCCCACTCAAGGACCATGCAACTGAGTTACCAAAACCAACCAACCAACAACACATACTTACAAACATTTTAAGTAAGCTCATGATACTGTGTTGGAGTGTACTTGTGCCTGTCCACAGGCTCCCTGTGGGCTGCAGGTTGGACATCTCTACATGGGCGGGAACCTTCCACATGGCTCAGCAAGAGGGATTTCCTGATTCCCATAATCCCATGACCAAGCTGCCTGCCTGCTCTGGCTATGGGTGAGGACAGGCAGCTCCATGACGGCCTCTCTGGATGGCTGCCTAGCCTGGAGGACCACTTGGAGTCCCAGGCAGTCCAGGAGGACCACTCCTTCCACCTCCACCCAAAGCCACAATGGCAGAGGAGAACGGGGGACTGTAGAAACCTAACGTGCTCATCACTGCCTTCATCAGTCATTGTCACTCCTCGAGCAGGTGCCACTCTGATTGAGTTCCTTCTCGGGTACCCGCATACCTGGGTCAGAGCTAGGCAGACACCACAATGGCTCCCAAGGGGCTGGGAGGCGTGCACTCTGATGGGCCTCTTTTATTTGAGGAGGGGATGCTGGTATCAGCTTTGCCCTTCTGATTCCTTTGGGTTCACAGAGATCTCCATAAAGTAGGGAGACCAGGGCCAGGGCTCAGGAAAGCAGCCTTGGGCACGCTCTGAGATAGACCCTGGGAAGGCCTCCACCCTCCCTAAGCTGTCCTGCACGCCTCTTCTCAGCCTCAGCCTGTTCAGCTTGACTAATAACTGTCCCTGGCCTCATCCCCTCCCCACACATTTCACCTTCAAAGGACTGGGAGAAATTTCCCTAATTAATTAACTCCTCTGCTGCATGCCCTCCATGTCATCAGGTGATTAATGTCACCGTGACTTTAAATCCAGGGGCGGAGTGAAGTTGGCAGTGGTGGACGACAGAAGCCAGAATCTGGGGACAGGCACAGCCTGAGGGCCTTTTCTGGGGTTGGAAACCCCCCACCTCGTCCCCCCCATCCCTGCCCTTGCCCAGGGCCTAAATGAGTGGCACCAGAGCCAGACCACAGATTTGTCCATCAATAATCAATCGATGAGTCTCAAATCCCAGACTGTGAGAGCTGGGGCGTTGGGGTGCGGTGGGTGGCTCAGGCCAGCCAGTCTTAAAGTCTACAGAATAGGGCAGTGGACAGATGTAAGCTTGGCAGTTAGATTCTGATCTTGACCAGTCTCTTGGCAGCCGTGTGACTGTGGCTGGTCCTTATACCCGAGTCTCAGTATTGTCACCTATTAGGTAGGGCTGGTAAGTAGACCCTGCTCCCACCAAGCTGGGGAGATGTCTTGGTGGGGATAGGGTACATAGCAAGTGCTTAGGGTTGGGGGTGACACTGCTGCTGCTGCTGCTGCTGCTGCTGCTACACCATGAAGAGACTGGAAGTTCCCAGCTGTGACCCTGGTCTCCTAATGCTATACAGACTAGTTCAGCAGTAGCTCCCTCTGCAGCATGGCTATATTTTTTTTCTCCCGTTTATTTCATTGCCAGGCCTGAAAATCAGGGATAGAGCTGCCAACCCCTCATTGAGTCTCTAGAGCACCAGAGGCAAACAGACTCAGGCCTTCTTCTAGAGGCCCAGCAGTAAGAAAGCCAGGTGGGAAGTACCTGCAGCCCTGGGAGCCACAACAGGGATATACAGCGTAGGCATGGCCGCAAAGGCCTGAGAGTACAGTGGGGGGGGGGCAAAAGGAGGTACCTCTTCACACCACAGCTGCTTAAGAAGTGCCCATTTTCTTCTCCAACTTCCCCTTCCCCATGTCTAACTTTAGACTGAATTGCTTTCTGATACTAAACCCCAGGTCTGTTCCTTCTGATGTGTCTGTAAAGCCTGGGAAAAGGGAGGAAAAGACAGGTGCCCTTTAAAAGCCTCTCCCTCAGCGTCATGTGCCCATCCTCCACCATCACCAAGGTTCCTGGCAAATGCTTCATGTGGGGAAATGGTATCCAAGCCTCCCAACAGCCCACGTGACAGAGAGGCTTAAGGGAAGCAGATGAAAACACAAGTCATTGACTGGCTTTGACTTAGGGTACAGGACCCCAATAATGGGTGGTCCACCAACGAGCAGTCCAGATGGAAAAAGGCAGATGACTTAAGGAGGGAAGGGTTGGTTTTGGCTCCCAGTTGGACGGTACAGGCCGGAAGTCACAGTGGCAGGAGCTTGAGGCAGCTGGCCACACTGCTTCTGGAGTCAGGAAGCAGAGAGAGGTGAACAGTGCTGCTGACCTCAGTTTCTCCTCTCTCATTCAACCCAGGACCTCAGCCCAGGGAAGGGTACCATCTGCAGTTAGGGAGAGTCTTCAGATCTCAGTTAGCATCATCTGGTAAAACTTTCCAAGCTACGCCCTTGAGAGAGGCTGCCTCTTTAGCAACTCTAGACTCTAAAATTGACAATAGTGATGACCCTCACATGGATGGAATGTCTGTCTGTTGCCGTGAAGCCGGGGAGGAGGTGGGATTTCAAGAGGAGGACAAAAGGTGGGGATAGGAGTGTGGAGGCGGCTGGTATAGAGGTGTGAGAGGTGGTTCTGGGGTGCACAGATGGGATGGTAGGGCACAGCAGAGGTGCCCCATGAGCCCTAGGGAGAGTGGGGGTGGGGAGGATGGAGGTGTTGGCTAAGTGTTGGTGGATAGGTGCTGATTGCTGCGGGGCATGTGCTAGGTGAAGTATACAGAGCCTTCTCTGATGGACCCTTCTCTCCTCCCACCTCAGAATCTCTGCACGCCTTCCTTCACAGACTTCACTTATTCTGCTTCCTGTGTTTATTCTTCCATTAGAACCCGCTCTCCATAATGGCGGGTGATCACCGTGGTGAGACAGTTATTTGTTTCAGTAAGTCTACAACTCAGTGTCATTAAGCACATTTGTAGACTGGCGGTATAGCTCAGTGGTTAAGTACTTGCCCAATATGTGCAAGGTTATGAGTTCAATTCCCTCTACTGCGGAGGAAGAGGAGGAGGGGGAAGAAAGGAGAAGAAAAAATGTGGTTTTTGGTTCGCTTGTTTGTTTGTTTTTAATGAAGAGCAAGGCATAATGGCTCATACCCATTTGTGAGGAGGCAAGAGTTCATGACCAGCCTTGACTAACAAAGTAAGTTCCAGACAATGTAGCTACACAGAAAGACCCTCTTCACATAACTAACAAAGCTCCCAATCGTGTGACAGTCACCACTGGCCATGAGCTATACCTTTTCATTGTCCCCCAAATAAACTCCTCACTCATTAAACAATAACTTCCCTCCCTTCCTCACCCGGCCCCTGATGGCCCCTGTTCCACTTCCTGTCTCTGAATTTGTTCTTCTAGGTGCCTTAGAGAAACCGGAGCACACAATATCTGTCCTTTCGTGTATGGCTTATTGTACCTAGATTTCAAATTCCATATTGTGGTATATATCAAAACTCCATCCCTTTTTATGGCCAGATAGTATTTCATTTTATGTAGATGCCGCATGCTGGTGACAGCTGCATGGCCTCTGCCCAGTGCCTAACACAATACCTGAAGTCAGAGCCCCAGGTGCGTGTTTGCTGAATGAATGAACAAAAGATGGAGGTCCGTCTTTCTGATCTTGCCTTGTAAGGACATTTGCCTTTGAAATCCTGCAGAACACTCACAAAGAGAAGGCACTGAGTGGGGAGGAGGGCCCTAAGAGAGAGTGGGGGAGTGGCTAGACGACAGGTGAAGGTAGCAAGTGGGGGTGGGGAGGAGTGGGGGGGTTCCTTCCTGCCCCGAGCATAAGAACTCTGTCCTCTCAATCTCCTTACAGGGGAGACAGGTGGGAGTCATCTATGGGAGTACAGTTGACGGGTCTGGAGTCTCCTGGTCTGATTTCTCCTTACCCATTAGAGTTCTCAGAATGGGGGGGGAGGCAGGGGGGGGATGCTGTGTCGTGGTGAAAGTGTCCCAGGTCCGGAAGGATGGAGATGTCCCTTTGGGCACCTGTTCTTATCCCGTGAGTCCTGAGGGTCTAGGCTCCCCTGTGGGAGGGTCCAGATGTTCAGCTTCATCCTTGCTAATTAGCACGATTAATTAGCAAGTGGCTTCATGGCTCTGGGAGCCCTGGGCTCCCTTGGTGGGCTAGAACAGCACTGTGAACAGGTGTTGTGTGTGTGTGTGTGTGGGGGGGTGTAATATCAAGGTCAGTGAAGAAGATGGGCTTCAAGTTGACCTTTCCCCGGTCAGAGAGCCCCTCTCCCCTCAACCCAAGAACAACGACTTTCTTCTGTCTGATGCAGCCCAGGAGAACTGGACAAAGGAGGAGGTTACAGTCCCACTCACAAACCAGGAAGGACCAGGAAAGTCGGTGTTATCTATTCCAGGATGGAGTCCTGGGGTGTCTAAAGAGGATGCTATGGGCTGAAACAGCCCCTAGGTGGCGGTTCCCCGGATCTGACATGGAGTGTAGTCACTGGGCTCTAAGCATTGTTAACTCCTTCCAATTCATTAGGTCTAATCCCAGCAACACTGAGTAAGAGGCCCTGGGCCACCCCGGGCTCGAGCTCCGGCCATATGTGCCCATTGTGATACTCCCTGGCTAATCCAGCACCAGAGAGGAGCTGTGGCCTGAGTTGAAGCCCGGAGTGTGGTGATCGTGGTGTTATGGCTTGGAACTGGACCACCACCATGGTTCCATCGGTTTCCATCTGTGATCTTCAGGTTACTGGGAGCAGGCCCTCAAAACAAACAAACATACAAACATACAAACACTACAACGTATCGCCCCTCTCTTCCTTTCCATCAGCAGGATGTATTTTGTTCAGTCTCACATTTCCGTGTGCTGTCTCAATAAAGGACTAGAGTAGTTGTTCTCAACCAGTGGGATGCAAACCTTGGTGGAGGGGGCATCAAATGACCTTTTCACAGGGGTCGCCTAAGACCATCAGAAAACACAGTTATTTACAACTCATATCAGTAGCAACATTACAGTTACAAAGTAGCAAAAACAAATTATTTTATGGTTGGGGGGGGGGTCACCATAACATGAGGAACTCCATTAAAGGGTCTCAGCGTTCAGCAGGTTGAGAGCCACTGGCCTAGAGCAACAGGACCAGTCATGGCCTGAAATTGTCAAAACTGTAAGCCAAAGTGAAGCTTTCTCTAAACGTTGTTCCTGTCCAGCATGTGTTATACTGGAACGCATGGAAACGTGATGGAGATGTATGGATGAGTGTCCTCAGGGGTGTGGCATTGTGACACTGGCGGTATGAAGGGCACCTGGGTATGGACATGAGTGTATGTAGAGAGATGCCAAGTGTGTGTGTAGATGCAGGACACTGGGCATACAGTGTGGATGTGCCAATGCGGACATGAGGTTGTGGCTGTGTCGCAGCCCTGAGGTTGTGAGTACACAGCACGCTGCCCACCAATGCACACAGAATGGTGATGTGCGGAAGGAGTGTACAGCAGCAGAAGAGGCATGACAACAAAGTGATGTCTGTCTATCCTTCTGCCTCCCCGACTTCCCCGCTCTGTGGTCTCCGCAGCCCTACCCCCTCACCACAGCCCTCCCATCAGGATCTGGTGGCCACAGCTCCTCTCTGGTGCTGGATTAGCCAGGGAGTATCACAATGGGCACATATGGCCGGAGCTCGAGCCCGGGGTGGCCCAGGGCCTCTTACTCAGTGTTGCTGGGATTAGACCTAATGAATTGGAAGGAGTTAACAATGCTTAGAGCCCAGCGGAGGCCCAAGAGGCCACATGGCCTGCGCCCGCCTTTCACCGAGAGGTGTAATCCGCTTTGAAATCAAAGGTGGTACAGAGTATGAATTTAAATTCGACATTTAGGGCTCCGGTGAGATGACGGATTCTGGAAAGGTCTCTTCTTCTTCAAGGGGCCTGGAGTGAGCGAGGACCCAGAGGGAAAGAGCAAAGCAGACTGCTCTAGAGGGCAGTCCTGGCTGGCCTGGGCTGGCCGCTTCCACTCAATGGCTAGGGAAGGGCTGGAAGGAGGCTTGGGGTAGCAGGGCTGAAGGGACTGGGGGAGAGGGGAACGGTGCGTGGGAGTGCACCAGGAGTGTCCTTCCTCAATTCAGGCGTCCTCAGGGCAGGACTCCTTGATCACCTGGAAAGTCCCCACCCCCTTATTGCTTTTCATTTCCAAGTTGCTATTTTTTTTCAATTGTGATAGAAGTATATATATATAACATCAAATTTCCATTTGACCATTTAAAAATTATATTAATTAGATGTGACAAATGCCATGCAGCCCTGATCACACTGTATTTCTACAACTTTTTCAATATTCTAAACACTCTACCTACTAAGTGGCAGCTCTCAATTTCTCTCAGAAATCGCTAGACACTTTTTTTTAAATGGTTTTTCGAGACAGGGTTTCTCTGTATAGCCCTGTATACCAGGCTGGCTTTGAATTCAGAAATCCACCTGCCTCTGCCTCCCAAGTGCTGGGATTAAAGGTGTGCGCCAGCCACCACGCCCGGCACCTCTAGACACTTCTAATCTGCTTTCTGGCCCCCTGAGCTCGCCCCTTTCACAGGTTTGCCACCACTGGAATCAATACAATAGCTGTGTGTTGGTGTCTGGCTTATTTTGTCTCATATAATGTTTTCAAGGTTTGCCCACATGGACGCATATGTCATAACGCCATTCCTGTTGGTGGCTGAATAATATTCCATCATGTATATAGACCATATCGTTTGTGCCCATTTAATTTTTGTTGATAGACATGGGTTATTGCCATCTTTTAGTTATTGTGAGTAATGTTTCAATGAATGTTGGGGTTCCTTTCAGTTGCTTTCTTTGTTCTTTTGAGATGGTGTCTCACGTAGCCCAGGTTAGTCCCGAGCTCATGATGTAACTGATGATGGTCTTGAACTCCCGATCTCCCTGCCATCATCTCCCAAATGCTAGCACTTTAAGTATGCACCACCACACCTGGCTTTGTCTGTTTGTTAGTGCACGTTGCTCAAACTGGAAATCCTCCTGTCTCTGGATTGCTAAGACGACAGGTTTGTGTCATAGTGCCTCACTTTCTGAGGGACTTCTACACTGTTCTCTACCATAGATACACAATTTATACTTCACCAAGTGTATCCAGGGCTCTGACTTTGCCAGCCTGGCCAGACTTGTACACGTGCCTTGTTTATAGCTATCTCAAAAGGAAGAAAGGATACCTCCTTGCAATCGTGATCTACTTTCCCAAGGATTTATGATGGACATCATGTGCATTCTCTAATAGATCTCCTTTGACCCATTTCACAGATAGGTAAACGGAGGCCCCATGCTCTGTGATGTGGGGTGGCATTCCAGCTGGCTCCATTCAACCCAGTACCTCTAGGTTCCTGTCCTGCCCTACTCTTACACCCTCCACCCCAGCAGCCACACGTGACTCCCAGGTCCCCAGACACCCTCCAGTACTCTGTCTAGCTCTGCCTGGCAGAGGGCGGTTGGGGCTGCATTCACTGTAGGCAGGTGTGTGGACTGCTCTGTTCCACTTTTGTGGCTCCCCTACATCGTGGCTGCCTGCTGGGCAGAGCTCTAGCCTCAACCTCGGGCTTCTTGGGGAGCTCTGTCCTCTTGCTAACATGAGCTCATTGAGGTGGGTGGGAACCTGCTGCAACTCACCCTGCCATTGTTCTTCAGGAGCCTTTATTTCCCTGCCCCTCAGGCCTGAGCAGTGAGCCTGGGGTCAGGGGGATGTTTCTTCCTCTGCACCCCTCCGGTTGCATTTGATTGGAAGAGTGGAGGGATAGAAAAACATCAGCATTCTAATGTGTTTTTGAGAACTTACTATGTACCAGGCTGTATTCACTCTTTACTTGAAAGAGAGAGAGAGAGAGAGAGAGAGAGAGAGAGTATTGAGGACTGAACTCAGGTCTTTACATATGCTATACCCTTCATCCCAGGCTTATTCAATATTAAAGTGATCTTGTATTCTCTCTCTCTCTCTCTCTCTCTCTCTCTCTCTCTCACCCAAGGTCTCGAGTACTCTAAGTAGATGGCTCTACAACTGAGTGTAACCCCCTAGACCTGCTGTTTCCAACATTGGGAACTTGGGAACGTGAATATGAACTCCTCTCAGACAAACTCTTGACTCCTCAGTGGCCACCCATGCCCTGCCCACAGGCTTCTCCTCTCCAGCATGGGTCTTCATCCCCTGTGGTCCGCAGTTGCCCAGAATTTGGGTGGCTTAATAGGCAAGGTTGTTGGTGAGAAAAATCGTGTCTGATCGTGCAACTGTGCTCATTGGCAAGGATGGAGAGACAGAACCCTCTCCACAGTGGAGGGGATGGGGGCCATCCTCCCTTCACTTTAGACAAGGAAACCGAGGTTCAAATAAACCAGGCAGTTTGTATGATGTTACACTGATAGCGGGGATGAAGATTGGTCTCAGCTCTCTCTCTCTCTCTCTCTCTCTCTCTCTCTCTCTCTCTCTCTCTCTCTCTCTGTGTGTGTGTGTGTGTGTGTGTGTGTGTGTGTGTGTGTGTGTGCAGGCCCAGATGCAGGTGCATACTGTGTTGATGTCAGAGGACAACCTTTAAGAGTTGGTTCTTCTGTCCCACAGCATGAGTTGTGGAGATTGGACTCAGGTCATCGGTTTTTCCCCATGGAGCCCTCTAACTGACCCTGGTTTCAGATCTTTTGCTCTCACAAATCCAGTTCTTTCCTTCTGTCATCCGCCACAGCAGACATATAAAAACAGCCCCAAGGTTAGCCAACTGCTTGATTGTCCCATCTCTAAGGTGAGTGTAGGAATCTACCTTGCACTGTTGCCACCAGGTCTTCAAAGTGTGAGGAACATCCAGCACCATGCCTGCGCACAGTAGGTCTTCCTTAAAGTACTTTTCTTACGCTCTTTGGGTGCAACCCTCACCCTTTTCTCTGGAGGGTCTGACACAGTGGGAAATGAGAATTTCTAGCTTGGAAGGTAGTCGATGGCCTTTGAAGTGACAGAGACAGATGGGGGCGGTGGCTCTCCCAGGCGCTGGGCCAGCCCCACGGTGCGTGTCCACCAGTCCCCGGACATTTCCTCCCTCCTCTTGGCCCACGATGAGGTGTCATTTGCTGCCTGTCCCTCCTCGTCATCGATTTCCAAGTCGTTAATTAACGGGGCTTGTCAGTTGGGAAGATGAATTCTGTCCTCGGCTCTCAGGGGCTTTTGTTTGGGGATTGTAAATGTTATAGATCCCCCATGATGGAAGGCCGAGGGGTCAGGGGGCGCTGGGCTGCCCAGTGGGGGTGGCGGTCAGGGGGAGGAAGACTGTGGGCCTTGCTGGTCTGAGACAGGCCCCCAGTTGGAGATGGCGCGAAGGGGTAGAGGGAGTTCCCCTGTCACCCAAAGCTCCATTCTAGAAGGACCAAATTAGCTGCGCCCAGGATAAGAGCAGACTGGATGGGGACATGGGAGCCCAACTCAGTCTGAAGGGGGAGACATGTTCTTAGGTAGCTAGTCTGTTGAGGGGTAGCTAATTTCATAACAGCCACTCTGCACTGGCTTTGGGGAACCCCAGTCACATGAGAGAAACACAGTACCCATGTTAGGAGAACTTATAACCAGGTGAGGGCGACCAGCTCCAGCCTGGGAGAACCTTCCAGACTGATGGAAGAAACTAGACCCGGTCCTGGAGAATATAGATTTTAAAAGACAAAGTATCCTCTGCAGGCAGAAAGCCACTCCTGGCTTGCGGGAATGAATGTGGTTTGAGTCCTATTTGTTTTCTAGGATTCAGAACATTGAAAACCCCAGTTTACTGTTATCGACCTGCTGGGACTAGACCATCTTTGGTCCCTAGTCCCAGAACTGCTTCCTGGAGTGTGGTAGCCGTGGCTTCTCCCAGGCAGAGTTGATATCAAGGTGGGGAGCAGGGCAAGCCCCTTGTTCTGCTGTGTGGCTCAGCAGGCAACAGCCGGATGTAGTCTAGAGCCCAGGAGAGCCCCCAGGAAACCCAACTGGAGCAACAAGATGGCTTCCATCTTGCTGTGTGACCCTGATGGGGGCGTGTCTCCTCTCTGTCTCTGGGCCCCTTTTCCTCATGTGAGCAATGGAATAAAGATACAACCCCTCCTAATTCCAAGAACCTGCGTGGTTAGAGGCTGGAAGCTACACCCTGTCTCTTGTCTAAGCCTTTCAACCCCTTTGAACTGCCCTTCCTTCTCTGTGGGCCTGAGGGAGGGCCGCAGCTCTAAGGGCTGGTGCTTTGGGGAACTGAAGGGCTACGGGAAGAATGCTTGGCTTGGACAGGGCCTGGCTTAGCAGCTAAGCCTTCATGATTATCTCATGACGAGATCACTAGAAAAACAGAGGCCTTGGGACTCCTGGAGAAAAGCCGGACTTGGCACAGGAAGAGGCACAGGCCCCTGTGTGCTGCCCACAGCTGCGGCCCACATCTGACCAGTCAGGCAGAACTGCTTCAGCTCCAGGGGCAATTTCTTGGAGCTGTGACAGCTGTTCCTTTAGTCCCAGTGTTTCTTCACCTTTCTCACTGTATGAGAGGGCAGCCTGACACTTATACACTACCAGGTGAACAAGAGGGCACAATCCCTGGCCTTCTCCCCTCGGAAGCTGCTGGCTCCTCAGTACTCCTGGAACTGAGGGTGCCGGCTGAATTGGGCAACTGGGCCAGAGAGGCGCTGGGCCTAAGAAGCCCCCCGTCAGTGAAGAGCTTAATCTCTGGGGGCAATGGATCAGAGAGGAGGAGGAGTGCACACATTACTGGGTTGTAGTGCTGGGGTCTTTTGCTTGAGTGACAGCTCTGAGGTTAGGTGACTGTGGAAACAGCAGCTGTACCCCTTCATGAGCTAGGGCCTCCCATGGCCCCTCTTTTTGGAAAGGGATTGCTGGGGAGCAACATAATTTTAGTGCAGAGTGGGTATGGGCTCAGCTCTGTGAGCACTATCTTAGGGCCAGAAATTGATTCCTACCTTCATGCTCCCCCAAAGCCTTAGACACCCTGGTACAGCCCCCTATTTCACAAGTGAAGGAACTGACAAAGAGTTAGACCCTCATCCGAGGGGATGTCCGAAGCCACCAGAGCAGCAGGGTCGAGTCCAAGCCGCTGGACTTGCAGCTCAGTGCTGTTGTCCAGCACTGTCCAGTGACCTGAGGCCAGGGAAGGCATCTGGGGTTTCCAGCTTATTCCATGAGGGCCTCCCATGCATGCCCTCTGTGCTGTCTGGGAGCTGCTGGTTGTGAATGAATGAGGGAAGGAGCACTCAATCCAGCCGATGAGTGGGAAAGGATGCAGGCTAGATTGTTCTCCTCAGGTCTAGTGGGCCCTGGAGGGACCATCCTTCCTCCAGCAGCACCCTTCATCCCTGCATCATCTCACCCAGACATACAGAAGACAGAGTCAAAGCCAGTGCTGTGTGTCCTGAGTGTCTATGGGAGTTGAGCCAACACTTCCTGGCCTTCTCCCCTGGAGCCTCCAGATGCAGAGAGCCTGGAGGCAGTAGGGCAAGTGAAGGACCACAGTGTAGTCCACAGTGGATTAGGCAATCCAGGAGGCAGAAGGGCCATGCTTGCACATAGAGGAGTGTTGGTGGATGCCTTCGGTCTCTGCCCTGATCTGGTAGAGCATCCCCTCCATGATGCAGCTTCCAATTCCCGAAGCTGAGCTTTTCTGGTCCTGTATATAACCAGTTAAGGGCCTGGAATCTGGATGGAAAAGTTGGGTGGGGCTCTGGGAGGGTAATTGACAACAGTAGTGTTCTCTATCCTAGGAGCTGGGGGCGGGGGGGGGGCTGTAGGAAATTCACTGTGGCTCTTAATCAACATCACCTCCACTTCCACACACACACACACACACAATTGTCACTCCATTGACAGAACAAGGAGGATGTAGGCTAGACTCAAGCGAGAACTTCCCAGGCACTGGGACGGTCCAAGTACACAGGAATAGAGAAGTCATGGAGGCAGCAGTGTGCAGAGACTAAAATGAGCAGGGTGACCTTTTGGTAACCTCTACCTGGACAGATATTCAGTGGCCGACTTGCACGTGCTGGGCTCTACCTGGACCAGGTGCTACTGAGAATGGCTGATGTCCCCTGAGCCCTCTGGAGTCTGAGGAGGCTAGCTAGACCGGAGTATCCCACAATTCCATCTTCCCTGGGGTTGGAGCCTCTGTGCTGATGTCTCTAGAGCTAGAGGAGTGTGAGGGAGGCCTAGAATTGTAGTCTCGGAAGCATTCCACATATTAACTGTGCGCACCTTCAAAAGGTGAAGNACTGAGAATGGCTGATGTCCCCTGAGCCCTCTGGAGTCTGAGGAGGCTAGCTAGACCGGAGTATCCCACAATTCCATCTTCCCTGGGGTTGGAGCCTCTGTGCTGATGTCTCTAGAGCTAGAGGAGTGTGAGGGAGGCCTAGAATTGTAGTCTCGGAAGCATTCCACATATTAACTGTGCGCACCTTCAAAAGGTGAAGACGAGTGAGAGTGGAGAGCTGAGGGACCCCCACCCCTGTGCCCAGCCCCCCATGACTCCTACTGGGACAAGGAGGATGAAGGCTAGACTCAAGTCATTACTAGGGGGTTGCCTTGCCATGGAGCCTTCCAGAGAGAGCATGCCTGTGCATGCAGGACATGTTCATATTTATATAAATATGCACACATTTGCACATACTTAGATAAACTGGTGTAAGAGATTTTTGATGTCCTATCTATTTGCTTATTTATTCATTCATTTACTTGTGTGTGTGTGTCCACATGCCCATATGTGTACCATGGCTCACTTGTACAGATCAGAGAACAAACTAGTGTGACTTAGGTTTCTTCTACCATGTAGGTCCCAGGGATTAAACTCAGATTATCACACTTGGCTGCAAGTATACTTAAATGCTAAGCCAGAGAGAGAGAGAGAGAGAGGAGAGAGAGAGAGAGAGAGAGAGAGAGAGAGAGAGAGAGTCATAGAGTGGATGCACTGTCCTAGATGGCCCTGCCTCCCTCCCTCTGCTTTCTGTGGCAGTGCTGGCTTTGAATCTAGGCTCTCTCTGTGCTAAGCAAGAACCCTGCTGCTGGTTCTCCACCACTCAGATCCTCTACACCACCACCACCCTTTCTCTTTCCCTTTCCCTTTCCCTTTCCCTTTCCCTTTCCCTTTCCCTTTCCCTTTCCCTTTCCCTTTCCCTTTCCCTTTCCCTTTCCCTTTCCCTTTCCCTTTCCCTTTCCCTTTCCCCTTTCCCTTCCTAACATCTATGGCATGAGCTCCCCGTTACAGAAGGGGTTTGGATAAAGGTTACTAGTGGTTACTGCGTCACAGCAGAGGATTCCTGCTCTTCTGGGTGGACGTAGAGATGAGTTGTGGAGAGGTGAGAAGATGGAATCTGTACCAATGAATGTGCTGACAAGTCAGTACGGACCAAACAGATGCAGTGTGGCTGATGTAAAGCCCTTGGGAAGATGCCTGCTGGTACCCAGGTCCAAGACAGGGACAAGCAAGGGGATAGCCAGAAGAAAATTCACCATGCCACGGAGATGGGGGCAGGGGGGTGAGTAGGCAGGGGTGGGTCACACATGCACACTGTGGCTTCCTTAAGCCTTGTCTCCTGTTTGTTTGTAGAGACTCAGGCAGGAATCTACCCTTCTGACCCAGTGGCCTCAGGTTGCAGGGCTCAGAGCTGCCCTGGGGACTAGAGGGGGCATCTGGCAACTGACCCCCTAAGCCTGATGCCCCCTGATCCTAAGGCCAGATAAGGGTGAGTTACCAGACCTTGGGACCTCAGGCCATTGGTGGTGGGAAGGTGCTGACACTCAGGAGCCTGCCTCTGAGGCAGGAGACCTCTCGTTTCCACAGTGCTGGCAAAACCAAAGTTACTTTTTTTTTTTTTTTTTTGGTTTTGTTGTTTTAATTTTTTTGGTTTAGGTTTTGGTTTAGTTTTGTTTTTGAGTTTTTTGTTTGTTTGTTTGTTTGGCTTGTTGGTTTTGGTTTTAGTTTTTCCAAAAGAATCTCACTATATAGTCCAGGCTGACCTAGAACTCAAAATCCTCTTGCCTCAGTCTCTGGAGATCTGGAATTATAGATGTGCACCTCTAAGCCCAGAGACCCCTTGTATTTCAAAACTTAAGTATGTGCATCTTAAGAATGCAGCCCAATGGATTTTCATGAGCACACTTACCCATATGGTCACACCACCCTACATACATATTCACCTGTGGTCGCCAGTCTCTGAATGCACACTAGCCCACGTGGTCACTATCTTCCCATGCACATTCACCCATGGATAACCCAACTTCATCTGCACACTCACCTGTGTGATCATACCTCCACACATGCACACTTACACCCGTGCTCGTATGCCCTGTCACCCCTGTGCAAGCCTCTTTGAAGCGTGGAATGTTGCTAGCACCAGACTTCTTCATAATTCTTCCCCCCAGCACCACTCAAATGTGACCACAAATTCATCTTAGGAACGATTGCAGTGGGGACCCCTTTATGTCACATTGGGTTGTATCTGTGAATCCCACTGTGCTAATAGATGGAGCCGTGGTTTGCTTCCTTAACATGGTGCATAGGTTTGAATTGTATGAATATGCTCAGTTTATGTGCACCACCGTTCCTGCTTTATGCACAGCTAGGGATGGAACCCAGGGCCTCATGCATGCTAGGCAAGCACTTGGCCGACGGAGCCACACCCCCATCCAAGTTACCCGCTCTCATACAAAACTGGATTCTACACACAGAGCGAAGCACGCAGGGGTGAGCATCCAGGTAAGGCTTCACAACACTAACACACTACACATCCTGCATGCAGAAGAGGGAACAACATTATCTGGAGCCCCCACATTCTATTTGACATGTCAAACTGCCTTCACAGATAACCCTCTTCCTGCTTCTCAGAAGCATAGCTCAGTCTTGAGTTTTTGCCAGCTTGAAAAAACATGAGCAGGGCGGTAGTGGCACACACCTTTAATCCCAGCACTCAGGAGGCAAAGGCAGGTGGATTTCTGAGTTCGAGGCCAGCCTGGTCTACAAATTGAGTTCCAGGACAGCCAGGGCTACACAGAGAAATCCTGTCTCAAAAAACCAAAACCAAACAAACAAACAAACAAACACCATGGAATCGTGTAGTACTTGTACTTGTCGTGTTCAGGATGAGGTTTGTGAGAGTTGTTCAAAGTGTGTGTAGCCCAGTGTATGCTTTATTAGTGCTGCATAGTATTTTATGAGTATGTGGATGAGCCTATCTGCTGGTGCCCGTGACACACAGTGCTTTTCTGAAGTTTCCGAGTGAGTCTTTGACATACACAACATGTCTATGCTTCTTATTTAGAGTGTCATTGGCGGGAGACCAACCTCTTAAAGAACACCGAGTCAGTTTTTAACAGAAAGACTATTTTCAAAGGGGGCAGTTTGCACACACTTGCTGGTCTCGCCCTGGTTGTCCACGTTACTCAAGTCTTGCCTTGGTGTGGTACACCTGCTGCAACAGTGAGTCAACGTTGAAATGTTATTACTAACTCAGTTCAGTTTACTGTGCAGTCTTAGGAGTTTTGATGAATGCATACATTCATGGTCATCATTACACAGAATTATTTCATTGTTATAAAAAACTCCTGGCCCCAGCTCTTCATTCTTTTTTTTTTTTTTTTTTTTTTTTGGTTTTTCGAGACAGGGTTTCTCTATATATCCCTGGCTGTCCTGGAAATCACTCTGTAGACCAGGCTGGCCTCGAACTCAGAAATCCGCCTGCCTCTGCCTCCCGAGTGCTGGGATTAAAGGCGTGCGCCACCACGCCCCGCCCAGCTCTTCATTCTTATGCTATCCTTACTTCTGCTTTTTAAGGTTTTAAAATTTATTCTTTTGGGTTTTTTTTTTTTTGACAGGGTTTCTCCGTGTAGTCCTGGCTGTCCTGGAACTTACTCTGTAGGGCAGGATGGATTCGAACTGAGATCCACCTGCCTCTGTCTCCCAAGTGGATTAAATGTGCTGCTACCACTATCTGGTTCTGTGTGTGTGTGTGTGTGTGTGTGTGCTCATAGTTTTGACACCCTTTCTCTTTTAGATAAGGTCTCTCTATGTAGCTTAGAACTATATGTGTAGACAAGGCTGGCCTTGAACTCACAAAGATCTGCTTGCCTTTCCCACCTGAGTGCTGGAATCAAAGGCATGTGCCATCATGCCTGACCTCCCTATTTCTTCTTAACCCCGGATAATATTCTATTGTATGGATTTACCATCATTTATGCATTCACTGGGTGTAGGGCCTCTGGTTGCTTTTGAGTTTGGTCAGCTTTGAACACAGCTGCTATGAGCTTCAACATGCAGTGTTTTAGTATGGACATAGGTCTCTTCTCTGTTGGGTAAGCACCCTAGAGTGACACTTCTAGGTATCGTGTGTTGAGTTTGCCTTTGTAAGATAGTGCCAAACTGCTCCAAAGCAAAGGTGCCACTTATCTTCCACTAGCAATGAAGAAAGGGTCCTGCTGCTCTCTGTCTTCAGTTGCATTTAGCATGGCCAGTGGTTTTTATTTTGCTCACACTTGTGGGGTGTGTGGCGTCTCCTGGTTGCCTTTGGTTCATAGTTCTTTAATGACTTAGGAGGTGGGGCCTCTTTCCATATGTGTGTTTTCCATCTGTATAACCTGTGATGAGAAAATTGTTCAAATCTTTTGCTCACTTATTAGACTGTTTTCTCTTGTTGTTGACTTTTAGAGTTCTTCGTTATTTGGATACAAGTCTTTTAATAGACTAGTATTTTACAAATTCTTTCAGTAATTCACTTGGGAGTGGGGAGAGGCAGGAAGATCATGAGTTCAAGGGCAGTCTTAGCTACACAAGACTTCATTTTAAAAGGGAAAAGGGGGGCTGGTAGTGGTGGTAGCACACACCTTTAATCTCAGCACTCTGGATGTAGAGGCAGGCAGAACTCTGCAAGTTCGAGACCAGCCATGTACATGATTCACAGAGTTAAAGTACATCCAAGACTACACAGAGAAATCCTGTCTTAAACAAAACAAAATAAATAAATCAAAAAAAGGAGGGGGAAGCATATTAAACTGAAATTTCACATCATGCAACAAAAGGGAAAACAGATTATTTTGTCATGATAGAAGGTAACCATAAAATAAATAAAACAGCTGAGTGTGGTGGCACTTAACCATAATCCCAGGTCTCAAGAAACTGAAGCAGGCAGATGAAGAGTTCAAGGTCAACCTGGATTGTATAATGACCCTGTTTCATAAAGACAAATGCGTTCATGGACACACGCAGGCCAGAGGCCTCATGGCATTCTCTCTTCACTGACTCTTGTCCCTGCTTCTTGGTCTAAGCCCAAGGCTTGATCTCCCCTATTAAGAGGGCACTCGTGGGCTCAGTGGGTAAAGGCACTTGACACCAAGCCTGACAACCTGAGTTCTGTCTCCAGGATCTACTCGGGTAAAGAGAGAGAAGCCACTCCTACAAGTTGTCCTTTGACCTCCAAGACCAGCACCAAAATGAGACTCCTACTCAGTCAAAACCAGAAAGGGTGAAATATAAACAGTAACACTCTGTTTCTCTCTCTGTGGTGAGTAGATGCATCTCCTAAAGGAATCTCTGAGCATCACCGATGTGGTTCATCTACTGGCCCCACCCTTACTCACTCACCGTTAAAACCCTTTGATCGTCCACCCAGTGTGAGCTCCAGCTCACTCCTCCGTACAGCCCTCTAATGCATTAAGCCCAAATCTCCTGAGAGCTTCTTCCTTCTCTGCTCCCACTTCCACACTTTGGGACTCCCAGGATCAAAGAGCAGTCATCTGTCCCACATGGTCATCCCCCTCAGTTGTTTCTTCATCTTAAAAAGTAAGGAGGAAGCGTGTCTTTAGCTGACAGATCTCTGAGTGTGAGGCCAAGCCTGGTCTACACAGTGAGTTCTAGGACAGTCAGGGCTACACAAAGAAACTATAAACAAATGGATGAGTGAGTGAATGAATGAGAGAAAATGAGGAGAGGTTCAAGAGATGGCTTGTTATTCTTGCAGAGGTCATGGGTTTAATTTCCAGCACTCACATGGTACCTCAAATCTGTCTCTAACTTCAGTTCCAGAGGATCCAACAACGCTCTTCTGGCCTCTGATGGTACCAGGTACACACATAATTCACAGATATACATGCAAGTTAAACACCCATGTGCATAAAATATAATACATACAGATTTTTAAAATTTATTTATTTATTGGGTTTTTTTTTTGAGACAGGGTTTCTCTGTGTAACAGCTCTGGTCATTCTGGAACTCACTCTGTAGATCTGTAGAGCAGGCTGGCCTTAAACTCATGGAGATCTGCCTGCCGTTGTCTCCCTAATGCTGGGATTCAAAGCATATGCCATCATGCTCAGCCAAAAAATTTATTTATTTTTAAAAGTAAAGGGAATAATACCACCTTCTGAGTCTTAGATCATCTGGTGTCATATGATAAAGAGAGGCAGGGTTACCATTGCTGTGATGAAACACCATGACCAAAAAGCAAGCTGGGGAGGAAAGGATGTGTTTATCTTACACTTCCACATTGCTGTTCATTACTGAAGGACGTCAGGACAGGGACTCATACCTAGAGGCAGGAGCTGATGTAGAGGCTGTGGAGAATGCTGCTTACTGCTTTGCTCTTATGACCTGCTCAGCCTGCTTTCTTACAGAATCCAGGACCACCAGCTCAGGGACAGTACTGCCCACAGTGGCTTGGACCCTCCCCCATCAGTCACTGGTTAAGAAAGTGCCCTGCAAGCTTGCCTATGTCTTGTAGGCTTAATGGAGGTTCCCTTCTCACAAATGACTTGAGTTTTTGTTAAGTTGACATAAAACTATCCAGCACAGAGGCAGAGCATGGTGAAGAATCAGAACCACACCCGGTCCCCAGGGAAGAATAAGGAAGGGGGACCTCTAAGAAATACCTGTGGATCCCCCCGATGGAAAGGATCAGGAGGCTCTGAGGTCTTGTCTAGCATCTCAGCATCACTGCAGAAGGGCCTTGGTCAGAGAGGTTGGGAGTCTCTTCCATAAATAAGCTAAGTTTACAGCCTGAGGGAGACTTGGAATAATCCTTTTTGCAGACAGTATCTCACGTGGCCCAAGCTAGCTTCAAACTCACTATGTATTTGAGACTGGTCTTCAACTCTGATCTTCCTGCCTATATCTTTTCTTTTCCACCTATATCTTTCAAGTGCTGTGATTACAGGTATGTGCCACCACACATACTGCTTTAAGACACTCTGACCCAACCTCTTCATTTCATACACTAAGAATCCGGAGACTGGAATTGCCAGAGACAGAGTAGGAGCCTGTGGGACAAGCAGGGATTTCTTGGTGCTATGGCTGAGCATTAGTTATAGATCCCTAATACCCGAGCTATGGGCTATCTGACTAAGGAGAAACCTTACTGTGTGACCCTAGACATGTATCTTTCTCACACTGGGCTCTAGCTATCATGAGTTATTAGCCTCCATGACTTCTTTAGGGGCTCATCTGGGTACAAAGCTTGACAATCAAGGAGGTGGTGCTTGAGCTTAAAGGAAATGTAAGTCTGACTCCATGCAAATGACTAAGGTGCTTCAGAGAGGAGAAGAACAGAAGCAGAGGGTGGGAAGTGACTGAATGAGACTGGGCAGGAACAGATGAGACCCCAGGGCATTTGGAGTCCACAGGGAAGCACTTTGCATGGGCCCAACTGGAGAAATTCCCTTCCCTTGGAAAAATTTCACATTTCTTTTCTGTATGCTATCCATTAAATGGAGAATAGCATTTATGGTGGGCTTGTTGAACCCAAGGCTTCTTTCCTGCCAGTACAGCTAGGGCCAGCAAGATGGTCTGTGCAAGAATGTACTTGCTTGGCGGGCCGATGGCCTGGTTCAGTCCTAGAACCCAATCTTTGGTAGAAGGGAAGGAACCAACTTAAGAATCAACTTACAAACACTGTTCTCCGACCTCCACATACGCACCAGCATCTACATACCATATCTTTCCTTTCTTCCCCCACTAAAATTTTTTTTTAAATGTGAAAGCAGCCCAGCCAAGAGTAAGTATTTGACTCAGAGCTGGTAGAGTGTTTTGCACAAGGCCTTGGGTTCAGCTCCTAGCATCACACGAAGTCTCAGGATTCAGAAAGTAGAGGCAGGAGGATCAGGAGTTCAAGGTCATCCTTGGCTCTTTAGCAAGATTGAGGCCAGCCTGGGCTACATGAGTCAGATGGAATAGTATGCTTTTACTTCTGGACTTTGCACTTGAAATATTCCTTATGTACCCCTACTAACTTTTGGCCCTTTTATATGCATGGGTTCACCTGTAATGCTGTGACATGCTTAGGGGACACGGTAGCAAGGCTCCTAGATGGAGCTTAGCTACCATACAGCTGCATGGAGCAAGGCAGCCCTCCCTCCTCCCTGTCACAAAAGACTCCAGACTCTTAGACTTGTGCCAGCCCCTATTCGATAAGTCTAGGTAACCAAGGACATTGGGGCAGGTCAAGTGACTACTCAGAGTCAAGGTTACTATAGTTTCTGGGCGATTTGCTGTTCCTTTCACTAGAAACTTGGTCTTTGGAAGTTCCTTATCAAGAAAGGAAGTAGGAAGGAAACAAAGGAGGAAGGGAGGGATAGAGAGGGGAAAGCAAAGGAGGGTGAACTTGAAACCACAGGCTGTAAGAGCTCTCAAAGACGGCCTTGTTCACCTCTAGTCCTCTCAGCCATTTCTGTCTCCTCTCACAGAAGAAATGGAAGCTCAAGAAGAGAAGCCAAGAGGTTCTGGAAGCCGCGATTGTCGCTGTCCCCGGTGCTGAAACGTCTCAGCTGGGTCACAGTCCTTTGAGATACTCAAGATTTCCCGTTTGTTCCCTTCCAGGAACTCTTATACAAGAAAAACGAAGGAAAAAAAGCAGATCCTGAGGCAGAAGAGAGGTCACTGAAGGAGAAGGACATGGGGACAGAGGCTTCAGAGAGGTTTGGCAGCGGCAGCCTGCCAGAGAGAGAGACTCTGACATTGTTTTCAAACAAAGGAAAAGAACCAACCACCATACAACTCCAGCCTAAATACGAAATGACTGAAGAAGAATAAGAAATGTGTGTCTCGGGCGAGGCGAGGCTGAGCGTGTGTCAACACGAGCAAACTAATTCAGACGGGCATGCAAACACAAAGGGAGGAGCGATGGGCTGAGGAGTGCCACTCTTTGTTTTTCTTCTCTTGCCTGATGAAAAATTTGCAAATTTTTATACCGCCACAAAGCAATCAAAACTGTGATTATGTTTCACAATTTTGACAGCTAGTTCCGTGTACTTTAAGTAGTTCTGCTCCGTGTTAGACAATTCAAACAATTTTGCCTTTCCTCGGGAAGCTGAAGAAGGACCACACATACCTCCCCTTCCACTAAGCTTGTAAGTACAGCATGTATAAAAATGTGTTTATTTTTCCTCAGAGTGACCCTGAAGGTAGATGTTGCTTAAACTGATGAGAAATGGAGTGTCAGACTAGCAGGTGCCTGTCAGAGACTAGGATTGTGTGGGAATTCTGGTTCTGTAGCTGGCATTCTAAGCGCCCCACCCCACCCCACAGGAAGTCTACCCCTTGATATCTTTCTTGACCACAGCACAACCAGACCCAGGCTCCCTTCCCATCATCACTATGAGGTCCAGCGCATTTGCTGAAGGGATGGAGGAGAGTGAGCCCCTGCTGAGACGCAGGCTCCAGCTCCTTCATGCTCCACAGTTCCGATGGGGAGGAAGATCCAGTTTCCAGGCCTGACTGAAATCTGAGCCAGGTGCCCCTCCTGCCTGCCCCCCTGTGTTTCTCTGCCTGGTGTGGGGAGACGGAAGGGCTGAGGGTACAAGGAGAGGCATTGTTCCTTACTTCGCCTTCTGTAGCCACGGTGGCCCAGCTGTCAGCAGAGCGTGGAGGAGTTTGTATAACTTTGCTGGGGGTTAAGAGCAGGTCAGTGTGGGGCTGCAACTTGGGCCACTCTCCCAAGCCAGGCAGCCCCGTGGGAACAGAAATGCATACCTGCTGCCCATGCCCTGAAACTTAGAGGGCAGCCTGAGCCTCAGGGCATGAAGATGCAGACCCCAAATTTCCCCTCCCCTCCCCTAACCCTCAGCTTTGGTACAGGCAAATCAGAGAAGCCTGATTGGACAAAGGGCCAGGAACCAGGCTCTCCAGAATATACATTTGACAGGAAATACACATAGACCCAGAGAGGAGAGGAGAGACAACATGACCTAGTGGATCTTACAGAATATCATTCATTCATTCATTCATTCATTCATTCATTCATCTATCCAACAAACAGGTGGAATGCTACGCACAGACAGACATTATCCTTGAAGTTTATGATAGTTTTCATCCAGATTGCTATTCAGGAGGTAAATAAGAAGCTCGGGGAGAACATGAAAGGCGTTTTCTCATCAGCTCAAATGGTGCCTAACTCCAAGCTGGTTCGAAGTGGTACATACCCACCCTCGCCCTGTCCTCTCCACCAAAGATGATAACCAACGTATGGAGCATAGGAAGTCAGATGGATGAGGGTATCCTAACGAGTCATCAGATCCTTTCCCCTGTCTCCGGACAAATTGTATGACAGAGTCACATCAATTCCATGCAACAAATGTATTTAAGCAAAGCCCTTAATGGATTGTCTTCTGGGAAGATTTCCAGAAGCCTATGAGCCTACCACATCGGGAAGTTAAGTCTTGATAAATTCCTTCCTCCTTTGATTCATTTCCCCATTGGTCACATAGAGGATGTGAATGTAGCCTGTGCTTCCGGCAAAGCTTTTCCCATTGCAGGGTGTGAGCGGCCTGGGGACAGGGTCACGGATGCCGGAGGCCAGAGGTGTGTTCACACTCTAGGATTCTGTCAGAGCTCCACAGAGCTGAGTGGGTGAAGAAAAACACATACAGTTTAAGCAGTGCTTCAAGGGTGCTTAAAGACATCCTTATAGACTGTCAGGTTCATCCCGTGGGCGGGGGAGAACACAAGCAATTTATCCTCTATTCGCCCAGGAGAGAGGCTCTGAAGACAGGTTGCTTAGGGCCACCAGGTAGGTGTGTGAGCAGCAGAAGCCGAACCGGCACTCAGGTCTCAGGACTCCCAGCAGAGCCTCTTTCTCAAAGAGGCCATGCGGTTTGGTATGTTCTGGCATGTGCTGGGGCCTGAGGCCTAGAATGGCAGCGGCAGGTGTGTTCCTCCAAGGGAGAGAAATGCTTAGCTGGGCAGAGAGGCCCAGAGGCTGGGGAGTGGACATGAGGGAGGGGCTTCTATCCGGCCAGATGTATGGGAGGCAGAGTGAGTTCAGGGCTTGAGTTAATGATCCCTGCTGTTCATTTCACCCATTGGTGGGAACAGGTGGCCAACATGGAGCTGACCATCTGAGGAAGGGGGCTGGCTGAGTGGGGAGGCGCCCTCTGAGGTCCATGCGGAGACAACTTTTTAGACACTCTATCCCTAGGGAGACAGAGCCATGAACGTATCCCACGGTCGTTTGTATCTTCCTTCAGACCCCAGTGGATACTCCCCCACACCATTGCACCTGCCTCCCAAAGGCTGGCTCCAGCCTCCTCAGCCCTGGCAGAGTTCCGCTGTCCACAGAAACCTGCTTCTGCCATTTCTTCTCACCTCCACCCCTCCCGCACCCCAGCCTGAGCCTGACCTCTACACAGGCTTTCTCTACAGCTTGATTCACAGTTCTAACCCTAATCACAGTCTCTTTATACAATTCCCAGGGGTCCGCACCTCGGTCCTTGTGGTTCTTCTCTTGGGACACACTCCATAGCTCTCTGACATTGATCTTCCCTTCTCAAGACACAGCTGGTTTTCTCTCAGGCATTCATCTCCTCTGCACCTGACAAGGGCGATCGCCATGTCTGAGACCCACGGTGGGCAGGCTAGGATCTTGGCTAAGAGATGAAGCTGGCTGTTGTTTCCTGATGCATGCTGGCCTCCGGCCACTCCATACCTGGTGCACACCTGCATTGGTGGAGTTAACTGACACTCCATGGGGATCTGGGTTAGGCAGGGCCTGGGCTTCTGTGTAGTTGCCTCCTATTGAGGAACACAAATTCCTCTTATGTCTCATCAGTTCTCTCTGGCCCCAGGGTGACACTTGCTCCTGAATGAGGCACAGAAGCCAGCAATGGCTTAGGAAGGGGGGGTAGGGCAGAGGCAAAAAGCTCCAGTCCCCCCACAATGCCTCCTCAGGGAGGTGGGCTGGGCCCTGAAACTTGCTTTGTAGACTTTGTGCACTGGGGTTCCTGTAAGATGTCAGGTTTTGTCCAGACTGTGGATGGAGGGTTGGCACCCCAAAGAGTCGAAGATTCAGGCCACCCAGTGGTAAATATAAGATGCCTTTTTTTTCAAGACCTGAATCCCTACCTGCCCTCCAGGCCCTGAGGAACAGCAAAGCAAAAAGCTCTTACCCCTACATAGATGTGGATTTGAGGCAGCCCTGTCCCTTCTGCCTAGACATGGTGCCCTTTGTTTGCTCTACCCCAGAGAAAAGAAATGAACTCTTCAGAGTTGCAAAGCATCAAGAATATCCGAAGAGCTCAGAAATCTAGCCCCTGACCCAGATGTTCACAGCAGCATAAGCCTGTTCCCATAGTGGCCTCTTCACTCTGGCAGAGTCCACTGGTGACAGGGCATAGCTGGGCAGGACCTTGCACAGCAGTAGAGAGGACAGAGAGGGGTGCATTTCTGTCTGTGACTGGGGCAGGCTTGCTGGACCCCACGCAAACCACTGAGCTCATGCCACACGTGTCTGGTAAGACTCGCGGAACTCATGAAGGGCTGGAAAGGCCTCTTCAAACTGTCTTCAGAAAGCAACAAATCTGCTGGTTCTGCTAATGTGCTAGCTCAGGTGTCAGTCAGTTCAGTTTGAGTCAGGCCCAGATGCCAGCAAGCATCCTTTTTTCAATCCAGCTGCCTACAGCTGCCACGAGCTTCCAGTTCCACAGGAGACATAAAAAGCTGTGATACTCTAATTCCCCATCTGCTTGGTGGGAAAAAAAAAAAAAACTAGCTTCCCTTCCCAGCAGCCTTAGCATTTTATTGGCACTGATTGACCTCTGTACCTTTGTGGTGGCTTGAATGAGAATGGCCCCCATAGACTCATAGGTTTGAACATTTGGTCCCCTGTTGATGGAACTGTTTGAGAAGGATTAGGAGGTGTGAGAGGTGTGTTCTTGTTGGAGGAGATCTTTCACTGAGGGTGAGCTTTGAGATCTCAAAAGCCTATTTCCAGTGTCTCTCTCTCTCTCTCTCTCTCTCTCTCTCTCTCCCTCTCTCTCTCTATGCCTCCTATTTGCTAACCAAGATGTAAGCTCTCAGCTGTTTCTGCTTCCATGCCTTTGTTCGGCCAACATGGACACTGACCCTCTGGAACTGTAAGCTCAATTAAACACTTTCCTTTACAAGCTCCCTTGGTCATGGTGTTTTGTCATAGCAATAGAATTTACTAAGACAACCTTGAATCAGACACTATGGCAACAATGGGTGGCAAGTAACCGATTGATTGAATAAATCCATCAAACCCTCGGGGAAAAAAACTGAGAAGTGTCCTTAGGGAATAGGGCTATCGGTTTGTGGTTGAAGAGCAGCCAAGGGCAACAACTCACCCCATCTCCCTCAACAAAGAGAACACTGCCCCCATTCACAGCCTGGCTTTGGAGGGAACCATTTTCCCTTCCTCTCCTTTTGGTCTCTGCCCACTAGACCATCTACTGACTGTAAAGCTCTGACTCCTACATAAGGCCCCCAGAAGCAAAGTTTGGGGATCAGAAGAGTGGTTTCTTCTACAGGGTGGGGTGCAATTTGGGCTGTGACTGGAGCAGGCTTGCTGGGCTCCTCCAGGTCTCCATGCAAACCACTGAATCATAAGAGCTAAGCAAGGGTGGCTTCTGGGGTACTCAGCAAGGTCTCAGGGAGTCACTGGAGCACCCCCTGCACCCAAGTGTCCATCTTTCCTTGAGTTGAGGGCCTGAGCTTTTTAATTCCCTTCCACCACGTAGCCACTGGTGTCAGGCTTCCTAGGAGTGTATAACCTCCAGGGAAGGTAGCTCCTGCTCCTCAAGGGCAGTTCTCCAGAGGTGAGGCTGCCGGGATGCATTAGCAGCTGCCATTCATAGCCTCTTCCCAGTTATGGGCAGTTTTGTTGGCCTCTCTATTCTCTTGAGTCTGGGCTCTCTCTGTGCAGCTACTCTAGTTAAATTCTAATTACATTCTCTTGCCAGGTGCTTCCTGCATTTGAAAGTTCACACTGTGCCTTCTTGAGGCCTTTGCTCATCTGATTTGAGTGCCCCCTACGTAAACTTAGATACAAAAGATGTTTGTAAGATGTATGAGCAACAAAAGATCAGCCCTCTCATATATAAAAGGCTTCATAGATCAATAATAAAATATACAAATGCTGCAATATAAAAATTGGTCAAAGGGTATGATTAGGCAATATTGAAAAAAAAAAAGAAATAGCAATAGTCGATAAAGATATGAGAAGGTCCCTGACCTCACTAGTAATCAAAGAAATTCAAATTAAAGCAGTAACTGGAAATCATTTTTTCACCTTGTAGTTGGTAACTGTTCCATGATGACAATGTGGAGAAAGAGCTGCCCCTGTGCACTGTGAATAGACAGCAGGAGTCTAAAGAAGTTTCTGGAAGGTAGCTTTAAAATCTTAGTAAACAGGGGCTAGTGAGATGGCTCAGTGGTTAAGAGCGCCAACTGCTCTTCTGAAGGTCCCAAGTTCAAATCCCAGCAACCACATGGTGGCTCATAACCATCCGTAATGAAATCTGATGCCCTCTTCTGGAGTGCTGGAGTGTCTGAAGACAGCTACATTGTACTTACATATAATAAATAAATCTCTAAAAAAAATCTTAGTAAACCTTATTAGAAATGTACATGCCCTTAGGCACTACAGTTCAGCTTTCTGATAGTTACCCAAGAAAGGAAAACGTGAAGCTGAGGAGATGGCTTCGTGGGTAACATGCTTTCCGTGCAAGCATGAGGACCTGAGTTCAAGTCCCCAGCACCCACATAAAAGCCAGGCACAGCAGCATAGGCCTGTGATCTCAGCCCTAGAAAAGAAAGAGGCTTGCTGACCAACCATTCTAGCCAATCAGCAAGCTCCAGCCAGGCTCAACAAGATTAAAAACATAATGTAGTGTTAGGGTTTTACTGGCGTGAAGAGACACTATGACCATGGCAATTCTTATAAAGGAAAACATGTAATTGGAGCTGACTTATAGTTCAGAGTTTTAGTCCATTATCATCATGGCAGGAGTAAGCTGCTATTCTGGTGGACGTGGTGTTGGAGAAGGAGCTGAGAGTTCTACATCCGGATCAAGCAGGCAGCAGGAAGACACAGAAACACACTTCCTTCAACAAGGCTACACCTCCTAGTAGTGTCACTCTCTATGGACCTATGGAGGCCATTTTTATTCAAACATTTTTATTCTGCCACCACCAGAAGGACCGAACTGCTAGCCACAGCATATAGACACACAGGTTGTGTGTGGTGCAAGCTTTTGCCAGGCAGCAGCTAGGCTCCCAGGAGTAGGGTTATCAAAAGGAAGAAACTGGAGAGAGACTATGCAGGAGAGACCATGGTGGAAGCTACAAGACTTCATGTGCTGGGCAGTGGTGGTGCACGCCTTTAATCCCAGCACTTGGGAGGCAGAGGCAGCTGGATTTCTGAGTTAGAGACCAGCCTGATCTACAGAGTGAGTTCAAGGACAGCCAGGGCTACACAGAGAAATCCTGCTGGGGAGGTGGGGGGAACTTCACGTGACTGAGCCCCCAGAGGGAGCTTCTAATGGGTATAATTGGTCACTAACATCAGCTCAGACCCACGACAGGGGAGTGAGACTCCAGATTTTGAGGCAGTGACAAGATCTCATGGCAGAAGGGCAGGTGAGGTGGGAGCTCCTGATGTTGCCTTCTGTGGGAGGCAGTCTGCCACGGTCTCCCATGCTGAACTAGAATCTGGGAGGAGAGACTTAGAAATGCTAGACCTGCCTTGAAATCTCGAAGACACCTGTGCATAAAGCTACTTAGAAGAGACAAGGAGAGGGGGAAACAGAAGAAAGGGGAGAGGAGGGGAGGGAAAGGAGAAGAAGAGAGGTCCAGTCTAGATGATATGATTTGAGCCTAACCAGGCCTCCTCTGTTGAAACCAGCTTCACCCCTTCCTTATCTGTCCTAATAGGCAACAAGCAAGTTTGTACTGTTTTGGTTTTGTCTCTTGAGGCAGGGTCTCTGGGCTAGTCTAGACCTTGCTATGTAGCCAGGCTGACCTTGAATTCCTGATCTTGCTGCTTCTGCCTCTCAAGCGCCATGATTGCAGACATGCCACTATGCCTGACTCTTGTTTTCATTTCTTTTTTTTTTTTTCATCACTTGAAGAAATATCCTAATCAACACAAAAGAGCTTCACAAGGAGTTCCCTCCTTTTAAAATACTCTGCCATATTGCTTGAATGTTTCTGCAATGAGTCTACTATATTTTCAGTGTTTAAAAATGCTAAGCAGGGGGGCTGGTGAGATGGCTCAGCGGGTAAGAGCACCCGATTGCTCTTCCGAAGGTGATAAGTTCAAATCCCAGCATCCACATGGTGGCTCACAACCATCCGTAACGAGATCTGGCGCCGTCTTCTGGAGTGTCTGAAGACAGCTACAGTGTACTTACATATAATAAATAAATCTTAAAAAAAAAAAAATGCTAAGCAGGACTAGGGATATAGCCCAGTTTGTAGAACACTCACACAGCAAGCATAATGTCCAGGCTTTGATACCCCAAACCCCATAAACTGGACATGGTGATATACATCTGTGGTCCCAGTGCTTGAGAGGTAGAGGGGAGAAGTCCAAAGTCACTCACAGCTGTGTAATAAGTTCCAGACTGGTCTGGGAAGTAGGAGCCCCTGTCTCCATCATCATCATCATTATCACCATCATCATCATCATCACCATCATCATCATCATCACCACCATCACCATCATCACTATCATCATCATCATCATCACCATCATCATCACCATCATCATCATCTTCTTCATCTTCATCATCTAATCAGGCTCAGACCATAGTCTTAGTGGGTCAGTTATTTTTCTTGTTGATTTGAAAAAAATACCTCCAAAAAGAACCTAGGAGAGGAAGGTTATTTTGACACAGTTTGACGGTCCAGTCCGTCACAGTGAGAAGGGACAGTGTAAGGAGCCTGAGGCAGTGAATCAATTTGTATCCCTAGTCAGAAAACAGAGAGATGAATGTTGGTTTTCAGCTTGCTTTCTCCTTTTTATTCAACCAGGGACTCCATTCCATGGGATACTGGCGCCCATGGTCAGGGTGAAACTTCCCTCTTCAGTCAACCTTTCTGGAAACAGCTGGGCGGTACAAGGTAGTACAAGCCTTTGATCCCAGCACTCGGGAGGCAGAGGCAGGTGAATCTCTGAGTTCGAGGCCAGCCTGGTCTATAGAGCAAGCTCCAGGACAGCCAGGGCAACACAGAGAAACCCTGTCTCGAAAAATCAAACCAACCAAATAAATCTTTCTGGAAACATCCTCATAGTACAGCCAGATATGGGCTTCCAGGTTGGCCTTGAAATCAGAGACCCACCTACCTTTGCCTCCCAAGTGCATCTAAACTATTAAAGGCTTGGTGGCCACCAGCGCGTAGCTTTAATTGGTGACCTTTTCCCTACCACCGTTATCATTTGGTTGTCAGTGAAGCACCTCCACCTGGACACAGCATCCTCACTAGTTCCCAGACTTTCTAGAAAGTTCAAGTACTTTCCAACCACGCTAGCCAGCACCCTGGTGTCTCGAGTACAGCATATTCTCTGCACCAGAAGACTGCAATGCAGGCAGAAGACCTGTGTGGGCAGAGTCATTCTGTAGGGAGTACAGCTGGTAGGACGGGGGTTGGGGAATGGAGTGAGAGTTATTAGTAAAATGGAAGTTAAAGGGCTTTTCTAGGCAAAGAGCCACACAGGTGACGTGCTTGTTGTGATCCAAAAGAGGTGACTGAAAGATAAGGACGATGGCCTGAGGGATAATGGCATACTGAGGTGACAGGCCAGAGCCTCCCTGGGAGGGCCCAAATGCCAGGATAAGGAGTTAAGCTTTATTCTGAAGACAGGGCTGAGCAGTGACGCGAGGGATCCAAATAGAGATATCAGGGCAGATTTGAGATGAGAGGAGAGCTCTGGTGAGGATGTGGAGGATAGATGGGAGAAACCTGAGTTGGGCAGGTAGCTATGCAGTGGTCCAAGGAATCAGTAGTAAGGACCTAAACTACCTCATATCCTTCCTTGTGGCTTCTGTGTCTGAGCCCATTGAAGAGCATTGAAGGCATTCCTGCTGCCTAGCCTGAGGGCCTGTGGTTAGCCAGAGAGGACATCACCTTGCCAGAGCTCCCCCCCTTCAGTTCTGTGACCTCCACCACACCCAGGTCCATGTGCCATCAATATTCTGGGAAATCTCCAGGAGAGTATTAAGTCATCAAACACTAGTGGTTAAAGTCATCTTAAAACCGAGATCTGGAACCGGGCGTGGTGGCGCACGCCTTTAATCCCAGCACTCGGGAGGCAGAGGCAGGCGGATTTCTGAGTTCGAGGCCAGCCTGGTCTACAAAGTGAGTTCCAGGACAGCCAGGGCTACACAGAGAAACCCTGTCTCGAAAAACCAAAAAACAAAAACAAACAAACAAACAAAAAAACCGAGATCTGACCTCACATGCCACAAGAGAGTCTAAACCCTCTACCTAGATTTTCCAAATGAACACTCCCAGCACCTTGTGAGGGTGAGTCAACTGAATACCCCTCTCACAGATGGGAAAACTGAGTCTTTGCATCATACCTGCAAAGCCACTTGCCCTCTGGCTTCTGAATCACACGAATACTCTATTCCCAGGAAGGCCCTAGGCTTCTGTCTATTCTCAACAAATGCACCCCCACAATTAGCAGCCTCAAACCCTCTCCCATAATCACCAAGCTGGGCAAGTTAACCTGAACCCTCTCTGCCCCAGAGCATCCTGAGATATATGTCCTCTTCCTGGAGACCGAGCTTTCCAACGTCTGGCAACTGGTCTTGCTCTCAGTGAATATGTCTCTTTTTAAAATACAAATCTAAAGTCCAAAGGATGCTTAACACAGGCTTGGTATTGGTTCAGGGCCACATGCAAGGGTTCCAGTCCGTGCTTAACCAAGGAAAGAAGAGGAAGGGGTTAGGAGGCAGAAATTGTTCCTGAGCTGCAGGTAGATGGGAAAGAAGAGAGGCACAAAGCCTTTTCTGGAGCCCTCTCAGGTCTGGGCTGCTGGGAATGGATAAGAAATTGGTCCAGCCTTTGGCAGACCAAATTGAGCAGTTGTGGCGCGCAGGGCCTGCAGTGCTTAAATGCAATAGCTGATCTAATCACCAGGCTTGTTCTCTGGGAGGCTTTTTGCTGCATTTTAGCACAGAAAAGTGTTGTCTTTCTCTCTTTTGTGGCTCGAGCTGCTATTTAAGAAAGCAAAAAAAAAAGAAAAAAAAAAAAGAAAAAAAATCAATATGCCTTCTCTGGCTTTCAGGTTTTCTCCCCCAAAAGGTGTTTCTTTGGGGAGGGGAGAAAGGTGGAGTGGGGGGTCGAGGAACGTTTTTTGTCATTCATAAGCCACGGTGACAAATCCTTGACATCATTCGCGGGTTCTATCGATCAGCTCCATCCGCGGCACCAGAGGACAAATAGAAATCATTTGTCTGTCCAGGCTCCCAAACAGCCCGAGACAAAGGGCTGCAGCAGCAATCAGCAGCTGGAGGTATTAGCAGCGGGTCAAGTTCGGAGGTCAGAGGTCAAACAGGTTGTCATCAGTTTCTCACAGCTATCAGAGCAAGGGCAGGGGAGGGGTGGAGCGAAACCCACCACCATCACAGCTGGTTCTTATTAGCCCAATCCTGCCTCTTTGTAAAGAGAGATGGGCCACCCTCCCCCAGGGACACCCTGGGGTGCTGGGTTTCATGGGATAGCTGCAGAGCTGGGGTTGGTGAAGGGACAGAGGGAAAAAAGGAGCAAGACGGGAGCTCTGCCTCCTGCTAGCTGTCCATGCTCTCCCAGGGGGAAACTGAGTTAGTTTGTCTTGGGAGGAGAAAGGGAGAGGGAGGTGGGTGGGAAAGGGGAAGGGGAGAGAGGGAGGGAAGGGGAGGGGAGAGGGGAGAGGGGAGAGGGAGAGGGAGAGGGAGAGGGAGAGGGAGAGGGAGCAAGCTCTGGGTTTTTTTGTTTTTTTTTTTTTTTGAAGTCCAAGCAATGAGTTAATCCTATAAAACTGGAAATGGCTTAGATGGTCTGGGACACTAAGGTTACAGCCAGGGGACAGTTGAGTTATTCTAAGTCAGTAGGTACACACCACCTGTTTTGGTTTTACCTCCCACTCTCAGGATGAGACCAATATGGGGACAATGAATTTAGAGAAAGATCTGGAAGGGTGGGGTGGCAGATCCTGTGGCAGTGGAGTGACACACACAGTAGGTCACAGCATGGCAAAGGCTGTGATGACATCCAAGCCTTGGGTGAACACTTGGCGTATAAGCCAAGGACTGGGGCAGAGGTGAGCTTGCCTATGTGTCCTCCAGAACCCCGAGAGGCCCAATTATCCCATTTTTCAGGTAGAAAGACCAAGATCACCAGTATCACTCATGTGTATAAAGCATAGATATGGGACTGGAGAGATGGCTCGGTGGTTAAGAGTACACACTGCTCTTCCAGAGGACCTGTATTCTCTCTCCAGCATCCACACTAGGCATCTCTCAGCCACCTGCAACTCCAGCTCCAGGGGGATTTGACACAGCCTGGCCGCCACAGCAACTGTTCTCATGTGCACAGACCTCCACACAGACGTGCGTAATTTAAAAATAATAAAGAAAAATATTTTTAAAAATGAAACACACTGAATTAAACACACTGTAAATTAAACACAATGCATCAGGGTCCTTGACCCAAGAACTTGAGTCTGTGGTCATGCTAAGAGGAAAATGGCTGCAAGTAGGAACAGTGCAGGTTTTCCAAGGGTGGAGCTCTAGGGGAGGAGCAGAGGGCCTCTTCCTCCCCCTCCTCCCTCTCCTTTTCCTTCTCCCCCTCCCCTTCCTCCTCCTCCCCCCTTCCATCCTCTTCCTTCTCTTCCTTCTCTTCCTTCTCTCCTCTTTTCCTTCTCCTCCTCTTGTTCTTTTCCTTTTTGTCTCCTCCCCTTCCCCTTCCCCTTCCTCTTCCTACTCCCCTTCCTCTTCCTCTACCTCCTTTTGTCTGAGATAGGGTCTCCCTGTGTAGCACTGGAACTCCCTGTGTAGACCACCCTAAGAGAGCTTTAATCCAAGGCATGTGCCACTGTGCTTGGCCGTTTTGTTGCTTGTTTTGTTAGGATAGTCTTACTCTGTAGACTAGCCTTGAAATCATGGTCAGGACCCTGCCTTAGTCTTCTGAGTGCTGGGACAACTTTCTTTTTAATTTGCTTGTGACACAGTACCTCTAATAGAAGCCTTTCCATTGGTACTGGTTACTTATGTTGCTGCTGTGACAAAATGGTATGACCAATGTAACTTAGGCAAAGAAGAACTTATTTTGGTGTGTGAGGGTGTTTTGGGAAAGTCTGGGTGGAAGACAATGCATCCATAGGCAGGAAGCACCAGGTAATGAATGTTACCACTCAGCTCCTGTCTCCTTTTTGTCCACAGAATGGTGACACCCACAGTTAAGGTGGATCTCCCCCACTTCAATTAACCTACCCTAGACAAAAATCTCTCACAGGCAGGCTGGCTGTGGTGGCCCATGCTTTTAATCTCAACACTTGGGAAGCAGAGGCAGCTCTGTAGGTTTGAGGTCAGCCAGTTCTACAAATTGAGTTCTAGGACTATACAAAGAAACCCTGTCGAAGAAGAAGAAGAAGGAGGAGGAGGAGGAGGAGGAGGAGGAGGAGGAGGAGGAGGAGGAAAATGATTTTCTTTCATTAGTCTGTTAACACTGCTTTAAATGAGCAATATGCGCACATAATTCATAATTCATAAAATTCAACACTAGGCTCTATAGAAGCCTCCTTCCATTTCTGTTCCCAGGTCCCCAGTTCACCTCTCTAGAAGTATTTTTATATGATAGGATTCTGCCTATTCTCAAGAGAGATTTGAAGGTCATATAAGTACATGGATCTGTAAGAAGGGTTTTGACAGGTATAGATGAAAGAAAGAGCAGGAAAGGATCTAATAGTCGTGGAAGAGACTCATACCTGTGAATTTTATGTCTTTATTTTAGGATGATTCTTACAAGGTGCACATAATTTTAGTTTTGATTTAATTTTAAGTCTTTTTTTTTTTTTTTTTTTGGTTTTTCGAGACAGGGTTTCTCTGTGTAGCCCTGGCTGTCCTGGAACTCACTCTGTAGACCAGGCTGGCCTTGAACTCAGAAATCCACCTGCCTCTGCCTCCCGAGTGCTGGGATTAAAGGCGTGCACCACCACACCCGGCTAAATCTTTGTTTTTTAATAAAGGGGTTTTACCTGTTTACATTTTTGTTTAGCTGAGACCTGGTCTTCATAGTTTTAATTCATAACAGACTCTTCTTTCTGTCACAGTCTCTTCTCTCTCATCTTCAGTGTCTCTTTTCCTTTGCTTTCCTAGTGCTCAGGAAGAAATTTTCATTCCATATGACTAACTTAATTTTTAGAAAGTTCCATATATTGTAATCATTTTTATTTTGAGATCTTTGAGCCATAAATGATAACATAAGCAACACTCATATACCTACCATCCATAATTAATGTGCCAATAATCAATTTACTGCCCTTTAGCTTCAAACTCTAGGTCTTTTGTTTTGTTTTGTTTTGTTTTGTTTTTTGAGACAGAGTTTCTCTGTATAGCCCTGGCTGTCCTGGAACTCACTTTGCAGACCAGGCTGGCCTCGAACTCAGAAATCCACCTGCCTCTGCCTCCCGAGTGCTGGGATTAAAGGCGTGCACCACCACACCCCGCTTTTTTTTTCAATTTTTATTAGATATTTTCTTCATTTACATTTTAAATGCTATCCTGAAAGTCCCCTAAACCTTCCCCCATCCCCTGCCCTGCTCCCCTACCCACCCACTCCCACATCTTGGCCCTGGCGTTCCCCTGTACTGGGGCATATAAAGTTTGCATGACCAAGGGGCCTATCTTCCCAATGATGGCCAACTAGGCCATCTTCTTACGCTCTAGGTCTTAAGGTTACCCAGTTTTGCCATACCAAACCCACCTCCAACCTGTGACTGCATCTCCTTTACCTGCTGTGCTAGGCTTTGAAGATGGCGAATGCTAGAGGAATACCGTCTTGCTTCCATACTGTCTCTGACTGCAGCACATGGAAGAGTCCCTTGCTGTTGTCTCTACAGTAGCTTACACTGCCTCGCCTAATCCTACCTGCTTACCAGCTATGGGTATCTATGGAGAAAATCTGTGGTGAAGTCACACCCCACTGAGATGTGAGTGTCTCTCTTTTGATGGGCGTTTCATCTAAGAAAGTGTTTTTAGCCCTGAAAGTAGTAACTGTTCTCCAATCTTATTCCCTGTCTCTCTTTCTTCCACCCTTCTTCCCTGCGAAGGCCCCCATACCTCCCTTAAGCACCTTTTATTAGTTTACCCATACACCCATACCCATAACCCACATTGTAAAGGGTATGTAGCCCAGAATTCTGTACATACAAGGGAAGAGTTCTGCCACTGAGCAACACTAGTGCCCCCCTACTTAGCTTCTTGTGTGTGTTAAAATTTTCTAGGTTTTGTTTTGTTTTGGTTTTCTGAGACAGGTTTTCTCTTTATGGCCCCGACCATCCTAGAACTCTCTTGGTAGACCAGGCTGTCCTTGAATTTACAGAGAGCTGCCTGCTTCTGCTTCCCAAGTGCTGGGATTAAAAGGGTGTGCCACCACAGCCTGGCTTTTTCCAGGTTTTTTGTCTCTTGATTGGATCTTGGATGATAAATTTATTAAAGTTGGTATTTCTATAGGGCATGGTGCAAAATTCCCCTGGAGGAGCTAAAAGGTGGCAGGTCTACCTTTTAATCTTGTTTATGGTATATTTTGCCTTTGACAAGATATAATTTTAGGGGCTGGAGAGATGGCTCAGCAGTTAAGAGCACTGACCGCTCTTCCAGAGGTCTTGAGTTCAATTCCCAACAACCACATGGTGGCTCACAACCATCTGTGATGGGATCCAATGCCCCCTTCTGGTGTGTCTAAAGAGAGCCATAGTGTACTCACATATATAAAATAAATAAATCTTTAAAATATATGTATATATAATTTTAGTAATGTTAAATATATTTTTATTTTTTAGTCTTTTAAGGGTCTTATTATGTCTTTCATTTGAATATGAAATAATCACCTTGGGCTGTGAGCAACCTTTTCCAATATTTCTTCTAATTGTTTTTCATGTGGAAGACACTAAAACATCTGTATTTTATTTCTGTGACTGGTGTGTCCCAGCTCTGTTATTAAGTAGTATTTCTTTCCCCCCAGTGATTAGTGGCGACATCTCTGACATATGCTATGGTCCCCTATATAAATATGAATGTGTTCCTGGGCTCTCGGTTCTTTGGCTTTATTTATCTGTGCCTGTATGAATTAGGATTGAAAATTTCCAACATGAGTTTCAACATTCTTGTGTGTTCAAAAAGAAAGCTTATGTTTATGCCCATAATTTCTGAGGCAAGCTCTCCCCCATGGAAGTATTTAAGGACCCATGTTCCTTCTGTGCTCTGGCTCAATCATCCCTGGAAACCCACACACTGACACATTTGAGTTCAGACTGCTGAGAGAGAGGGGGGAAAGAACTCTGACGACGGCAATCCTGCTGCTTTAAGGATGTGACTCAGAAGGAAGACTTCTCACATTTGCTCAGATTCTATTAGTGAGAATATATTCTCATAGCTTCACCTTCCCCCCAGAAACGTCTTGGAAGTGCAGTCCTGGTAGGCTGCTGTGCACTGAGCCATCGCTCTATTCTGAGAAAGAGACGCTAGATTTAGGTGGCTGGGTGGTATCCTCAGGGAACACCGTGGCCAGTGTCACACTGTTTCCACAATTATTTCCACTTACCAGCCAGTTCCCTCCCCACCAGCCAAGGGCTCCAGTGGCTCAAGTATCCTGCCTCACACAGCTTTAGCTATCCTGCTGACTTAGAAACCACCCTGGGACCTAGTGCCTTAAGCAATGAGTGAAGATAGTGGAGACCAAAGATGACATCACTGAGCCCAAGTTGCTATGCAAATGACTCCACCTTTGGCTACATGGAGCTCCACCAGTTGGCTTCCACATCTCTCAAACTCTTTTTATATTTGAGCACTTGTAATCTTGGGTACCACAGGATACTCCAAACTCTGTGTGTTTCCCACCTTTGTTCTAGAACCCATCATTTCTCCACAGACCTTGTAGAGTTCTCTTAGGGAGGACTGGCATTAAAAACAGAGCTAGAAGCACTAGCTGGAGTCGTTGCTGCTAGAATTCACTGCTTTTGAGTACCAATGCTCTGCTCTCGTCCCTAGAACGTCCTATGCGTAAGCATCTGCGTGTTAAAATGGATCTCCAGTTCTAACTCATCACCACATAATCAATTAATTACTCTGCCTATGTGTAGCGTAGTGCTACAGTGAAGACCTTGGCTCCCATCCCATAATGCATATGTTCAACCACAGTAGACATTTTCATGATTGTTACTATTTAGGTCAGTATGCCAAGTAGTAGATGGCACTGTGAGATCTGCACATGTATGTGTCACGCTTTGCTTTTATTTGTCCCACTGGCTGCATCGTCACCATCTCACTCCCGCCAGCTGGTTCCCTTCCTTTCCCCAGTTAGTTCTCCTTCTGCTATCTGTTCCACATGTTCTATTGCTCTCTTCTCTTTTCTCCTCCCTTAATATCTCTCCCCATCCCCACCATCCCCTTTCCAGCTAGTTGACCTATAAGGGTGATACGCCGCACTTAGATGAACACACACAAAGGCAGCAATTTAAAGCTTCACATTGAAGAACCATGAAGTTTTAATCTCCCCAAGTCCAGCTTATTTCACTTAACAGAGTGAGTTCCCATTGCATGCATTTCCATGGAAACACACTTTCATTTTCCTTTGTAGCTGCATAGAATTCCGTTGTGCATATGAGGCACATTTTCTTTACCCGTCTAGGGCATCTAGGCTGGTTCCATTTCCTAGCAGTGGCAAATAAAGCAGATGTGCAAGTCCCTCCATGGTATGACAACTTAACAGTCCTTTGGGTAAATACCCAAGAGTGCTATAGCTGGGCCATTTACCCTTTCATGCAATTCTAAATATTTAATTAATTATCACTGATTTACTCATTAACCATGAATTTTTTAGAAATCTGATTTTTAATTTTAAGCCATGGAGAAGTTTATTAGAGCTATCTCTCTCTCTCTCTCTCTCTCTCTCTCTCTCTCTCTCTCTCTCTCTCTCTCTGCGTTATAATCTAGGAATATGTTCTAACTAAGCCTGGATATGGTGGTCCACACTTGTGATCCCAGTACTTAGAAAGCCAAGGCAGGAGGATCCTGAGTTCTAAGCCAGCCAGTTCTAGGTGACAGAGAAAGACTCTGTCAAAAGCAATGGAAGCTGGAGAGATGGTTCAGTAGTTAAGAACTCTGGCTGCTCTTGAAGAGGACCAGGGTTTGATTCCCAGTGCCCATATGGTGATCACAACCCTTTGTAACTCTAATCCCAGAAAATTCCCCGCCCTCTTCTGCCTCTGTCAGTACTACATGAATACAGTGTATAACACATACTGGTGAGATACCCATATACCTAAAATCAAATACTAATTTTTAATATACATTGGTATTTTGCTTGCATTTGTGTCTATGTGAGAGTGTTGGATCCCCTGGAACTGTAGTTACAGTTGTGAGCTGCCGTATGGGTGCTAGCAATTGAATTCAGGTTCTTTGGAAGAACAGCTAGTACTCTGAACCATTGAGCCATATCTCCAGTCCCCATATAAATAAAATAATACTAATCATACTAATAGTAATACTAGCAAAACCAACCAATGATCTGTCCAGTATCCTGTGTGCTTTCTCTGAAATACTTTGGGGTTTCTTCTATATTTAATAAGCACATATATTTCTTGTAAGCATTCCATATGTAACTGGAGAAATTATGAATTTAGGTACAACAATAGTTCACCATTAAAAATCATTCTGAAAATATGCAAAGTATTCAAATGTTTGAGGCAACATAGAATGAAGAAAACACTAAATTCATGCTGTTCTTCTGCAGTGTAAACTCCTCGGACATAAAAAGACAAAGAATGGGGCTGGTGAGATGGCTCAACGGGTAAGAGCACCCGACTGCTCTTCCGAAGGTGATAAGTTCAAATCCCAGCAACCACATGGTGGCTAACAACCATCCGTAACGAGATCTGGCTCCCTCTTCTGGAGTGTCTGAAGACAGCTACAGTGTACTCACATAAAATAAAATAAATCTTTAAAAAAAAAAAAAAGACAAAGAATGGAAAAGAGTAAACAAAAATGAAAACAGATATTGGCACCAATGGTGGAAGGTAGGTAGGTGATTTTTCTTCTTCTCAAAATAGTGCATAGGGGCTGGAGAGATGTCTTATTGGTTAAGAGCACTAGCTGCTCTTCCAGAGGATCCAGGTTCAGTTCCCAACACCCACATCAGGTGGCTCACAACCGCATGCATCTTCAGTGCTGGGGAATCTAAGACCCTCTGCTAGACTCCACAGGAACAAGGCACACACACATACAGTGCACATACACATAAAATAAAAAGAAACAAAAATCTTAAAATAGTATGTAATGTTCCTTTAACCTATAGAACAACAACAAAAGATCCAGGAAATACTGGTTTGATAAACCAACAATGGCTCAAAATCTTTAACAGGACAGCCTTGGAGCTCCTGTTGTGGTTGGGAATGTGCAGGGATCTATGGACCTAAGATGGAGAAATCAAGGTCACTTTCTCCAGGGACTGACTCCTCACTTGGGGGGGGGGGGCAGGGCAAGCACTGGAACCTTACTGCACAGTAGGCTGAGAAGGCTTCATGGATATCCATGCGTGGTAAGGCTAGAGGACTTGAGCTGGAGAAATTGATTTAAACTTAGGGGCGTGCAAGGTTCCTTGACAGGCCTGGAGAGCTCCAGGGAGAAGAATTTGATGTTCATAATTTTACTGATCTTTAAGCGTGCAACCTCATTGGTGTCTACCTATATCTATACAGTGTATACTGTAAGGAAGATATTAGTACTTTCATATCCACATTTAGGAGGCAGGAAATAGGGCTGGTGAGATGGCTCAGTAGATGAAGGTGTTGGCCCCATGGCCTGGAAACCTGAGTTTAATCCCCAGAACCCATGTAGAGGTAGAGAAAGCCAACTTCACAAAGTTATCTTATCATCTCTGTAAGTGCGCTAGGATAGGCACACCCTCCCCGACACACACATCATGACCACACATGTGGTATGTATAAATACATACATACATACATACGGAGCTGGGTGTGGTGGCTCACGCCTTTAATCCCAGTACTCGGGAGGCAGAGGCAGGCGGATTTCTGAGTTCGAGGCCAGCCTGGTCTACAAAGTGAGTTCCAGGACAGCCGGAGCTATACAGAGAAACCCTGTCTCGAAAAACCAAAATAAATAAATAAATAAATAAATAAATAAATAAATAAATAAATATAAAAACCTCATACACAGAAAATAAGTCCTCTAGAAAATGTCATTGTGTACCTATAGCATATTTTCTTTCTCCCTGCATCTGTTGATTGACAGCTGGGTTAATTCCTCTTCCTTGGTCTTATGGGTAGAGCAGCAGTAAACATGGGTGTGCAAATATCTCAATAGCTGCAGAGTCCTTTGGGCACCTCCACACTGATTTTCATAGTGTTGGCCCCAGTTTCCACTGTGCCTGTTGTGGATAAGCATTCTCCCCCACCCCCACATCCTCACCAGCATGTGCTGTCTTTTGTTGTTGCTGTTCGTGATAGCTCTTCTGACTGGGGTGTAATAGACTCTCAAAACAGGTTCAATTTGCATTTCCGTGGTAGCTAAGGATGTTGAGTTTTATAAAAAAATAAATAAATAAATATTCATCAGCCATTTGTGCTATCTCTGTTCAGAACTGCCTGCTGTGTTCCTTAGTCCATTTTTTTTTTTTAAGTTGGAAGTTTTGGGGGTTTTATTTAATTCTTGCAGAAAAGAATTCTTTTTAAATGCAATCAGAAAGAGCCACGAAATGGCTCAGTGGGGTTGTCTGATTCAGCGAGAAGGATATTATAAGTGTCCTTTCAAAGAAGAACGAGGGGCTGGGGGTATGCGTGGCTCAGTGAGTGAGTGAGCGAGCGACGTTCTCCTCACAGGGCGACGTTCTCCTCACAGGTCACATGGGCTGAGGGGTGTGGGAGACACTGTGGACTAACCCAGAAGTAGAAAACTAAGCTAGATGGACATCTGAGACCCTAAAACCTGGCTGAGCTTTTGTGGAACTGGTCTCTAGCCCTTTGCTGAACACAGAAGGAGCCCATCCAGTTATCCAGGCATGAGCAGACTCAGCACTGGGGGTTCAGGGCCACCACAGCCTGTGCTGGCATTCAGCTCCACAGCTCTTTCTTTTAGAGTCCCTCAGACTTGCAGGATGAATTTATGAACACATTTCTGTCTCTTACCTACATCTACTTGCCACAAAAGCCCTGTTCTCCGTTCCCAAGGTCCAAACCCAGACATCCCTCCTCCAGCACTTGCAGGACAGCCACTCCATCCGCCTGACTTCTTCCTGTACGGGTATCTGTGAGTCTAGCCCTGAGAAGAACGGACGCCATGTGGCTCCCAAGCCCATGTGTTGCTACCCCATTGCACTGTCAGTCAATACTGACTCTCCCTCGGCTTTCTCATCTCTCTGCTAAGCTGCCCTTTTAATTACCATGCTGTCTGTATCACAGACCATCTCAAATCCACTTTGAAAAGAGGTTGGAAGGAACTGGAGGGATAGCTCATCAGTTTAAAGCACTTGTTGCTCGTGGTGTCTTACAACCAGCGGTAACTCCAGTTCTGGGGGACCCAGTGCCCTCTTCTAGCATGCTCAAGGACCTGCGTTACATACCCAGTATTTTATTTTAAAAGTATAAAAAGTATATGAGTGTCTGCGCATGTGCACGCATGCATCCAAGCACATGCAAACACACACACACACACACACACACACACACACACACACACAGTGTATTGAAAGAAGAGAACACAGTACTGACGGCTTACTTTAGTTCTGCACAGAAGTCAGGATAGGAATATTTGGTGAACAGTTCGAAGGGTGCTGACACCCGGTCCAGTCTATAAATTTCCCCTTAAGCTCCGCTTTATCCACATCCCACCATCTCCAATAGGAAGCACATCCATTGCCATTCAGCCCTAAAGAGTCAATAATTTCTGTTGATTTTCTTTTAACCCACAGAGAGTGCAGAAGTGAGGTTCTCCAGCTCAAAGCATGTGGGGCTTTTTGTTAGCGCTCTTCCTACGGTTGATTCCTAATTCTATGGCTTTGTGATCTGAACACATGTTCCGCGCAATGGCAATTCCCTGGAATGTTTTTAAGACTTCCCTTGTGACCCAGTAAGTGTTTACACTGGGTTGCTCTAATTGTCTAATTGAAAGAAAATACACCACATTTTTGGGTATGTCAATGCCATTAAAAGGATTATGGAAAAGATCATGAGACTTGAGATAGGTTACCCAGAAGTGCTTTAGAAGCCGAGGGAAGAAATACATGAGAGCCCACAGGCTCTCACATCAAGGCATCGCTGGAGTGAGAGAGAGCTACAAGAAGTCAGGCAGTGATAGCCAAGGTAGGAAGACAGATTATAAGTAAATGAAATACAAAGTAATATAAACAAACAATAACCAGTTTTTGCAAGACCCAATCACAGCCCAGGTCCCCACTACTGCTAGTGTCCATCCAGGACTACCTGGGAACTGGGAGTTTGGAGGTCAGAAAGGCAACTCCGAAGACCAGTGTCCAGAACATCCTGATTCTTTGATTCCTAGCTGTGCGAAGCTTTTGCTTTTCTGCTTTTCCTTGGCCCAAGCTCCGGAGGATAATACCAACTTTTTACATTGATGCTGAGCTTCAGCAGGGGTTGGGGGACAGACAGCACAGGTGCACAGAGCTGCCAGAGCCCACATCTAGGTCCTGCTTGGGCCTTTATAGTCGATCTCCCCCTCCCCCGCGCCCCCCAATAGGTGTAGGTTGAACGTGGAGATGAATTGCTCCAGCGACAGTGCACTGGGGCCCACGGTTAGGGTAGTTGTCCAGAGTCAGCTGAGACTTTGGACAGCTCCGTTTCTGCACCAGTAAAAATGGGCACAATAACCCACCGCCTGTTAGAGGAAGGTTGGATGAGACAATAATTCACTTTAAGCACCTGGCCCGGAGCCTGGCACACGAGCGAGCGCTCAATAAGCATGAGTGTTATACGGTGCCGGGATCCAGTCCCCCACCTCCATCTCCGTCCCACTACCATGGCTGGCGAAATGGTCGCCAGGACCGGGGCAGCATAGGAGATGGCCGCTGGCTAAGGGCCCGAGCGGGCCGATCCGCCCTCCCCGCCTCGCGCTTCATCGCTCCGGCCCTGCCAAGGGCAGCGCCAAGGGCGACCGCGGAGGGCGCAGCTGCCCAGGGCGGGCGCAGCGCCGCCCCCTCCCCAGCCCGGTGCGGCTGCTCCGGACCATCCAACTTCATTTCCACTTCAATTTTATCAGCGGCTGGGGAGCCAGGCTGGAGATAGGAGACCGGCCCTGACACGAATTAGCCCGCAGATTGCCCGATACGGCCGGGCCGGGCTCCCGCGCGCGCCGCCCTCGCCTCTCCTTTGTGTCCGCCTGGCCTCTCAGCCTTGGCTTCCCGCGGCGCTCGCCCCGCAGGCGAGATATTTTGCTTCTGGCGTCTCCATCAAACTGAGACCGGGCATGCTCCCCGGGCAGGCACCCCAGCAAGGGCGGGCGAGGCGGGCGGGCGGGCGGGTGGGCAGGTCACCTGGCATCAGAGTGTGTGTGTGTGTGTGTGTGTGTGTGTGTGCGCGCGCGCGCGCGCGCGGGGAGGGGGTGTCTGACTGCTCCCTCCCCGCAGCGCTTCTGGCTGCCCAAGGACAGGCTGCTACCAACTGGGAAGAGTATATCCCAGGAGAAGACTAACTGGGCTTTTACACGCCATCCTTCTTAATCCTTGCAAGAACCTTGGGAAACGAGTTAGAGAAGGAAACTGTGGAGGTTCAAGACAAGGTCACACTGCGCCTGAGCCTAGGTCATCAGTCAGGATCCCGGGGCTGAACTCTCTTCAACTCCCCAGAACCTTGGTGGAGATGGTATTTATGCAATTGGTGTCACTCTCTTACCTACTACAGGAGTTGAGCAATTGATTATTCCTTAAATTTGTTGCAACAGCCCAGCCGAGGCATGTATAGTAAAGGCAACGGAGGCTCTAGGGCCTCAAAAGAGACTCAACCCCTTTCTCTTCCGTGTGCCTTCCACCACAACGCCCCACCCACCCCCAGTCCTCCCCACTTGCCCCTGTATCCACACCCTCTCTCCAGGTTTGATCTAAAGCAAAGGCCCTTTATCTGTCCCTGCTAGAATAGCTAGACTGATGGCGGAGGCCCAGGACCCCTGGCTGTGATGGGGTGAGATGGTGTTTCTTCCCTGGCCCATCCCAGAGCCCGCAGTGGGAATATAGTAGCTTGCCTGGCTCCCTACCTCTATTTCCGGGGTGCTGCTGGGGGAAAATTTATGTCCCTCTCAGGTTTGGGAACCAATCCCACACTAAAAAGAAAGAAGAAAGAGAAAAAGAAATGATTTTAATTTTTTTTTAGGTCCAGAAATGAAGCAGAAGTGAGTAAATTTTAATGAAACGGTGCAAAAATGACATCATTTACTCAGAAATCATTAATTTGTCAGCATTAATATTTCAGCTACAACATTGCCTGTCATTTTGTGCCTGCAATGACTGATAAATCTATAAAAGCGTGCTGCTAATTTACTGAATATTTATGTGCAGTGTCATTGGCAGAGTAAGAATGGAATTTATTTCATGCCGAGTTCTGCGGGAGAACATTCCCCACAAACCTTGATCCTGGTGGGTGGGGGAGGACAGGGGGGCACCTCCAGACTTCCTGGAAAACTGATGACAGGGTGTAGAGAGAGGGTCCCAGGCTTGGCTCCCAGTGCCCACAGGAGGGATCACCCTCCTTTGGCTCTTGTGGCTCACAAAGGTATTCCTCCACCAATCTCAACCAAGGTTCCCACTCTCAGGAGGAGTCCTGAGTTCTATGGCTCTCACACCATCATCAGGGAAGTGGAGAGCAGGTCCCAGGTGGCCAAAGGAAAAGATCTGGAAAGAGATGGAGTCAGAGCGACTGAGACTCTCGTGGCTCTAAGAATGGTCTCAATGTCCCTGTCTGGATCACAGGACACTCCCAGTCCCTGCCCAAGTGAGTGAGCAAGCAAAGCATCCTGGGAAGGACCAGCAGAGAGGAAGGCAGAGATCACTGGTTCATGCTACTTGCCTGTTGAAGTTGTCATGGGCTATACTTCCTGGTGACTCCCTAGACCTAGCAATAGGCTGTTCTTTGAGATGCTGCCACTTTACAGAAAGCAAAGTCAAGGATCTGAGATGGGTACCAGCTGCCCATTCTGAGCCCATGCTGGCTCTTGCCCATCCCCCCAGCTCAACCAAGGACAAATCAGCAGCCCCTGAGTTTTGTACAATTTTGCTCAATTTCCTGCCTGAATGGCATGGGTCTGACCCTCCGCAGGTGCTCAGGAAATATTCTCGGAATCAATAAAGGATGCTAAATCTCCCATCTCCTGAAAGTTCTGTGTCTGCCCTTCCTGCCTCGCCACACTCCCTCGGAGCTTCCTCAGTGGTCTCCTGTCACGCCTCTCCTTTGGCTTTTTCTCTGGGGAGATGGTCCAGCATGCTTACCAAGACTACTGCAGTAACATGCTCCTTCTCAGTCTTTCTTGCCCTCACAATGATAGCTCAGTCCTTTAACCCCAGCACTTGGGAGGTGGAGGCAGGCAAACCTCTATGAGTTCAAGGACAGTCTGGTCTACAGACTGAGTTCAAGGACATCTGGGGCTCCACAGAGAAATCATGTCTCGAAAACAACAATAACAACAACAACAATCAAAAGCAAAAAAGGAGTCTTTCTGCTTCAGTTTCTCTCCTCTAACGTAAGTGAGCTGCCCAGGCTCCAGGGACCCTTTGCAGTAATCAACCAGCCTTGTCTCTCACAAATTCACAGTGTTTAGCACACACACACACACACACACACACACACACACACACACACCATCTCCAAACCTCTGTTCTCCCCTCCACCTGGTGTTCCCCACTCTCCATGCTACACAGTGAAATGCCCTCTGCCCTCCAGCCTATCGGGCTCTCTTAACCCTTTTTCTTGGCAGGGTCATTTGTCAGAGAGTCACTCACAGCCCTTGCCCAAGTGATTCTTCCATCCAGTGCTTGGTAGGAGAATCTGAGAACATGAGGAAGGCAGGGGTGCCCATTGTCTTTACCTTCAGGACTGCCCTAGCTAAGGATCAGCACCTTGTGGCCTTGATTACCCTACCCCTATCTATGAAATGGCCTGGTGCAGTTCTGTCCAAGTCTGTCCTGTGCATATTTGGATGGCAGCCCCAGCTGTATAGAAGCTCAATAAATAATCATCGAATGACTGAGCTCTAACGGTCTGCTTCATGCCAAGGTTCTGAGCTTCTATAATTCGGTGTCGTTTATTGAGGGCCACGAGGTGCTGCTGGGGTTTGGGGAGCTGCTTTGCCACCTACATGGAGAAGTGACACATGGGCTAGACTCCCCTATCCATTGTTCATATCTGAGGAAGGTGAAGCTAAGATGTTGAGTGACTTTAAGTTAATACCCAGCTCTTCCTCTCTAAACCCAGGGCTCTCCGGCTGTGACCCAACATTTTCTTTTGCCTTAACATAAGCCAGTAGCCTGCAAGGTCCTGTGGGATTAAGATTTTCAGTCCCTCCCAAATTCAGTGTCCCAAGCCACATGCCTTCTGACTTCAAGACTCTAAACTCTGCCCCTTCTTTATCCCCCCTAAGTACTAGAGGTGGAACCTAAGTCCTCCCCACGTGGGCTCTACTACAGTGATACATCCACAACCTGTTTTAATTTTTTTTTTTTTTTAATTTGAGATAGGGTTACATTAGGTTGCTCAGGTTGGCCTCGAACTCACTATATGGTCCTAGTGGGCCTGGAATCTGTCAGCCTCCTGTCTAAGCCTCTTGGGTAGCTGGAATTACAGACACTACCACCTCCATTCTTGCATCTTGACCCTTCAACTTTTTCTTTCTATGTAGCCTCAAGTTTCCTCCTTCTTAGACTCTCCTTGTCCATGAAAGCTTACATTGCGGTATTTTGTGTCCCACATAATCCCCTCTCGTGATTTTATACAGCATTGGTCTGTTTCTTGCCTGTGCCCTATATCAAGAGGGTGGAGGTATCTCTGCCCTGCTTGCTTGTGTCAGGTCTCTGGAACAGCATGGTTGGTCAGATGGATCTGAACCCTGCCTAGCCACAGGAAAACAAGAGGACCAACTCCCCTCTCTCCAGAGGACATGGCCCTCCTAGCGTTGGTGAGGAGGCAAGAGTGGTCTGGGACAGGAAGAATCGTGTCCCAGATTCTTCAAAGGGACCCTGGACTTCCAGGATCTGAATCTGGAGCTGAATTCCAGAGAGGCCAAGCTGGAAGCCACTGCCCATCCTTTGCCCTCCCTCCCACCCCCACCCCCCACCACCCCCGCAGACTCACACTCATTTCCTTCCCCCAGCCAGTCTCATTTACTTTCCCTAAAAGCCGCTGGAGGAGCCAATATGTACGTGATGAATATTTCATCTCCTGCGTGTGGGTTGGCGGGAGAGCTGTGATCACCCGGGGAGGGAGCGCTGCCCAGCCATGCCTGGGAAGGAGGGGCTGAGAAGGACGCTGGCAATTGGATCTCAGAGAAGGTTCCTGCACTCACCCTCCTGCTGACCTTGGCATGGGAGACTTGGGGAGGGTCAGGTCAGCCACCGATACTTTCTCCACCTTAGGACCTTTAATTTTTCTCTGGGTTTCTCCAGCGGCTGGGGGAGGACTCTGCCTTGGGATTCAGGGGTTCTGGCTGTGGACACCAAAGATGCCTCCTGCACAGGTGTAAACATGATCTGGGGAAGGAAGGGAAGACCAGCTAGGGCCTTCAGGAGGGGAGGTGAGGGGTGTGCCAGTTCTTTAATTCACCCTTAATCCCTCCGTTTTGCTCTCTCCCCAGGACCTTGCCTAGCAATAGCCAAAGGACTGGCAGCTCCTGCACTAGCTGAGCAACAGTTAAACCGCCAAGCCCTAGTTTCCCTGCCTGGAAACATATGGGTCACATTACCTGTTGAGGTCATTCTGAGGGGAGAGCATGGTGCCTTGCAGGTCAGATGGCCAGGACTCACAGGTTTGAGTGTCACTACCATACACATACACACTCTACCTTCACCATAACCAACACAATTACCACCATCACCACCACCACCACCACCATTATCATCACCACCACCATCAACACCACCCACCACTGTTACAGATCATCGCCCTCTGGTTAGAGAACAGAGGTCTACAGTCACCTCCTCCCCCTAGGGCCTCTCTACCTGTCACGCTCTTGCCAGTCTACACCTACACCTCCCTTACACCTCACACCTTGCAGCTTTGCTCCCTGATGAATGGAATGGAGTGGAGCTTCCTCCTGGGCCTCAGCCTGAGGAAAAAATCCCGGGTCCCCTCTTGTGTTTCCCCCTTTACCCCTACCCCCTGGCCCTCTGCAGCCAGATCCCGCCCTTCCCCCACTGGTCAGGAGCGGGTCCCCTCTTTCGTCTCCACCCACCACATTACCCTCTGAATACTCTCATTATACCATTACTAATTAGGGCTGCTCAGCAAATTGGCGGCTGCATTAGAGGGAGACAGTGTGCAGGAGCATATGGTATAATATCGTATTAATGAACACTCTAAATTCAAACCCGGGTCAGCTGCTCGCTTCTTGCCAGTGTCACCCACACTGCAGGGAGGGAGGGAGTGGGGGAAAAAAAAAAGCAGTCAACCTTTCCCTGGCTTTTCTTGTCTGTTTCCAAAGGTGCATTTCCCCAGTGTGGGCTGGTTAGGTAGGCCTGGCAGGGGTGGAGAGTGGTCATTTCTGACATGTGGGGACAGAAACTGGAGCCTGGGCTTAAGTGCGGGCTGCAGGAGGGCTTCCCCTCACTGTAGACAGTGGACATATATAATTATAACTAATAATAATAACCCAGAGCCCACAGCCACACTGGCCACCTGGACTACCTTGATATCCCCCAATGCACCTGTGGAGGTGGCTTAGCACAGGAGGCAGAGTAAAGGACACAGAAGTCAGGGTGCTTTGCCAAGTTCATGGTGGCTAATCTGGAACCCCAAAGCCTTGCTTTTGCAGCTCTGTTCAACCCCAGGTGGAGAGTGGTGTTGACAGTGATCACAGTACACCAGGAGTGACAACAGTCTTCCTCCCCTTTCCCATGATGCACAGAGAACAGGCAGTGTGCCAAATTCAGGGGATAGTCTACATGTCCCGGGGGAGGCTATGTGCAGTGTGGGTCCATCAGACCACACTGGATAGAGATGCACCCCAGGTGAGATTCCTATGAAGAACAGAAATAGCTGAGGCAAAGAGGTTATCTGTCTCTCTTCTCCCAGGTCGAGTAGAACAATGTCCACCAATGTTTGGATGCCCAGGACTGTACCTCTGTGAGGTGTCCTGATTGCTGGTCCTGAGCAAGTGTGGGGAATGTTCCTGGGAGACCCTCCTCTCCCATCTATCTTATTGTTGGCAGGCTGGGGCCAGTGACCTTCTGACAGGATGACTGGTCCTCATTTTACTTCAAGGCTAAAAGCTGACTGTTCCAGGCCTGCTACGCTCAGAGAGTGAGGGACTGGTCCTTCCAGAAGCTTCCATCTCTGTCCAGACTCATCTTTGCTCTGGACAAAGCCTCCCTTAATATGATCTCCCTAGGATACCTTCCTCTGCTGACTATAGAGTTCTTTTTTTTTTTAAGATTTATTTTTTATTTATTATATGTAAGTACACTGAAGAGGGTGCCAGATCTCGTTATGGGTGGTTGTGAGCCACCATGTGGATGCTGGGATTTGAACTTATCACCTTCGGAAGAGCAGTCGGGTGCTCTTACCCGCTGAGCCATCTCACCAGCCCCAACTATAGAGTTCTTAGTGTCTGAGAATGTCCTAGAGACTCCTTTTCTAAGGGGTCCCCACCTTGAGGACTGGGTCTGTCTATCAAAGGGAGGTGTGGAGCTTGGACATATTTACCCCCAATCAACCCAAACAGTACACCCCCTCCTCTGTCTTCCCAGCCCTGCCCCAGGCTCTGGGAGCCAGACTTCCAGGATGAGCAATCTTTGGGATAACTCAAGTATGTGTGTGTAGGGATTGCTCTGGACTAAGACTCAAGGTATCATAGATTTCCAGATGAGCCACTAGGTAACTTTCCTACAGGCTTTTCTCTAGCTTCATCTTTGAGAATTCCGTCCCAACTCCTGCTGTCCCTACCTTCCACAGGGGGCCCTGAAAGGCCTATTTGAAGGGTGTTGGGGGGGGTGTCTCCCTGTCAGAGCACTGGAGTCTCCAGGATGGCTTGCTCCTCTCTCAGGTCTGACCGTGACATGGAGTTGTGGCCTGCCTTGGGAGGGGCATGGGATGCAGACACGATGTGGCCAGGGAGAAGAGTAGTGTCAAGGTAGCAGAGACTTGACCTCCACAGTCTACCCTGTGGTCTGCATAATTGCTATGCCCCGTGTTACCTTAGTCAGGATTGTGGGGTACTTTTGTGAAAGTGCCATTGGTTGGGGATCACTGACCATCTACTGTCCCCAGTCTGCTCTGGGGATTGACACCCTTTCCTTCTCCAAAGCCCCCTGCTGGACCCTCTGAGGAGGCAGGGCTGGAAGGCAGGGTGGGATTCCACGGCCCTCGCCCTGATCCCTCGGGTCTCAGCTGAGGTGAGCTAGCTTGCCTAGGCCCAGTGGGGCAGGGCTGGAGGATCCTGAATATGTAGCTCCAGCCTCTCTCTAGTGCCTTGTCTGGCTTCTGCCACCACTCACCCCCACGGTCATAGGATCATTTTCCTTTGTCTCCAGGACCTGCAGATCATTGCCCTGCTCTCTACAGGTCTTGCAGCAGGGAAGCCCAGAAGAAGTAAATAATTGTCACCCTTCCCAGCCTGGACCAGCAGGGCAGAAGGTGGGGTGACATCAATCCGTGGATGCCAATTACTTTGTCTGCCCCTACCAAGCCCACCCTCTCCGCTTCCCACAGCTGGAGCTCCCACCTCCCCGCAGGGGAGTAAACAGGCCAGAGAGGTGTTGGCTGAGCTCTGGGGCTTAGAGGTAGGTGTCCGGGCTTGTCCATGGGGTGGGATGCCCACCCCCCACTCCATCTCCTGGAGGCCATGTTGCAGTTTTGCCCTGACACACTAAGTGGAGTGTGTGTGTGTGTGTGTGTGTGTGTGTGTGTGTGTATGTGTGTCAGAGAGAGAGACAGAGAAAGGGAGAGAAGGAGAGAGACAGAGATAGGGAAGAAGGGAGGGAGACAGAGAGAGAAAGAGAATCAACACTGCCTTGAGGCCAGGCTATGGCTGAGCTAACAGGGAGATGAGCCTAGGATTCAATATGGAGGGTAAGTTTCTCAGATGTCAAGACCACCTTAGCAGAGCTCCAGGACTGCTCGCCTTTCTTTTCCATACGTGATCCCCCTGTGGCTAGAACTCTGTTCAAGGATACCAGAACCCCAAACGAACATTTTGTACCTAGATCTCATTGACTGGGTGTGAACCACAAGAATGAGACCAGCCACATAACTTGGAGTTCTTGGTACAAACCAGAAGTGTAAGGTCCTTTGTTCAGAAAGCATTAAGAAGAGCATTAAAGCATTAGACCTTCTAAGCTCAGGGCTCTTGTGCACAGATCACCAGTCTGTGAATCCAGCTCTGGTTATGGGGTCATGCCTGCTCCCTCAGCAGCCAGAAAACCTCACATACATTCTAGAAGTCTCCCTGTCTGGAGTCAAGAGACCACTGCCACAGACACTCCCTCCACATCCCCCTTCTAAGAGCAGTCAGAATTTCTTCAGCTTGAAGAAGGAAAAGCAGCTTGGCTTCCTGTGTACAGGCTCCCCCAGGATCAGAGGGAAGCTGCAGGGATCCAATTGGAGATAGATAGATAGATAGATAGATAGATAGATAGATAGATAGATAGATAGATTTTCTTTATGGTTGTTTGCAGGTGCAGTAAACACAGGCTCTTGTATCCAAGAGAGAAACTGACCAGAGCCAAGGATCTCAAATTCACCGCATAGACCACACTGGCCACAAGTACTGCCTTCTCCCACCTCAGCTTCCCGAGGGATGGAGTGACAGGCTTGTGCCACCCACCATGCCCAGCTAGCTCTGTGATCTTCAGAAGAAACCAGGATCCGGGCTTTTCCGGGTGCTGTGTTTGTACAGTGCTTCCGGGAGGAAGGCTCTCACTGCTCACTGCAACGCTGCATGTGCAGGGATCCCTGTGGCTAGTGTTCCCGTGTTCACAGCTGCACAGACACTGTGTGTTTGTGTTCAGTCAGAGCCCAAGTGCACAGTGGGAAGGCTTACCCACATCACACCAGCGCTGCCCTAGTAGGTGCCCTGGCCACCAAGATGGAGGGCATGTTCCTATCCTCGGGCATCTGCATTGGAATTCAGGCCCTTGCCAACCTGTTCCCTGCTCGCTAACTATAAACTATCTGATTTATATTCATTAACCAGTACTAGACAGCAGCAGGCACGGCAAACTTCAGTGGGGGACATGCCTCCATCGACAGCCGACTACATTCAGTTAATTAAGGGGCTGTAATTGTTGTACAGGACAAGGGTCCCCAGGGCACAAGCTTTGTAAATAACTACCCTCTAACCGCCCCCATCCCTCACCCCTCCCTCCCTCCCTCCCTCCCTCCCAACTCTCCTTCCCAGATCTTAAAAACCAGGTAAAGGAGCTAAGGTTATATAGACTATGAAAAGTGTCAGTGAAGGCTTAGGGTATGCTGAGAATATATATACATTCATGTATGTATCATGTGATACCTGACCTAAGGTGGGCTGGGGGGAGAGGGGAGTTGTCAGGGCAGAGAAACCTGGATTTTACTGCTCCCACTGACCAAGGCCAGGTAGGAGAGTCTGCCTCATGTGTACATTAGTGCATACATGTGCTCATGCATGCACTTGTAACTTACACAGGCTACATGGGTGGCTCATGCTATTGGCTTCTCAGCTGCTCGCATGTCCATCCTCTGGGCTCAGCCTAGTTGGGTGGGGATCAGGCAGAGAACTGAATAAAGAGTCATCTTACCAACTCAAACCTGGAAGGACTTACTTGGCTTTTATATACCTCTGATAAAGGGTCGGGCATGGTGAGGCACACTTGTAACCCCAGCCTCTTAGGCCAGCCTGGGCAACTCATTGAGACCCTATCTCAAAATTTAAAATAAGGATGAAAAGGGGGGTCTGAGGATATAACTAACTCAGTGACCAAGGTCTTATCTAATGGATTCAAGGCCATGAGTTCAGCATGGGGGTGTGGGGGATGCCTCCATGACAGACCAACTTCATTCAGTTAATTAAGTAGCTGTAATTGCCCAGGACAAGGGTCCCCAGAGCACAGGCTTTGTAAATAACTACTCTCTACCGTCCCCTCTACAGCATGGGGGGGGGGACTGTTGAAAAGAAGGAAGAGACAGAGGGAGGAAGTAGCTGTAATGAGCAAGGTTCATCCCTGTTGGAACTCTCCGACTGCTGGGAAACTTCCAGTTCATTAGTGGAGGGGTAAGTCCTTCCATCTGAACTTAGAGGGGGACAGGGTATGGTCTGGGAAGACTGATGAGGGATGTGTACCCATAGAAAACAGTGGCAAACAGATGTCACAAAAGGTAGTAAAGATTCCAAAAAAAAAAAAAAAAGTCTCACTGATAGAGACAGGCGGGGCTGGGGACCAGAGCGTTGATTCAAGGGATAGTCCAACCTCAGGAGCAAATGAATTTGACTGGAGCCTGAACCTATTTGTCCAAGTGCCTACTTATGTCAGAGACAGAATAACAGATAAGATTGCTGGTCAGGGTGAAGGCCAGATAGGGATGTAGTTCAGATGTCAGAGCACTTGTCTCAAATGTACAAGGCCCCAGCACCAGAGGGAGAGAGAGAGAGAGTCATAGCTGTGTATACTATGCACTCTTGATACATGCATATTCTCCAAGTATCTGTTGAGTGAATTTTACATTTCAAACACTCCCTAGGCATAAAATAAAGCAGCAAATGTGATAGAAAGGGTTTCTGGCCTCACAGAAACCCAACTGTATGTGTGGGTATATGTGCACATGGTACAAGTCTATGCCCTGTGTCCACATGTGTGTGTCTACACCCTGAAAGCACATTCCTTCATTCTGTCCAGGGTAAAGAGAGGCATGGCTCCCTCTTGGAACTGATAACTGGTATACTCCAACCTCAACCTCTTACTATGGAAACAGGGAACTTACCTGGGTTTTCTTATCAGCCTAAAAAGGGATCAGCTGCCCTCTGGATGCTGAATAACCACCCTAAGCCAAATGCTTCACCTCACTGGCAAGGCTGGGATCATCTGTGTGGCTCCTGCAGCTCACAGCCCACTCCACTCAGGTCGGCTACAACCCTCCAAGTGGCTTTTGATGAGATGTTCCAGAAGTGGGTCTTTCACTGGAATCTATCTGATGGCGTCTAGCAAAGGAGAGAAAATAAGTTTCCCTGTCCTTCCCCCCAGCCTTCCACCCCCATTCCCACCTATCAGCCCTTATCTGAAAGAAAAATTAGAGCGTTATTAGGAGTTTCATTAGGGGTGAGCAGGTGGAGAATGAAATTACATCTCGGCTCCTTCTCAGCCCCTGTAAGTATTAAGTGGTTTGATCAATGGTGTTCACACAATTAATTCTGCCTGATTGCAGAGAGTGGCTTTATCGACAGTTAGGTTTCCCCAACTTTGTCTAAGCATCTGAATGTGCCTTCAGGATTCGTGGAGAGTAGAGCCGGGGCTGGCAGTGAAGCCCTTTGCTGAATGCCACATTCAGCTCACACATCGTTTAGGAAATGAAGGTATCATGACAAGATTAAATGGATAGTTCCAGACTAGAGGAGGCAAGGCAGTCCACCTCCTGCCCCCTGTTTATCCACGTGACCAGCACTCCCACAGAGCAGAACTAGCCTCCTTGGGATAGTCAAGCAGCACCAGGTAACTCCTGATAGCTCGCTCAAATCCTAGCTGCTTTTGTTTGATCCACGAACTTTGACTGGGTCTCTGAGGATGTGGCAGGCTGCTGGGCCCAGCGCTTTGTGGAATACACTCTTTGTTTTAGAATTAGCTAACCTCAAACTCAAAGAAAATATTAAATTCCCCTTCCCTCTTTATCACTGAATTACATTCCCAGTTCCCCAACTTTTAATTTATTTAAGTAGTGGGGTTTTTTGTTTTGTTTTGTTTTTAGTTTGGTTGGTTGGTTTGGTGTGTGTGTGTGTGTGTGTGTGTGTGTGTGTGTGTTTTGTGTGTTTTGTTTTTGTAGACAAATGGCCTCAAACTCATTATATCACAACTTTTTGTTGCTGTTTTGTTTTGAGGCGAGGTCTCTCTATTATGTAGCATTGGCTGTCCTGGATCTCCCTAAGTAGACCAGGCTGGCCTTGAACCCCAGATAGCCACCTGCCTCTGTCTCCCTAGCACTAAGATCAAAGACACATGACACTACCCCAGTTCAAAGCTTTTTTCTTAAAGACAAGGTCTCCAGTAGCTAAGACCAGCCCTGAATCCTTGATCCTCCTGCCTCTCTCCCTCTATCTGACAAGTGCAGGCTTGTATTAAACACGACTGCTAAAAGGCAGTTTATATTTTGATTTTATGTGTGATTGGGATGAGCCCAGGGCCTTCCTTATGCTTGGCAAGTGCTTTGCCAAGAGACCATATCCCCAGCTTGACCTTGAACTTCTGAGCCTCCAGCCTCCACCTCCAGTGTGCTGAAAGTACAGGATTTCTACTCAATTCTAGAATTAACTTATATCTTGGGAAGTGGCGGCGGGGGCGGGGGTGGGGATGGGGGCAGTTCTTGGGCTATGGATGCTATGGGGCTATGAAAGGGACGTCAGAGCAGAGTGAGGGGACACTAGATAAAGCTGGAGAATAGGACAGGAAGTTCCAGTTCTTTATTCTTTGAGCCTCACCAAGGGGCACAAACCACTGGAGAAGACCTCTAAGCTGGAGGAAATGGGTGGTTTTTAGTCCCTTCAGCAGCAGACAACAAAGCAAGACTTGGAAGTCCCACACCAGGAGGTAGTGGCACTTCTGACAGGAAGGACTCAAAAGAATTGGCCTTCCTCATCAGAGCCCCCTCCTCCTTGAGGGGAGCCCGCCTCCCACATTGTACTCTGCTGCCCTTTTCCCATCAGGGTCACGAGACACCCCCCCATCCCGACCCCTTCTCACCTTCATCTCTCGGGAATTCCTGGCACACCACTCGCCAGTTCACACAGATGGCAAACCTTACCTCCAAGCCCTGAAGTGCACCAAAAACCCCCAGGAGGAAAAGGACTCTAGGCTTTGCCACCCAAAATATGTCCTGAGAGGGGAGACCATCAGATTGGGGTCTTGTTGACTCTGACTATACCTGGGCCAAGGAGGCTTCTCTTCATCTGAAAAGGGTGAAAGAAGGTGGTTATTGAGCTGTGTAAACCTTTATTTCCAGACCCCAGGCCAGCCACCATAAAACCAATGACAAGGAATTGTCCATGAGTTTCCTATGTTTATCTGGTAGACTATTATGTAGCCACCAACAATATAACAGAATTGGGTTATAATAATTATTGATGGGGAAAATTGGGGTGAAAAACTATACAAATCCAGTTTGGTCCATTTGCGCGTGTGTGCACACTCAGGTGTGTGTATCAGGCCTGTGCTGAGTAGTATCTGGAAAACCACCTCCTTAGCTTCTTCTCATCGTGAGCCTGTGGAGTGCGCGTATCATTGCTCTTTGCTTATGGGTGGGGCTCAGAGCACACAGGTAGTTCCACACAGCTGGTACATGGGGAAGCCAGGATTCTGCATGACCCCGCCACTCTGCCACCTGTGCTTTTTACTGTTGCTTTAGTTGTTTTTATCCTTAATTTTTGATGTACTAGGGATTGAACATAGGGATTCAGACTTCGAGAGAAGTCCTCTACGACTTAGCTCTGTTCGAAGCCTGTATGTGTGTGTGTGTGTGTGTGTGTGTGTGTGTGTGTACACATGTGTGAGTGTGCATGTGAAGATCAAAGTTAAATCTTGGGTGATCACCTTTAGGACTTGTCCACCTTGCTTTTTATTTATTTATTTTTAAAACATTTATTTTATTTGTTTGTTTATTTATTTGGGGTGAGATATGCCCCCACGTGTGAAAGTCAGGGAACAGCCAGTGGGAAGCTGTTCCCTCCATCTATCATGTGGGTCCTGGGAATTGAACTCACGCAGGTCCTTAGGCTTGGCAGCAAGCACCTCTACACACTGAACTCTCTTGCCAGCTCCCACTTTGTTCTTTGAGATAGTTTCTCTCCCTGAGAACTGGGACTTACCAGGTAGCCCAGGTTGCCCTGGCTCATTCATTCATTTATTTATTTATCTATTTATTTATTTATTTATTTATTTATTTATTTATAGTAGGGTCTTCTTAAGTTGCCCAAGCTGGCCTTGAACATGAGGTGCCCCACCCTCAGCATCCCGAGCAGCTGGCATTATAGGCATATGTTATCAGATCCAGCTTATACATTGTCCTAGAACAGCAGCAAGACGGACCCAGCAGAGACTCAGAAACATCAGAGCCCAGAGAAACGGTGGAAAAGTCACTGGCTTCCCTCTGCCTGTTTACTCAAGTGGAAAGGCGGAAAAATCATTTTAAGCAGGTGCCTTGCATTTAAGAAAAATGCACGGAATTACGTTTCTACAAAGCTAGGAGAGCTGAACCAAAGCACCATCGGGGCTTGAAATGAGATTTTATGTTTTCCTCATTCTGGGCACAGGGCCATCAACGGTGCCACGTGCCAGGCTGCTAAGGGCCACTTGTTTGTTAGGGACATCAGGGGCTGGTGGCTGTCTGCCTAGGCTGGCCCAGCCTAGCCCTGCCCTGGTGAGTGCCAGCTGCTTGTGGTCCCTCAGAGGGCTGAGGCTCTGAAAGCCACCATGTGGGCATCTATCTAGCTCCTTGCAGATATGGCCCCTAGATGCTGGCCAGAACAGCCCTAGGGGCTGTCAGGAGTGCCCACCCAGTGAGCATGTGTGGAATCTAACCAAGGAAGGATAACTCCCTACGGCTTTCTTTCCCTGTGTTGGCCCTCAAGTCTGCACAGCCACAGGGATCCTGGGAGCTGAGGCTTGCCATGTGTGGTGGGCTCGAGGAGCCGGGGTTGGGGTGGGAGAGGAGGAAGCTCCAACTGATCCTGAGCAGCCTGGCAGCCGCAGCCAGAGAAGGTAGGGGCAGGGAGTTTTGTCTGTCAGCAGCTCTTTCTGGAAGGAGTGTCAAGGTGTCCCTAGCTCCCTCCCCTCCTGTGCAGAATGCTATGGCATGTGGCCAAGGGCATTGGGTTTACCTTCCCTAGAGGAAGAAGGCCTGCCACTGCCCTGCCAGCCTCACGCTGGGCATCACACTCCCAGAGCTGACCCAAAGGGCCAGAGTCAGGAGCTATTTCTCACCAGAACAGGTCCTCCCATCTTTCCACCTTAGGAGGCTTGCCTCCCTCTTCTGCTGAGACATCTGCTTCTTCCTGCCCTTCTCCTGGCCACCTGGTCCTTAGACAAGTCCTGGCCCTTTGTGACTCCCAGCACATCATCTCCTTAAAGAGACACCTGCTCAGTGTTTCCCCCAGTCTAGCTAGCTGCCTGGAGAACAAACTCAGGCTGTGGGCATTGTGGCAGCCAAGAACTAAGCCCGCCATCTCCAGCCTTGGCTCAGGAGAACTCAGTAGCATCTGGTGCTAAGTCCTGCCACACTTTCATCAGCCAGGGAGCTTGCAATAGACTGAGGCCTGGGGCCCAGCCTGGTCCAGCTGAGACAGAGCATTCCAGAGAGAATAGGAGTGGAGGAAAACAAAACAAGCCGGGCATGGTGGCGCACGCCTTTAATCCCAGCACTTGGGAGGCCGAGGCAGGCGGATTTCTGAGTTCGAGGCCAGTCTGGTCTACAGAGTGAGTTCCAGGACAGCCAGGGCTATAGAGAGAAACCCTGTCTCGAAAAACAAAAACAAAAACAAAACAAACAAACAAACAAAACAGAACAGAACAGAAACAACAAGTTCTTCTGTAGTCTTGGCTGGCCTCAAACTCACTGTGTAGCCAATGATACACATGAGTTTTGATTCTCCTGTCTCTACTTCCTAATTGCTGGTGTTATAGGCATAGTTGCAATGCCGGGTTTATTTGGCGCTGAAGGTCAAAGCCAAGTTTACATACAAGCTAAGGAAGCAAGCACTTTACCGAGCCGAAGGCGTAACGTTTCTTGCCTTTGGTTTTTGTTTTTGGTTTGGTTTGGTTTGGTTTGATTTTTTTTTTTTTTTTTTGAGACAGGGTTTCTCTGTACAACCTTGGCTGTCCTGGAACTCACTCTATAGACCAGGCTGGTCCAAACTCAGAGGTCCCCCTGCCTCTGCCTCCCAAGTGCTGGGGTTAAAGGCGTGCCCAGCTTAAGGCATTATTGTTGCCTAAAGGCCGACTCACATCACAGACAAAGAGGCAGTGAGACAGTCTGTTCACCTCACTTTACTAACTTGGAGATATGCTCTATTCAGTAGATGATAACTACATAGAAGTTATCTATCATAACTGCACTCCATGAGAAGTCCTTGCTAGAGGCCTCCAGTGGACTGATAGCATAGACTTGGCCACCCACAGGACCCTGGACATCAGTAGATGTCTCCTCTCTTAGCTACTCCTGCTGATTACAGGGAGGTAACAAAGCCTAATTAATGCAAAGAGCACTGCCTTTCAGAGGCTGTGTCGCCTTGGGCAAGTTGCCCAGTCTCCCTGATACTCAAGTTCTTCATCTTTAGGTGAAGGGATGGTGATGCCTAAATCACAGATTTGTGGTAGAACGTCTAATGCACATAGATAGAAGGATGTTCAGTAGAATACTGCTCCATGGGTGGGTGGATGGATGGCGTGACAAACAGAAGGAAGAAGGATAAATGGTGTAAAGATGGATGGATGGGTAGATGGACAGAAGGACAGGTGGACAAACACTTGAGCTATTTCCAGGAAGGGTTATGGGTTGCTCCACTTGGAAGTCTGAACACCTACAAACCAATCCTAAAAGTGGTTTTTTTCATCTACAGTCCCAGGCCTGCAGGGAGGGGTAGAGGCAGGAAGGCTTCTTCTCCTGTCAGAGTCTATCCACGCAGGTGAAGCCCAGGCCTTTAGCCATGGTGTGACCAACTTGCCAGGAGAATAAGCATTTCATCCATCTTGCTGTTACCCTGCAGTGACCCTGACCTCACAGAGGGAGGGGCTGGGACACTCATCTTCCCTCTCTCCCACCTTTCCCTCATTGGGGCCAACCATGGTACCTGTGGGGTCACAGAGATGCTGGCATGGCTGGGGTGAGTCTGTCCAGCACTGAAAGTGAAGGGGGTGAGAGGAAGTTTCTTCATGGCTCCTGTAGGCTTCAGCGGGTCTCCTCTCACCTGCCCAGTCCATTTCCTGCCTCCTTGCCCTTTATGAATGTGTTCAGCCACAGGGCTTCCTCTTTCATTAAAGTTGCACTTCCTGGGGGAGGGGAGGGCATCCTTCCCACCCATCTAAGTCACCCTAGCCTCAGCACAGAGCCCCCCTCCCCCCACTCCATGGTACCCTGCCATAGGTGAGACTGAGCAAGATGGCTGCAGCTGGTGCTGCCATCCCTGTCATCCTGACAAGACTCCCGCTGAGGCAGACCCCAAACCCACAGTCTGGGAGTGGGGAGCGACAGGCTCTGAGCTGCCATCCTGGGGCAGGAGGGGTACTAGCTGGCTTTTCTTCCTTGAGCAGGTACAAAAGAAGCCACATGAGCACAGTCTGCCTTTGAAGCTTGCCTTTGAAACCTGCACTCCTGGGTCAGTGCCAAACATAGCCCCTATCCCGCCCCCCCCCCAGGCAGCCTCTGGAAAGCTGGGGCACCGCTTGAGATCAAAGGTTCCTAGCCCTTCCTCTCTAAAATCTTTCTAGTCCCCAAGTTGCAGTGACTCTCAGACCCAGGCCTCAGTACTAAGGGTCCTCAGCAGGGTGGATGCAAGCCAAGTCCTCAGAAAAAGAAAGCAATGTGCAGGCTCCTGAATCTGCATTGGGATTCCATTACTCACCAGTTACACTCTCCCATGCAGGTGCCTCTCTTCCTCACAGGCATTGCTGTATCTAGATTCCCATTTTATAGACGATGAAACTGAGACTCAAAGAAATAAAACAAAACTGGAGAATAAAAGGCCTTCTGAGCCAGGTATAGTGGAGCATGCCTTTAATCCCAGCACTTGGAGGCAGAGGCAGGCGGATTTCTGAGTTCTAGGCCAGCCTGGTCTACAAAGTGAGTTCCAGGGCAGCCAGAGCTATACAGAGAAACCCTGTCTCGAAAAAACAAAAACAAAAAACAAAACAAAACAAAAAAGCCTTCTGGTCCTTAATCAAGGATAAGAGGTCATTTCTAACAGCTGGACCTGATGGTACAGCTCTGGAATCTAAACATTTTGGGGTTAGCTGAGGCAGAAGAATAGGAGGTTTGAGGTTAACCTGGGCTAAAGAGAGAATTCAATGCTAATTTGAGCTGGGCCCCTCTCCTCCCTCCTCTATGAATCTCCTGCAGGATGGACAAGCAACCAGGGATCTGCCAGAACCCAGCTTTGTAAGGACCAGAGAGCTGGTGGCATGGAACAGGAATATAGCAGTCTTACACTGAATTCCCTCAGACGATGGGGGTAGGAGAGCTCCCCCTCTCCGCCCCCCCCCAGGACAAACTCAGCTCCTCCCCTCCCCCACTCCTCTGCCTCTCACCTGACCCCTCACAGGCCCTCTGCTTCCTCTCTGCCTCCCACCACCCCACCTCATCTCCTGGCCGCTTACCTCGCTCCAAACTACCTGATCAAAGGCAAGAATTTGGGAGCCAGTAATGAGCTCCTTCTCCTCACGCCCTCTCCACCCGTTCCTCTGCCCTTCCTGCCAGGCCATAAATAACTCTTTCCCCAGGGGGAGCCAGGATGGATGGGAGATGAAGGCCCTGCCTCAATTCCTTGAGGTTACAGGGCAAGCTAAGGTCCAGAGAGAGGGTTAGAGTGGAGCCGGGGCAAGGGCATTCCTTAGACTTCCACACCCCTAAACACTGAAGAGATTTTGCTTTCTCCCTCAGCATAAGTATCTGGAAATAGCAACAGATAAACCAGAACTCGTGTAAATTAGCACCGTTCGCTAGAACTTTCTGTATGTTGAGCGTGCTCTGTGTTTGAGTGGTCCAAAGCGGCACCAGGAACCATGGCTGCCAAGGTCCTGCACAAAGGTCATCGCCACGGTGATCACCGAGATAAACTCTTGGTCCCATTTTAGTCCATGCATAACGCGCATCTATATAGCCACACATGGTCAGTAGCTGCCCTGCTGCACAGTCCAGAGCTCTCAGCTAAAGTAGCACAGATTCTTCCTAATTTTTCCACGCTCAAATTTCAAGTCAAGTTCCCTCAAACTGAGCGTTCAGTATCCAGGATCCCAGTTCGCCTCAGGCTTTGATTTGATTTTAGGGGTTCCCTATAGCATGGATCTGACTATGGTGTAAACTCACCCCACTGAGCGAGTGCTTGCTTGAGCCTGTTAAGTAACAAATCCCAGGGAGAGAATTCTGTGGGCTGTGGAGATAGGTTGCTTCTGGAAGGTTAGGCAAGGGAGACTCTCATGGCGGGGACACTAAGGGATTAGTGAAGGACATCCCAGGCAGTGGGAGCAGCACAGGCAAACACTCAGAGGAACCAAATCTAGGGTGACAGATGCATACAGGCACAGGATTCCCCAAGCCTGTGAGCACCCATCTCTTTCTCTCTGTGTGCCATGCTCTGACTATTGTGGAGTTTTTTACTGGGGGCGCCATGTCCCCATTTGCTGGAGGAGGAGGCTTATCTGAAGTAACAGAAAGAAAGCAAGGAAGGTGGCCAAAGGCCCCTGAGCCGGGAGAACTGAACAGTGGCTGACAGCCCCAGGTTTTCCCATCAGCAACCTCTCTGACAAAGACACAGATAGGGCCAGACAGATACTGAGGCCATTTATTACCCAAACCCAAAGGAACTTAGTGTTCCAAAGTCCCCATCAAAAGATGTACCCAAGGCCTTCCCCACAGCCCTCTGCCACAGCAGCTAGTGAGGAAGGTGTCTCTTCTGTGTTCACATTAAGCATTTAGAAACTAGGAAGCCAGAAGATGCAAACAGCTGCAGATTAATATCTTGAAGAAAAAATAATAATTTGAGGACCTAGCAAGATGGTTTAGAAAGGCACTTGTCGCTAAGCCTAACAATGGGACCTCAATCCCCAGGACCCACAGAGTGGAAAGAGAACCAGCTCCTAAATGTTGTCCTCTGACCTCCATGTGTGTCTTTGGCATGTGCACACCCACACCCACACATAATGTGATAATAAATTCAATAACAGTTTTTTTTTAAGTGAGCAGTTGTGGTTGTACACCTTTAATACCAGCACTTGGGAGGCAGAGGCCAGCCTGGTCTACAGAGTGAGTTCCAGGACAGCCAAGGCTACACAGAGAAACCCTGTCTCGAAAAAAAAAAGAAGAAGAAGAAGAAGAAAGAAAAGAAAAGAAAAGAAAAGAAAAGAAAAGAAAAGAAAAAAGAAAGAAAGAAATAGAAAAAGAAAAAACCATTAACCCTACTAGAAATCAAGATAACAATTTAGACAAGAGGAGACCTCACTGCACATATATTAGATTGGCAGAAATTAAAATTCTGGCAATAGCCATATATCGAGGAGGGAGCAGAACAACCCAACACTATTAAGAAAGTATCACTCACAGGCAGGGAGAACATAAACTCAATTGATATGACTGTTTGTTTGTTTGTTTATTATTTTCTTCTACCTGGGATTGCTTCTAAGCTCTCATTCATGATAGGTAAAAATACTTTACTATTGAGGACCATTCTTGGGCCTTGTTTGTTTGTTGTTTGTTTGTTTTGTTTTAAAATTTTGAGGCAGGATCTCACAAGTTAGCCAAGTGGCCTTGAACTGAACGAATTCTGTAACCCAGGCAAGCTTGCAAGTTCTTCCTACGTCAGCTTCCTGAGTGTCAAGGACAACAGGCCTATGCCACCAAGCCCAGCTCAATGCTGTTTTTTTATTTTTTTTTGAAGGGACCATTTTCCAATATCTCATACAACTGTTGACATTACAGACTGTTGTGGTAGACATTTTCTCTAGACCTGGCCGTGGAACGTGCTTGGGCTAATGTGTTATTAGCAAGAATGAAGCCAGAAGAGAGATTTGGGTTTTGGTTGGCTTGTTTACTTGCTAGCTTACTTGTTTACATATTTATGTGTGTGCATATGAGGGTATATGATGCATCTGAGTGTGCAGGCAAGTGTGTGTGGGGACAGGGGTCAATGATGAGCACATCTCCCTTCACTGCTCACCACATTAGCTTTTCAGTTAGATCTCTCACAGAATCTGGCACTTGCAGACTTGACTCTGGCCACCAAGGGACCTGCGTATCTCCACCCTCCTGTTAATAAGGATTTTGTTTCTCATACAGGGTGCTGCTTTGTAGCCCAGGCTAGCCTAAAACTTTTTGATTCGCTTATACTTTTTTATTTATTTATTTATTTATTTATTTATTTATTTAATTTTATTTTTTGGCTTTTTCGAGACAGGGTTTCTCTGTGTAGCCCTGGCTGTCCTGGAACTCACTCTGTAGACCAGGCTGGCCTCGAACTCAGAAATCCGCCTGCCTCTGCCTCCCGAGTGCTGGGATTAAAGGCGTGCGCCACCATGCCCGGCTTCGCTTATACTTTTTTAAAGACAGGGTTTTACATAGCCCAGGCTAGCCTCACGAATTTGAGGCTACTGAATTGTAGGTAGCTGAGGATGGCTTTGAACTCTCAATCCTCCTGCCTCCACTCCCGAGTGCTGGGATTCTTAGATGTGCGCCATCATGCTTAGTGAAAAGAAAGAGGTTTAATAACCCCTTGAATAGAGTGACTTGTGCCTTGGAGAACATGCCGTCTCTTAGAAGCTGTGTGGGAAGCCTGATCCAGCTCTGTGAGGAGGTCGTGGCACGGAAACTGAAGAGAGTTCTGACCCAGACATGCAAGCTGCTACATTTGTGCTTCTCAGGCTTGTAGTAAAGCCATAAGCTGCCCCCACTGTGCTCTGCTTGCTATCTTTTTTTCTGAAATCATTTCGTGTGTGTGCTTGTGTTTATGTGTGCACGAGTGTGTATGCGTGCGCTCACTATCTGTGCACATGCAGGTGGAGGCCACTTCAATCCCTGCCTGNAATAAGGCTGCTATGAACATAGTGGAACATGTGTCCTTATTACCAGATGGAATATCTTCTGGATATATGCCCAGTAGGGGTATTGCAGGATCTTCCGGTAGTACTATGTCCAATTTTCTGAGGAACCGCCAGACTGATTTCCAGAGTGGTTGAACCAGCTTGCATTCCCACCAACAATGGAGGAGTGTTCCCCTTTCTCTACATCCACACCAGCATCTGTTGTCACCTGAATTTTTTATCTTAGCCATTCTTACTGGTGTGAGGTGGAACCATTCTCTATCTTTTTAAAGACTTATTTTTATTTTATATGTATGGGTGTTTTGCTTGCATGTACGTCTGTGCACCATGTACTTGCCTGATGCCTCTGGAGGCCAGAAGAGGGTGTTAGATCCCTGTGGAACTGGGGTTACAGACGGTTGTTACCTGCCATGTGGGTCCTGGGAATTGAACCTGGGCCCTCTCGGATAGCAGCCTGTGCTCTTAACAACGGAGCCATCTCTCTGGCCCTGAATTTCTAGCCCACAGAATCGTGAACAAACGAAAAGAATGTTGCTTTAAGCTGCAGGTTTTGGAGGTGGTTTATGACATTACAACAGATAACAGATAGGCCTGTCAGCCAGCAATTCCATTCCAAGTTATATGCCCCGAAGAAACCCTCGTATGTGTGCACAAGGAGAAATATACGGGGTGCTCGTAACAGTGAAGGATAAATGGAGGTGTGTTTCTCCATTTGATGCATGTGGCACAGAACTCACTCAACAACACGGCGAGTCCCGAAAACGTACTGATCAAAGCAGCTCAGGTGAAGAAGTTTACATACAGGATGCTACTGAGATGCCCATTATCTGCAAGCCCATAGAACACAGAAATCATGTATGTGTAATCTGAAGTTTTCATAGGAAGCCGGGAGAGTGGTTACCCACAAGAAGGAGCAAGGAGGGTGCATCTCCAGAGGAACGGAGTCTCATTGTGCCTCGCATGCTGTTTCACTTCCTTAAAATATATGTATCTGAAGCAAATATGGCAAAATGATCAGATTCAACAAAGCCAAGTGGAGGAGGTAGGGGTATTCATTATATTGTGGTTTATAGTCTTCTGTGTGTGTGAAATATTTCATAATAAAAAATCTAATTTAGAAAAATAAGAATGGGATAGGAGGCTATGAATGGCAAAGGGTAATTTAAGACGACATAGATACAGAGAGAAGATTCTGGCCCTCTGGGGCTGAGTCCTGGCACCCCCTCCCATGCTGGCTGAAGTCCACACAAGCCCCTAACACCCTCTCTCCTGCCTCATCAAAGAGGATCCTGCCAACTCGGGGGGGGTGGGAGGGCAGACTTCGTATCATGAGGTTGCTTCAGCCTATTGGTGAGTGGACAGAGAAGTGGCTTATGGTGGCAAACATCTGATTTGCAGAACTCAGAAGACCGAGGCAGAAGAATCCACCAGTCTGAGGTGAGAGCCACCTTGCCTGATTTAAAACCATTGGGTTCTGTTGTGTGGTTTTGATTTTTCTAAGCTAGGGCCTTATGGCATAGCCCATGGCTTTGGGTTTCCAATCTTTCTGCCTCTAAACGCTGGTATTGTGTGTGTACAGCAATACACCCTGATTCCAGAGGCGTTTGCTTGAGGGACTGTAAGCCACCCAAGAGCCGCACAGTGCCACCACATGCTGAAGGAAAGAACACCCTTGTGTCTGTGAGGCTAGAGAGGGCTTCACAGAAAAGAGTTCCATGACTTCCAATGGGCAGAGCCCAGTGTGGAAGGGGCTGGAGATGTGAATGGGAGGTGGGCAGAACAAAACAGTGTGTGCCTACAAACTCCATTGGTCATATTACCTCCAGTTTACTGAGTACCCAGGGTTCTTGAGTTCTGAGGTTATCCTCAGTTACATAGTGAGCTCAAGGCCAGCCTAGGTTATATCAGACCCTATCTCAAAATCAACCATCAAAGTAAACTGGAGTGGTTAAGAGTATGTATGTACTGCTCCTGCAGGGACCCAAGTTTGGTTCCTAGGACCACAACTTCCAGTGACTCCAGCTCCAGGAGAATCCAGTGCCCTCTTCTGGCCTCCCCAGTTACTGCACACATGTGTACAAGCCCACACTGAGACAACATACATATACACACAATGAAAATGAGGCTGGGTGTAGTGACACACACCTTTAATACCAGCACTTGGGAGGTAAAGGCAGGTGAGTTTTAGAGCAGCCTGATCTACAAAGCAATTTCCAGGACAGCCCAGAATACACAGGGAAAGTCAATCATACACTTAAAACTCTCAACAAATCAAATATTGTTTTATTTGCCTCTTGCAAATGTATAAGAAGAAAATTACTAGTACAATTTTTTTTTAGAGAAGGAAAATTAGTTCAGAGAGAACTTGCCTAAGTTCTTATATTGGCTCTGAATCCAGTGTCTAATTTCTCTGTCACACTTTGGTACTGGCTGGTGGAATACAGTATTGTCTTTGTTATCAAAAGCAACCATGGCTCTTGCCCTCCTAGACTTGCCTTCTAGCTGGATACATGCTGTAAAAATGTAAACAAGGAGGCTTCCAGCTTCCATCTGCGCCCCAGAGCTGACCCTATGCCACATCACTCCATACCCAAATTCCACAGATAACCAGATGGCGAATGGCACCTGCAAGAACATAAACAACCGAAACTAAGGCTACTTGGCATCCTCAGAACCCAGTTCTCCCACCACAGTGAGCCCTGGATACCCCAACACACCAGAAAAGCAAAGACTCTGATTTAAAATCACATCTCATGATGATGATAGAGGACTTTAAGAAGGACATAAATAACTCCCTTAAAGAAATACAGGTGAACACTAGTAAACAGGAAAAAGCCCTTAAAGAGGAAACACAAAAAAAATTCCCTTAAAGAAGTGCAGGAAAACACAACCAAACAGGTGAAAGAATTGAACAAAACCATCCAGGATCTAAAAATATAAATAGAAACAATAAAGAAATCACAAAGGGAGACAACCCTGGAGATAGAAAACCTAGGAAAGAGATCACGAGTCATAGACACAAACATCACTAACAGAATACAAGAGATAGAAGAGAGAATCTCAGACGCAGAAAATATCATAGAAAACATTGACATAACAGTCAAAGAAAATGCAAAATGTAAAATGCAAAAAGCTCCTAACCCAAAACATCCAGGAAATCCAGGACACAATGAGAAGACCAAACCTAAGGATAATAGGCATAGAAGAGAGTGAAGATTCCCAACTTAAAGGGCCAGTAAATATCTTCAACAAAATTATAGAAGGAAACTTCCCTAACCTAAAGAAAGAGACACCCATGAGCATACAAGAAGCCTACAGAACTCTAAATAGACTGGACCAGCAAAGAAATTCCTACCATTACATAATAGTCAAAACACCAAATGCACAAAACAAAGAAAGACTATTAAAAGCAGTAAGGGGAAAAAGTCAAATAATATATAAAGGTAGACCTATCAGAATTACACCAGATGTCTCAATAGAGACTATGAAAATTAGAAGATCCTGAGCAGATCTCATACAGACCCTAAGAGAACACAAATGCCAGCCCAGGCTACTATACCCAGCAAAACTCTCAATTACCATGGATGGAGAAAACAAGATATTTCATGATAAAACCAAATTTACACAATATCTCTCCACAAATCCAGCCCTACAAAGGATAACAGGTGGAACACTCCAACACAGGGAGGGAAACTACACACTAGAAAAAGCAAAAAAGTAATCTTCTTTCAACAAACCCAAAAGAAGATAGTCACATAAACATAATTCCACCTCTAATAAGAAAAATAACAGGAAGCAACAATCACTATTCCTTAATGTCTCTTAATACCAATGGACTCAATTCCCCAATAAAAAGACATAGACTGTCAGACTGGATGCGTAAACAGGGCCCAGCATTTTGCTACATACAGGATCTTTACCAATCCTACATCCAATAGAGGGCTAATATCCAATATATACAAAGAACTCAACAAGTTGGACTCCAGAGAATCAAATAACCCTATAAAATGGGGAACAGAGGTATGGAGAAATGGCTCAGCAGTTAAGAGCATTAACTGCTCTTCTGAAGGTCCTGAGTTCAATTCCCAACAACCACATGGTGGCTCACAACCATCTGTAATGAGATCTGACTCCCTCTTCTGGAGTGTCTGAAGATAGCTACAGTGTACTTACATATAATAAATAAATAAATCTTTTTTAAAAATGGGGAACAGAGCTAAACAGAGAATTCTCAACTGGGGAAACTCGAATGGTGAAGAAGCACCTAAAGAAATGTTCAACATCCTTAGTCATCAGGGAAACACAAATCAAAATGACCCTGAGATTCCACCTCACACCAGTCAGCATAGTTAAGATCAAGAACTCAGGTGACAGCAGATGTTGGCGAGGATGTGGAGAAAGAGGAACACTCCTCCATTTGGTGAGATTGCAAGTTGGTACAACCACTCTGGAAATTAGTCTGGCGGTTCCTCAGAAAATTGGACATAGTACTACCTAAGGACCCAGATATACCACTCCTGGGCATATACCTAGAAGATGCTCCAACATGTAATATAGACACATGCTCTACTCCGTTCATAGCAGCCATATTTATAATAGCCAGATTCTGGAAACAACCCAGATGTCCCTTAACAGAGGAATGAATACAAAAAAAAAAGTGGTACATTTACACAATGGAGTACTACTCAGCTATTAAAAACAATGACTTCATGAAATTCACAGGCAAATGGATGGATCTAGAAAATATCCTAAGTGAGGTAACTCAATCACAAAAGATCACACATGGTATGTACTCTGATAAGTTGATATTAGGCAAAGACGTGGGAATACCCACGATACAACTCATGAACCACATGAAGCTCAAGAGGAAAGAAGACCAAAGAGTGGATGCTTCAGTCCTACTTAGAAGGAGGAACAATATAATCAAGGGAAGTAGAGGGTGGGAGGGACTTGGGAGGAAGAAAGGAGGGCAAGGGGAAAAAGAGGGGCAGAATCAGGTATAGGGAGAGATGGAAGAGATGTACAGAGAGTCAGGAAATTGAACAGAAGTTTGTAGCAATGGGAGATGGGGAACTAGAGATAACAACCAGAAAGTCCCAGATGCCAGGAAAGCAAGAGGCTTCCAGGACCCCACAGGGATGACATTAACGGAAATACCCTCACAAAGGGGAAAGAGAACCTGTGGAGACCATATCCAAAGGTTAGGCATGGTTGAGGGATTGGGCCACTCACTCATTTCCAAAATTTTAACCCAGAATTGCTCCTGGCTAAAGGAAATACAGGGACAAAGAGTGGAGCAGAGTCTGTAGGAGAGGCCATTCAGAGACTGCCTCACTTGGGGAATCCTTCCCACATGCAGACACCAAGCCCAGACACTATTGCTGATACTAAGAAGTGCTTGCTGACAGGAACCTGGTACAGCTCCCTCCTGAGAGGCTCTGCCAGATCCTGACCAATACAGAGGCGGATGCCTGCAGCCAAACAACGGATTGAGCACAGGGACCCCAATGGAGGAGTTAGGGGAAGGACTGAAGGAGCTGAAGAGGACTTATCTGGCATCAATGGGAGGGGAGGCCCTTGGTCCTGTGAAGGCGTGATGCCCCAGTGTAGAGGAATGCCAGGGTGGTGAGGCGGGAATGGGTAGGTGGGCGGGGGAGCACTCTGAGTTGTAAAGGTCTTGGGGGGGGGGGGAAAAGAAAAATGAGAAGATGGCCAGACAAACAGACACATGCATGTTCCAGACACACCCACACATACATGCACCACAAAGCCAGGGCCCTTGAGAGTTACCACCTCTGTAAGAGGGAACAGAAAGAATGTCCTTACATAAAGGAGATCAGCAGAGAACTGGGCCTCTCATGTCTTCATTTGGGCTCCAAGAGGAAATGAAAAGGCCTTTAAGCCTCTTCCTGCGAAAGCTAGAACCCCAGGGCTTCCTCATCTGAGGCTGATCATCCATTCCACAGGACTAGACAATGTGAAGCCATCCACGATCATGGACCTGAGCCAGTACCAGCCTTACAGATAAGCCCAACACAGCCTCTGCTAACTGGAGGCACACATCCAATCTAGCCCTCCCAGATCTTTATTGATAAAGCCCTTCAAGCATGGGCCCAAATTCTAAAACTGCAGGGCATGCCAGGAAACGAGCCACCAGCAAAGTCTGCAAAACCAAGCGCCCCAGACTGAGATCAAACCGAGCAAAGCAAATGTGTCTGTTTAGCATGCTTAAAGAGGAAATGCTTGTGATTGGAGGTGACTGTGCTTGTCACTGGTTGGTCACCACCGGAAGAGCTTTCTAGGAAAAGGCTTTTGAGCAAGACTTGAATGTAGAAAGAAAACTGGTCCTGCAAAATAGAGGGAAGGTGTTTGGCAGACAGACAGCAGAAATGGCAGTGCATGAGCCTGCGGCAGGAAGAACTTATCTGGAGCCACAGAAGGAGACATGGTTTTTAAGGCTCAGTGAGTACAATGCGGGCCACAGAGAGATGGGAAAGGGGGTTCTGTGGAACCCATGATGTCTGGCTTTTATTCTAAGTGCTAGGGGAAGCCTGCATGGCTTTCAGAAAGAGCAGAATAAAGTCTGATTTGCATGTGTCTTCCTATGTGTGTAGTTTCTTGTTTTTGTTGTTGTGGTGGTGGTGTTTTGTTTTGCTTTTTGTTTTCTGTCTTTTGTTTCTTGTTTTGCTTTGTTTTGTTTTGTTTTTGAGACAAGGTCTCTTTTTTGAGACAAGGTCTCTTGTAGTCTACATCGGCCCAGAACTTCCTGTGTAACCAGGATGTCTTTCAACTGCTGATTCTCTTGACTCCACCCCCTGAAAGTTGTGATTTCTGGCTTGTATCTCCATTCCCAGTTAGTTACATTCGATGTTAAGGATCTAACCCAGGGCTTTCTGTGTGTTAGGCAAACACTCTACCTTGAGCTGTAGTCCCAGGCCCTAATCTGCATGTGCAAATGATCCCTTTTGTTCAATGATTAAGACTACTGGCCGGGCATGGTGGCACATGCCTTTAATCCCAGCACTCGGGAGGCAGAGGCAGGCGAATTTCTGAGTTCGAGGCCAGCCTGGTCTACCAAGTGAGTTCCAGGACAGCCAGGGCTACACAGAGAAACCCTGTCTCAAAAAAAACAAAAAACAAAAAAACAAAACAAAACAAAAGACTACTGGCTGCGCTTGCAGATTAACGGGGGTTTGATTCTCAGCACCCACATGGTGGTTCACAATTCATAACTCCAGTTCAAGGGACTCAACACCCTCTTCTGGTTTTTGAATGAGGAAGGAAGCAGTGAAGGAAGCAACTGCTCTCTCATCAACTGCCAGGACAGCTCCCATCTCTACCTGAACCTCCTAGTGTATGTCTTGTGGAAAGTCAAGGAAGGAGACAGTCTTGAAAAGATTTGGGGGAGAAGGGTTGGATATTTCTCACCAAGAGCCTCAGCTGCAAGGGAATCGCTCCTACAGTTCCCGAAGGAGGGACAAGAAGAGAAAGTAGCTTTGGAGAACAGCCAAGGCCTTTGATCTGTTTCAGGCCCAGTGAAGACACCATGTGTCTCTCCTCACAGGCCTCACAGGAAGTGTGTGTCCAAGCCAGAATTGGAAGTCTTCAACGCCAATGCTCTCGAGAGAAACATCTGAGTGCAGCCTTCCTCCCTCCCCTTTGAAATTGGCCTCATCCTACCCCACTGGGCCCAGCTACACTCAACTTAACCACTAGGAGCCTCAGAACAAAAATGGGGATAAGCCAAGGACTAGCCAGAACAGAGGACTCTAATCCGTCAATGTCCCAGTCTGAGCACCCCAACATCTCCACAAGTTTCCTGGGTAGAGTCCCCTGGAATGGGGTGCCTGGAAGGAACTTTATAAAATTCTCCACAACCAGCCAAGCAGAACCCATTTCCCCTCACAATGCAAATTAGCAGCACCAACATTTACAAAATATGATTACAAGCACTTTGGTTAAGTAGAGGAAAGTATATTAGATAGCAGTGAGGGGTTGATCTTAATGTGCATTTTTTCGAGAGACTTGCATTTTCTTTGTGCAAATAAAGAGGCCCTAAATTCTCCATAGGCACTAAAATCAATGCACTGGAACCATGATAACAAACACAGGCTCCACTTTTTGCTACATCCCCCAATTAATTAAGCCTTTCACGGGCATGTAATTAGGAACATTAGCAAGTCATAAAATTGCCGTGAGTCTTTAAATTATGTGCTGGCCCTCAGCAATTTGTTTTTAATTCCTTCTGAAGACAATGGTACTGCGGGGCCCAATAGATCTTCATAGCAGCCCACTGTGCTTGGCTTTATGGTGCCCGCCTGCCTGCCAGGCCTCCTGCCAGCCTGGTGCCCACTGCAGCTCCCGGGGCTCAGGAGGTACCACAGCTCAGGCTCCTCCCTTCTGCCTTCTCTTCTCTTCCTCCACCTCCTCTCCTTCCTCTTCCTACTGCTTTTCCTTTCTCTCTTCATTCCCTGTTCCACTCTCTTCTTTTTACTCTCTGTTTCTTCAGCTTCTCCCTGTTTTCGTCCCTGACCTGCACTCATTCTCCTCACCCTTCTCTCCTTCCTTCATGTTACAGGCTCTTTCCTCTTCCCACACCACGACAGGTCACACACTGCAGTCCAGGCTGGCCTCCAACTCAAAGCAATCCTCCTGCATCTGTCTCTAGGTGCTGGTATTACAGATGTGCACCTCATCCTCGTCTTTGTATTTATTTTCTTCTTTTATTTCTCTCTTCCCCTCCTCTTTCTTCCTTTCTTCTCCTTTCCTTTCCTTTTTCCTTCCCCTTTCTCCTTCTCTATCACCCCCGCTGTTTTTTCTCCCTCTCTTCCTCCTCCTCCTGTCTTCTTCTTTCTCCCCACATCTGTTTTTTTCCCCTGCTCTGCTTTTCTCCTCCCCATCCCTAAGTTCTTCCTCCTTGCCCTTCCTATGACCCCTTAGGACTGAGTTAGGCACACGCACACTGCTACCCCTCCTCCACCCTTCCACTGGCCCCAGCTCCTGGTCCCTCCATTCCCCATCCATCCACCTTGTGAAGGACCATGGAGGCCATCTATCCTGACCTCTTTGATTTGTGGCATCAGTTATACTCACTGGGTGCCAGGCCCTGACCCAGCTCCCTAGAGGTGTCAGAGGGGATGAGGGGCAGGGGTTACAACCCTACCCTACTCCTGCTCCCCAGCCTCTTCTACAGGAAGGACAGTGGAGCAAAGCAAAAGCCTGTTGTGTTTGCCTAGCTGGCCAAACGTCCTGAAGGGATCTGTGGTGACCTTGTACTCATCTGCCAGGACCCCCAGGAAGCCGAGAGAGTTATCAGACCCTGCTCTATATCACCCCAGTGGTTGTCCTTACAAGCCTCAAAACTTTGAGTCTTTGAGTTCAGCCCTCTATACCCAGTCCTCCCTCTACATCTCTAAAGCCTTTCCTCCCAGCCAGAGGTAATTTAACAATCTTTATTTTATTTGTTTGTGTGCTTAGAATAAGTTTTTAACTTCTCATTTTGGCTTGCAAGGCCCTCTGTGACACAGCCCCAGCTATTCTGCCTGCTCCCAACTCATTCCACATCCCTGAGTTTCTCCTCTTTGCTTTGTCATATTAAGCATATGCTGTCCCCTTCATCTAAGATGCTTTTCCACTTGCCACTCTTCCTCAGGAGACTTTATTGAATTTTAAAGTCTCAGGTCCAATGTAATAGTTCCTGGTCAATCCTGACTTGTGCGACTCATAGTACTAGGCATGAATGGCTTCCGGGATTCCCTATATTGGTCTTCTGGAACTGGAATTACTAAAAGGCATACATGCTCATCCAGAACTTATATGGATTTCTGGGGATCTGAATTCTGGTCCTAATGTTTGCACATCAAGAGCTCTAGCTGCTTAGCACCTCTCTCCCCACCTGAGAGTGTGAATTCTAACACACACAGAACCAAGAGGCCAAGAACTGATGAAACACAGCCATGAAAGATCTATGTCCTCCATGCCCCAGGCATCTAGGTCGCCTCTGTATAAAGTTCCCAGGCAGCCAGGCATAGAGGCTCATGCCTGTTACCCCAATGCTTGGGAGGCAGAGGCAGGAGAATGGCGAATTTGAGGACATCCTTGGATACAAAGTGAGGTCTTCTCTCAAAAAGAAAGGGGGGAGAAAAGTAGGAGCCATCAAGGTGGCTCAGTTAGTAAAAGAGCGTGCCATGCAAGCTAGGCACCCACAAAAAGCAGCTGGGTAGCCGGGCGTGGTGGCGCACGCCTTTAATCTCAGCACTCGGGAGGCAGAGGCCGGCAGATTTCTGAGTTCGAGGCCAGCCTGGTCTACAAAGTGAGTTCCAGGACAGCCAGGGCTACACAGAGAAACCCTGTCTCGAAAAACCAAAAAAAAAAAAAAAAAAAAAAGCAGCTGGATGTGGTAGCATGGATAAGAAGCCCCCTGAAACTTGAAGGCCAGCTAGCCTGGAGTACACAAACATCAAGAAAGACTCAAAACTAAATAGAAGTTGTCCTTTGACTTCCACAAGCATGGGTACCATGTATACACATATACATACACATATCGTACATACACACAATAATAATAATAATAATAATAATAATAATAATAATAATAATAACAATAGTACATAAGATAATAATACAAAAAGTCAAGCACCCAGACCAGTATGAGCCTTTCTTCAGGGATTCTGGATAAACAGGGTGCCGCAGTCTCTTCCTTCCAACCCCACCCTGTAGGAGGGACACACTTTCCATCTCTACCAAGCATATGTAAGCCTTTCATTATTTGTAGTCTGCAGCCCCTTAGGCCTCCTGCCACAGTGAAGGCCACTCGCTTGGCTTACTAACAGGGCACTGGGGCTTACTGGGCTCATTTTGAAGCAGCCACTATTCCCTCAGGACCAGGAGCTGTGACTGGGAGCCTGGAGAGCAAGCAGCCTAACCTTGAGTGAGTGTTTTCATGTCATCCGCAGAGCGCAAAGCCTGCAGAGACTACTCGGTGCAGACATATATTACATGTAGAGCTTTTTATCTCTCGCATGTGACCCTGCCCATCATGAGCTTCAAGTTTTATTCTCGCTGGTGGGACAAAAACCACCTCCCACTGCAGCATATATCAAGGGAGAGATGCTGAACTTTCTTTGCATTAATATAAATAGCTGTTTAGGTCTCATTCCCCAGCCCGGGACCCTCTGCGTACCTGTCCTTCATCTACTCTGCTTGGCATCTGGTTCAAGTTTGGTTTATTTAGAGCCCGGGTTGGCGAGCTTTTCCATATTAAAGGTGCATTTTAAAAGAGCATTTTCTATTCTAATTTGGGGGAGCCAAGCTCTTCAGGGCTTTCGGGAGCGGTGTCCACCTGATTTACATTTCTCCCATTGGAGCAGAGCTACAGACGCACATTAGAATGTAAATAATAGTGATGGATACATGTATCTTTAAAGATCCATTTCCTCTCCATTTTTTCTCTCTTTGAGGGGAGGGGACAGGACAGGACAGGACAGGACAGGGAGGAGGTGGTGTAACCAAGCTGTGGTGGGCTGCTTGAGAAGGCTGGGTGTGGGGAAGAGCAGTTCAGAGGGCTGGGCAATTCCTCACTTCTCTGAGCCTAAGCACACCCAGCTGTGTGGAGATCACAGTCATCCCACACGGAGCTGTGCAGAGAATAAACCCAATGTCACCTGCATGAAGCCAGGCACACGGCAGGTGACCGACTCAGCACACACGGGCATTGTAAGTCTGGTCTTCTGTTCAAGCACCTGCTCACTGCACACAGCCAGCTCTTTGTCAGTGTGTATCAGATGACTCCATCCATTCAATGCCTTGCTGTGTACTGGAGAAAGATGATCTCTAAAGCTCAGCTCTTCCTCTCTACCCAACCACCACGGCTCCTACAAAGGCTCCCGAGAAACCCGTTCCTAGTGACCTCTGTGTAAGCCATGCAAGCCATACGTCTAAGCTCTTAAGTGTAGGACCTTCTCACCCCTCTTCTTCACCTGAACCCATCCCACCTACCTTCTCTCCAAGAAGCTTTTCTGAAACCCTCCCACTGGATTCAGTGCCTTCTCCTGACCCCATGGTGCACTTAACTCCCTCCACCTACTGCTGACAGCCCATTTGGGAACTTGTGTTTCCATCTTTCCTACTGAGGTGCAGCTCCAGGGACAAGAGGCATCATGTCCATCTTCATCATTCTGATCCCCAGCCTGGCACACAGTAGGTGCTCAGGAGATATCTGTTGAATAAACAGGTCCCTATGTAACCAAACTAACATGTGGTGCCCAGTAGGTACAAAACAAGTGTTTGTGGCATACAAGGATGCTTTCGATGCTTTCAATGGCTCCTGATCTATGGATGGACCTTCAGATGAGGTTTGGGGGGTGCTGCCTGATACTGTGTGCAAGAAAGAATGAGCTTCACCAAGGCAGCTGAGGGAGGCAGGAGCATTTCCCAGAGGAAATGCCACTCAATGGGAGCCTTGAAGATCACAGCTGTCCCAGAGGAAGGGGGAGAGACATGGAAGGAGGCAGTAGCTAACAGAAACAGATAGCTTTTTTTTTTCCTGGATCTTGGATGGAGATATTTGGTGATGGGGAGGTGGGACGAGGACTCAGCTGGGACCTGTTTTATTAAAAATGGGTACTAGGCAGTTAGGACCATAGAGAATGAGGTGAGAGAGGGCAAGGAACAGATGACAGGCAGGGTATAGAAAGAATGTTCACCTCCCTCTTGTCAGAGTGCCTGAGACCAGGCAGGGACAGAGCCTAGTTCCTGGACCTTGAAAGAAGCCAAGAAAGCATGTATGGAGAAGGAGGAGGAGCAGGAGGAAGAGGAGGAGGAAGAAGTGGAAGAAGAGGAAGAGGAGGAGATACAGAAGGGCCCTCAGGACCTCAGTTTCCCTGAGTCAAGAAGGCTATGGAGTGGGATAGCTTTGGAAGACCAAGGAGAAAGCCTTCTGTCCTCCCTCAGAACAAAGGGCATGGTGACAGGACAGAATGGGAAAGACTGGAGAGGTGAGGAGGAAAGAGACCTTGTTGGTAGAAACAGGAAGTAAGGGAGAAGGAGTGGGAGCTGAGAGGTGGACCCTGAGGGCAGAGGTGCAGCATGGGAGCTGAGAGGTGGACCCTGAGGGCAGAGGCTCAAGAGGCTGAGGGTTCTAGGCCAGTGCTGGGGCACAGAGAAGGAGACAAAATGAAGATGTTCTTTCATCTTTCCAGACAGACGGGGCCAGACGCGATAGGGAAAGTAACAGAAATTCTCATTGGTGCTGTTGGTTTGAAAGAATTTGTCCCTGGAACAAGCTTTTTATCAGTCAGCTTTGAAGACATGGCTGCCTTAGAGGCTGCTTCATCTTCCTCTAAATTCCTCCTTCATCTATCTTGTCTCCCTGACTCCTTTCTTGAACCGGGCTCTGTGTTTGTTTGTTTGTTTGTTTGTCTGTTTGTCTATCCCCAATCTGGACCTGTAAGAGACCTAGCAAGAGCAGGTCCGGGGAAATGGGGGAAACTGGGAAATCAGGAAAGGCTGGAGAGTGAGCAACTGTTCGTATCGGGCTGGGTTTTTCTCCAAGGTCCATCGAGAACTGTGTCTGGTCTCCATGGTCCAGGCTGAACTGATGCCAGGGGTAAGTTCTGGCTGGAAGGACACAAGGGAGCCTCCTCATCCCAAATAGAAGGCTGAACTCCCTGTCTTTTCTAGGAACCTCTCTTTTAATGGTAGTGCTTCATGTTCCCCACGCGAAGACAACTGGGAAACCCTCACCTTGTGCCCTGGCTCAGGTGGCCAGGGGAAGATGTTCACTTGTATCCCCACAGGAGCAGCTGAAACTTCAGGAGTTTGTACTTCTTGGAGAAGACATGGCTGGAAACAGCTTAGGATTAGAAGTTTCCTTGGAGCCACTCAGAGCTTTCTTCTCTCTAGTCCTGACTCCAAGCCAACAATCCTGTCCAGGAGAGGCTGTGACCCACACAGATGGTAGAGCTAACTGGATGGCCTGAGTGTTGCGCCAGATGTTCCAAACTGGACCATCAATTCTAAACCATCTTTGCAGGGCTTTATCTGGACCGCACCCTTCAGAGTTTAGGGGGTAACCCTTTGGGACACCCGGCCCCCTTCTTCAAATCCCAGCCTTGCTTTTCCCTGAGCCTCTTGGGTGGGAGGGGCCGTGCTTGGCAGGAGCAGGGAGCAGGGCCAGGCCATGTGTACAGAGAGGCCTCAATTTCACAGGGCTTGCTCCTGAGTGAGTTTCACATAAAAGGATTAAGGCAAGAGGAAGTGCAGAGGAAATGGGATGTTGGACACCTTGTTAAACGGGCTGTCAGGGCTCCCGGAGCGTGGGTGCTAACTCTATTCCCTGCCTCCACACAGGGAGCAGGCCAGACCATTACCTCAGTGATCAAAGATAGGCCCGTAAGTCAGGAGCCTTCTCATTCCACCCCAGAGGACAGAGAGGCTAGACAGAGCAGCATAGGGCTGCGCTGCCCCTCCTCCCCAGCCTGGGAGTGTTCCCGAGGGGTCCAGAAGGGGAGGTTGAGGCTCCCAGCATCTGCTGCCTGCACCTGGAGAGTTCTGAGTCCCCAGGATTAAGTCTCAGCACGAGTTGGGTGTGGAGAGGGGCGTTTGACCTAATGATTTGAGATTATTGTTTCCTCCTTATCAGAGCACCGGGGACATTCTTTTTCCTGAGCTGGGAATTGGCTCCGTTTGTGAATGAGTCTGATGGGATCAGCGCTTTCCTGAAGAGATAAGGGGGTTATCGGTGGGGTGGGGGTGGGGAGACTTCCTCTGGGAAAAGCAGCTGGGAGAAAGGTTGTCTGAGGCCCCTGGTGGGGGATGTGTTAAAAGGGAGGGTCACAGTAGCCTGTATGTAGCTAAAGGAGTTCTCTCTCTCTCTCTCTCTCTCTCTCTCTCTCTCTCTCTCTCTCACACACACACACACACACACACACACACACACACACACACACGGTGGGGAGGTGGATTTTTTTCCTTGCCTGGCTCTGCTTGGACCACCTCCTGTCCATTACAAGGCCAATTCCTGCACATCTCTTTATAGGTCTCATAGACACAGTGGAGCACACAAATAACCCATCACGCAGAAACTTTGCAACTCTAAGGGCTAAGATCGGACGCGCAGGGGTTCAGGAAGCCTGGGAGATTCTATAATTAGTGTCCAACCCCCTTGTGCCTCCCTCAATACCGGAGCTATCTGCACAGCCATACCTCCCACAAGGCTTCCTCAACATCTGTTGATCCTTCTGTCTGGACCTCCCAGTCCAGGCTGTGAATGCCTGGTGTGTAAGGGGCCAAGGGTCTTCATTGTCTCCAAGGCTTAACCTTGCGCCTACTGAGCTGCCCAGAGCCAGAGGGAAGGAGGGAGTGGACAGGAGGCCAGGTTTTGACTTCCCTTCCTTTCCTTTATGTGGCTGGCTAGAGTTGATGTTCCACGGATGTAATAAGCATGTATATATATGCTGACCGCACCCCGCTCTGAGATATAAAGATAGGAAAAGGGTTAATACAAGGCCCCTTATATATTCTCTAGTGTAGGATGACCTCTACCCAGCCTGCCTGTTCATCTATCTATCTATCTATCTATCTATCTATCTATCTATCTATCTATCTAATGTGTAGGTATTTTTTGCTTGCATGGATGTGTGTATAACATGCATGTCCTAGAACCGACATGTAGGTGCTGGGATTTGAACCTAGGTCCTCTGTAAGAACAAGAAGTGCTCTCAAGGAGTGAGCCACATTCCCCAGCCCCCTAGTGCTTTATTTTATTTTAACTTACTAATTATGAAGGTAGCCTCAAATGTGAGATCTTCCTGCTTCAGCTTTCTGAGTGCTAGGTTACAAGTATGAACCTCTATGCCCAGCTCAACCCAATGTTTAAATATGTATGTATGTATGTATGTATGTATGTATGTATATATGTATGTATGTATATTGTATGTGTATAAATATTTTGCCTGCATGTATAAAAGAATACCACATGGAGGTCAGAAGTGAGACATCAGACACCCTAGAAGTAGAGTTACAGATGATTATGAGCCTCCACGTGGGAGCTAGGAACTGAACCTGGGTCCTCCGCAAGAGCAGCAAGTGTTCTGAACTACTGAGAGATCCTTCCAGCCCCCACTGGCTTTTCAAAAATGCATACAAAAAAGAGAAACTGAGCACGGAGCAGGGTCGGCAAGCTTGTTCTATGCATGGTCCCATGGCAAATATTTTAGCTTTAGCAGGCCACTGGGTCTCCCTGTACTCCTCAGTCCCACAGTGAAACTCCAGAAGCGGCCAGGGAGGGGACCCTGGTAGAATGACTAAGACCGCATCCCAAGGGCAGGGCAGGCTGTGGATGTTTCCATGTTAGCCATTTTCACAGGGGCTCTCACAACATTTCTACTTTCTCTCCACACACACACCTTTTAGAAGAGTCATTCTTAGTTTATGGCCAGACCAACAAACAGAACCAAACAAGAGAATCAACCAGTAGGCTGTCACTTGCAGTTCCTGCCTTGGGTACAATTAATGGGAGTGGTCCAGTTCCGGGCATTAGCCTAGTGCTGTCCCCTCTGCCTCCACACACTCCTGAGGTCCCCTGACCACACTGGCTTCCCTCTATTAGATGGAGGTATGTAGTGTGAGGGGACATGAGCACTGGAAGCCCTGATCCTGTCACCAAGGGGGCGGGAGCTGGACTCTGATCTGAGAGACGCCTGATAAGTAATGTGCTTTCACTTCAGGTCATTTCCTGAAAGTCAGATCCACTTTGCACATGGGGACACGAGCAGGAGCTTCCCAATTCACTCCTGGGGTGCCAAATTAAAAGCCAAATAGGATGTAGCTTTTGCCCAGGCTGTGTCTTCATCTGTCGGGAAAGGTTATCTTCAGTGTCACCACTGGGGCCTGTTCCTGTCACTCTCTCCAGCCAGCACCTGCACTGTGGCATCTGGAGAACCCCTACTCTCTCCCCACCTCCTTATCCATCCCCACCTCCACTCTCACCCCCCCCACCTCCAAACACAGGCCACCAGAGTGTCCATGCAAGGTGAAGGACTCTCAGTCAGGGAGGGGTAGGAGTCCCCACTGAAAGAACACACCCAGCGGGTGTTCCCAGGAACCTGGCAGCCTACTAGCAAAGGCCTGTGCTCTAGACCTCTGCTTGACTTTTTCTTTTCTTTTCTTTTCTTTTTTGTTTGTTTGTTTGTTTTTTGGTGGTTTTTTTTTGTTTTGTTTTTGTTTTTTTTTTTGAGACAGGGTTTCTCTGTATAACTCTGGCTGTCCTGGAACTCACTCTATAGACCAGGCTGGCCTCAAACTCAGAAATCTGCCTGCCTCTGTCTTTCAAGTGCTGGGATTAAAGGTATACACCACCAACACCTTTGACTCTCTTTAGGAAAAGGTCAGATTCCCTACAAAGGTCCAGGTAATTAAGAAGAAGGAAAACAGAGTGTGATGTCCAGAAACAGCCAGCTCTAGTTCCAGGAGAGAGAGAGGTGGGAAGGGAGGAGGCAGATGGAAACATAGAGTCAAGCAAAGAAGGGCTCAGAGATCTGCCAGTCTCTGCCTCCTGGGTGCTGGGATTAAACGTGTGTGTCACCACCCCCTGCCAAACAAAGAAAAACGTTTACAGGAAGAGCATTCATCTGTTGATATATGGATAGATAGAGAAACAGTAAGGTGTATGTATATATGTGTATAAAATGGAATATTTGCCTTTTCAAAAAAAAAAAAAGGGAAGGGATTGAGATCCTGATGTTTGCATCAGCACAGATAGACTTGGAAGACATTGTATTGTGTGACAAAAGCCAGGTAGACAAAGAACCCAAAGGCTGCATGATCTCACTTACACGTAGCACTTAAAAGAGCAAACTCAGCCAGAAGGTGGAGGCTCATACCTTTAATCCCAGCTGGGGAGGCAGAGGCAGGCGGATCTCTGTGAGTTGGGAGGCCAGCCAGCCTGGTCTACAGAGCAGGTGCCAGGATAGCCATAGCTACACAAAGAAACCCTGTCTCGGAAAGAGAAAAGAGAAGAAGAAAGAAAAAGGAAAGAAATCTTGAGGAAGGTTAGGGAATTGTGCAGGGAGGGGTGAGAGAAGAGAGTGCTGGCTCACCCAACAGATAGAAAGCAGGGGCCTGAGCTTGGCCCCACTGGTGGTGGCCAGCAAGACAGGTACATTGTCCCCACTCCGTTTGCTGAGCTTCTGTGAGTATAAGGAGCATATTGATGGTGT
>LR749811.1:690706-767571 GCA_902729485.2 Mus minutoides
TCCTGGAAACCTATAGGAGGGGAGGCAATGTAGCAGAGCCTATAGGGAGGGGAAAGTATGGAGGAGCCTGGGGTGGGGTGGGGAAGCTTGGCAGCTAAGTGCTCCCAAGTGGAACCAACCCAGCCAGGAGCTCTGACTACACACAGGTCCCAGGATTGGATGGCTCTTTTTTTTTTTTTTTTTTTTTTTTTTTTTTTTTTTTTTTTTTTTTTTTTTTTTTTTTTTTTTTTTTTTTTTTTTTTTTTTTTTTTGGTTTTTGAGACAAGGTTTCTCTGTATAGCCCTGGCTGTCCTGGAACTCACTTTGTAGACCAGGCTGGCCTCGAACTCAGAAATCCTCCTGCCTCTGCCTCCCAAGTGCTGGGATTAAAGGCGTGCGCCACCACGCCCGGCTGGATTGGATGACTCTTACGTGCCTTTGAGACAGCTCTGGATGTCGGAGGGGGCTGCTCCCTTCCCTCCCCCAGGCCAGTCTCCGCAACTCACCTGGTTTTCTCTTCCCAACTCTTGTCAGACTCCTTGCAACCTGTGTGCGGCAACCCCTCTGGCAAACCTCTCTTTCCAAAAACTATTTACATTATATTTCATACCAGTAGCAAAACTACAGTAATGAAGTAGGAATGAAGTAATTTTAAGGTTGGGGCTCACCACAACATGAGAAACTATAGTCAAGGGTCACAGCATTAAGGAAGGTTGTGAACCACTGCTCTAGAGTCTCAGGAGAACCAGAGCCAAGGACCAGAGACTTCCAGAATGTCAGGGTATAATATAACCTCATTCTACAGTGAGGCCCTAATGCCCGGCTGCCCTGACTCCTGCCAGGTAGTCTCAACCTCGTTCACTGCCAACGCCATGTCCCAGGATGCAGAGACAAAACAGAGTCTGCCCCTGTGGAACTCACCAGAACACAAACAGATCAGAACAGGGCCCCTTAGAATGACCTTAGCGGTGATATGGGCGCTGGGCATCTGCAGAAGTGGTTGGAGAGCGTTCTCAGACAATGTGGACAGGGCAAGCTGGGGTCAGGGAAGCTGGGAGTCAGACACTCGCTAAGGCCCTGTGCCAGGGTTCCATGCCAGCTCCACTTCCTAGCTATGCGACTTTGGTTTTTTAACATTTTCTAGGGTTTGTTTTTGTTTTTGTTTTTTTAAGATTGTTTAATATCTCTGGGCTTCCTTCCCATTCCCCCACCTGCTTACAGTGCTAATGATAGTAGCAGTAGACATTACTGCTGCTTCCTCAAACCACAAAGAACCTTCCTGCCTAAAGCCCCGGTTGACCCAGGAAACATTAAATAGTGTTTTTGTTTTTGTTTTTGTTTTTGTTTTTGTTTTTTGGTCTTTGCTTGGTTGATTGCTTTTGGTTTTTCAAGACAAGATTTCTCTGTCCTGGAACTCACTTTGTAGACCAGACTGGCCCGGAACTCAGAGAGCCACCTGCCTCTGCCTCCCTGAGTGCTGAGATTAAAGGCCTGTACCACCACCACCACCCGGCTACGTTAAGATTACATTGTTTTTAACAAATAGAATGATAGTATGCTTTGCAGAATTCTCGCCAAGACCTGGCAAACAGCGGGCATTTAATAAATACTGAATGAATGAGAAGAGATTGAAGGACGAGAGACCAATCAGGAGTCCATTTCAGTGACCCAGGTATCCCATGGTGAAGGCAGAGGCTATGGCACTTCGGGTAACAGGGTGTGCACAGCCAGGCACTGGCTTCCCATCGTCCCCTCTGTTGCCCCCATCTGCCTATCCCAGCTTCCTTGGGACTGCCTGCCATGGGTACTGCTGCTCTTGCCGCGCCGACCGCCTCATAACTCACTGTGTTTATGATGAAGCGGAGCGCTTGTTTGGGAAGACAGCCACTCTGATACCCAACAGCCCCCAGGGCCCTTCCTGATGTTTCTCCGCCTAACCTCAGCTGCTTAACAAGCCAGCTCTCTCTCCCACACCCTGCTCTCCACACCCCCACCAGTAGCCCCAGTGTCTCCGCTCATGCGCACACCCCCTCCACCAGCCTCTGCCTCGCTGTAGCCTGGAGGAAATTTATCGCAGGCCCAGACTGCTGTGGGCAAATACTAATAAAATGCTGTTTTGCTGCAATTTGTTTAATTGGCCACAGAAGAGATGTCTTGAGTATGTGCGAGCTCTGCCTGCGCCTGAGCTGCCGGGGCGGCGGCTCTCACAAATGCTCAGCCTCCCTCTGCCCATCCTGTCCCCCTCACCCGCTTCCCTCTGCCTCTCTCCACGGCAGGAGGATGAGAATCAAAGGAGGGTGTTGGACTGCAGAGGCCAGGAATGGGGCCACCTCCGTCTGGTTTCACGGAACTTTACTGAGCCCTTTCACCTGTGACCTCCGGGAACTTGTTACTAGCAAACTGCCTGTGTTCGAATCCCAGCACACCTTCTTAGCTGTGTGACTGTAGGCAAGTACGCAGCTTCTCTGTGCCTCAGATCCTCGTTTGTGTGAAAGGGATGATGATAATAATGGCATTGTAAGAATTATATGAACAAATTTATATAAAATTTATGAGCAGTGCCTGGAAGCCCCAAATTAGTCTTCCAGACTTGGATTGCTTGGGCCCTGATTCCAGCTTTGCTACTTGGTAGCTGTGTAACTGGGAAAATTACCCAAGGACTGTGTGGCTCGTCTTCCCCATCTGTGAAATGAATGTAATTGCACCAACCATATAGAGCTGTAGGAAGATTAAACAAGTTAACTGATATAATACCATTAGAGCAGAGTCTGGCATATAGAATATGCTGTAGATTTGGGACCCTGAGGCAAATGGATTGAGGATTTGAGGCCAGCCTGGGCTATGGAGCAAGGTCCTGTCTCACAGAGCAAGGATGTACTCTGGTAGAGGGCTTGCCCCGTATAGCATCTGCAGCAGCAAAAGAAAAGAGGAAAAGGTTCAACTGCCATTGCTAAGCCAACAGTAGCAGGGTGTGTGGGGCTGGCATGTTTGCTGGCTGTAAATAATATCTGGGAAACCTGTATTCTGTCCCTGGACTCATTGTGCGGTATGTTGAATCTCCAGAAATGGCAAAAAAAAAAAAAAAAAAGAAAAAAATTGAAGCTGCTTTTGGGGGTCTGCAAGACCAGTCAGCATTGCTGTTAGTGTTGGAGACCCTTGCTATATCATGGCTAGCGGAGATGAGAAACCCTATTTCTCTGGGAACACGGAGGGAGGAGCACTCACCCGCTGCAGCTCCCCAGATGGGGTCTCAGGCTGGGCTGCTGCTTGTGGGGCCAGCCCAGCTTCCCAACTGGCCTCCCCTCTTGGCCCCTGGTAGCCACACCCTGGGGGTGGGCACCTTGCCACCCACCAGATGGCCCCAGCAGAGGCTGGGTTCTAGAGGCAGGCTAGGGAAGGTAACGGCCAGCCGGCTGCAGAAGCTATAGGCACAGTTGTCTTGGGACAGATGGGAACAGGGTGCCTGGAGCCAGGTAGGGATGGCCCACAGGGCTCTTGGGAGCAGGCTGGCCGATGCCTGGAAGATGTGGGTCATGTGGATATACTCACACCCCGCAGAAACGTCCTACGTGATCCAACCCAGGAAGCTTTGCACAGGAAGCTCACCCCTCCCGAAGACCCACCAATACAAGGGCGTGCCTAGGTCACAGGACCTCAAGACACTTGGCAGAGTCTGAGAGTCACAGGAAAATTTGCTAAAGCCCTCCTACTTCCTCTTCTGTGACCAGACTGACCATATTGGGAACAGACTCCCCAAGGGACAGAAGAGCCTCTGCAGCTGACTTCAGGTTCTTCTAGAGACTTCCCTAGTGCTCTTGGGCAAGTACCTTCACCTCTTTGTGCCTTCCTTTCCTTACCCTTAAACGGCAGGGATAACGGTAGGGTAGAACACTATGAGGATTAAGTGTGGAGTTGGCACCTTCGGTTGTGGGTGCAGCTCAGAAGTAGGGTTTGCAGAGCACATCTGAGGCCCTGGGGTCCAACCTGCAAAACCAGACACAAACAGACAAACAGAACCAGCACCTGCCAAGCACAGAAAGCAGAGGCCAGCCTCCCTCCTGTAGGCACTCTCTCACCACTCCGGTACTCCTCCCTAAGGGTAGCTCTTCAGTTTTGAATCTGGACTCTTGGTGACAGGGGCAGACTGGCCTTGTCCCTAGCCTGCAGCAGGCACTCAGTAAATGTATATTGGCTTGATGGCCATCTGAGAAACCATTCTTTAGAACCCAGCCTATACTCCAGCCCAGCTCCAACCCTAAAGAAAGGTCCTTTATGTTGCAATGATGGTGGTGGCCTGTACCTCCCTTCCTTCTCCACTCCTCTACTGCCTCCTCTCCCCCCCAAACCCCCTCCCTTCCTATTTCCACTCTCCCACCCATACAGGGAATTTGGTGTACACTTTGCTCAAGCAGGGCTCTGATCCTCCAACCAGAAAATCCCCATAATGCTTGGGGCTTCTGAAAAGTGGATGTCCCTGCTGGACCTATGTAGGGATAAGAGGAGAGCCTTTTTGAAGCAGGCTCTGCCCCATTACTCAGAAGGGAACATCGAGGACACAGAAAGAAGACAGTATATACCCAACTCGAAGTCAACCAGGAGAACCAGAGTACATGAATCCCATGGAGGGTCTGAGTGTGTGTGTGTGTGTGTGTGTGTGTGTGTGTGTGTGTGTGTGTGTGAGTGTTTGGGGGTGCAGATCTCATTCTCCCATCCTCCCTGGATCTGCTAATGCAGCCAGCTATGGGAAACAACAGCAGCATACATACCCTGGGATGCACAGTTTCATGCCCTCTGATAGATCCAAAGTCAGAGGGGGCCAAGAAGCCAAGGCCCAGGCAGCTGCTCTCTGGGGTTGATGGAGGACGGTGAGGCTCTCAGGAGGGGCTGGTGGGAAGAAGCTCTCAGCCAAGCCTGGAGCCATGAGTCACACCCCAGAGACTTCTGACACAAGTAAGTAGTTATACCTTGATTCTACCAGACTTTGTGTAAAGTGACGCTAGGGTTTCTGAGGGCTTGTAAATGAGCTACATCCAGTGTGGTAGAGGCTGAGGGGAGGAATAGGCAGGGTAGTCACAGGCCCTGGAAAAGTGATGGAACAGCCCAGAGAAGCCAGAGGCAGGGCTGGGCTTGATGTCTGCCGATCCCCAGTTGCCTGGGCTTCTCTGCCTCAGTCTCTTTAAGGGGATAAAGAGGAGGAAAGAGAACTCTGTCAACAACCTGTTCCTCCTGCACAGTCTGGGAACTGATTCAGGACTTGCTTAAGAGTGCCCTCCTCACTTCATGGAACTAGGAGTCTAGTGGGAAAGACAAACAGAAGACGCCCCGCCCCCCAGGATCCCCACCTATGTTTTCAGGGCTGTAGCAGATATGTGCCAAAGCCTGCTGCATGCGTGGGCCCCTCACTCCATAGGAGTCAAGGGAGCCTTCCCAGAGGAAGGGCCACTTAACTATGAACTAGAGGGTGAGGAGAGAGCACTGAAAGGAACTGTTAATGGCAGCTGTCCATGTAAAGACCTAACGCAGGCGAGGGAAATGTTGTAAGGAACCCAGAGGACAGAGGGTTTAGGAATTGGAGGTAAAGCGAAGAGACAGGCCAGGGCCACCTCCCCGGAGAACTAAGACACTTAAGGTCTATCTGGAAGATCTTGGGCGGTCTGCGAAGGACAGACAAGATGGGACCAAGCTCTAGTGGCTTAAGGTCCCTCTATGTCCGAGGGAAGATTCACCTTGGCAAAGACTTACCATGCAAGCTTGCGCGTTGATCCCCAGGCCCACAAGGGCAGAGTGTGTGTGTGCCGCTTGTAATCACAGTGTTAGGGAGATGGAAACAGGCAGCTCCTGAAGTTTGCTGCTCAGCTAGTCTGGCCTAATTGGCAAACTCTTGGCCAGTGAAAAATGCTGTCTCTGAAAGCCAAGTAGATTGTTTACTGAGGAATGATGCTAAGGTTGTCCTCTGGTCTCCACACAACCTGGGCACACATGTGTATACGCTTGCGCAAGATCCCTCTCATTGCAACTAGAAAGGAGACTGGAGGCAAGAAGACAGGTTAAGAGGCTATTTTCCTAGCTGTTACTAAATTCCTTCCTAGAGGGGAAGTGTCTACCCTAAGGTCCCAGTGACAACAGAGGCAGGATTTTGCCAAAGTTCCCTCTGGAGAATCAATGCCTTTACTGGGCTTCCTTGTAGAGCATAAGTAAGGGGTTATTTACAGGGGTGTGGATGCTCTTTCCCCCAACAGGTCATGCTTAGAAAGTCTTTACCCAGCAGGCATGAGGGCTTCCCTGTCCCATCTTCTATATTCTAGCCCCTCTGAGAGGCCACATGCAATTAAGGCAGAGTCTCGTAAAACAGGTTCTATGGACCATCTGGACATGCAGGTGACAGTCTCATGATCCTTTCCACCCCTCTATGAAGGGGTGTAAATAGTAAGTCCAGCCAGGAGGTTTTGCAAGAGGTGTACATCTGAACTCCCCAAGATGGTGGTTGCTTAACTCAGAAGACAGTCACAACCCTTCAGAGGCACCTGGGGCTGGGTGGGAGCAGGGACTAAAAATTATAAAGAGGAGCATCTGGTATCTGACTTCGACGTGCTACTTGCCTACACACAGATACCAGAGCACAAGTCTCCTTGAGACATGAGGCTGAAGTAGAATCTAGATTTCACTTTGGTCCTACACAGCGTAAGGAGCCAGCTCCTTTGGGTTTCCCTATCCCCCCGCCCCCACCCCACCCCCACCCTATGGCTCTTCCCTAGCTAGTGTTATAAGCACTAAGTCCAAGTTTGTGAATTCGTTCCCCAAACAGTCCCAGCGTGTGGGGAGGACAGAGCTCTGCAGACACCTGGCTCTTGCCCTCCAGGCCCTTCCAGTCAGCAGGGGAGATGGGCCATGTGTGCAAACAGCAGTAACACAAAGTCTGATGTGTCCAAGGCAGAACTTGATTGTTTTTGACCGAAGGCTGTTTGCAAGGGCAGTAAATGATTAAGGACCACATGAGTGGCACAGATGGTGGTTGCCTTCACAAGTTAGAAGCCAGGGAAAGCCCTCTTCACTGGGGGTCTTGGAGATGCAGAGGGGCAGGGCTACTGAGAGCCAGGAACCAGGGAAGTGGGTTCAAAGTCCCAGCTGGGCCATAAGGTGAGTAAGGTGACTGTACTAATTTGTATCTTTATTTCCTCATGTAATAATAATAATAATAATAATAATAATAATAATAATAATAATGAAAGGGGACTGGGGAGACGATTTAGTGGGTAAATGACTACCGTGCAGACTGAGGACTTGAGTTTCAATTCCTGGAATCCAATTCCAAGCTTTTCCTAGGAACCAGTGTTCCTATGGCCAGATGGGAGGAGAATCTGCGATGCTCCTGGGCCAACTAGCCTGGCACGTGGCGTGGCTAACAACAAAAGGACTCTCTAGAACTCAAGAAACCACGCCAGTGGCTGTCCTGTGACCTCCACATACACACCATGGCACATACAAACCTGTATTCACACACATCATAGACACATATTATGCATGTGGCCATTCATGTGTTTGCGCGCGCACACACACACACACACATACACGCTAATGGGACTACTGAGGATATGACTGAGCTTGTAAACCTTTGCCCTGAGTTTGATCCCTAGCCCTGCGTAAGGTCTATAATCCCAGCACTTGAGAGGTAGAGGCAGAGGATTCAAAAAGTCAAAGTTATCTTCAACCACGTGTTGAATGGAGGCTAACCAGAGCTACTTGAGACCTTACATTCAGAAGTGGGGGAGAGAGAGAGAGAGAGAGAACGCCATCCCTGTGGAGGCAGAAGGGAGATGGAATGATAAAGCGAATGGACTCTGTGCCTGTGAATGCTAGGGTATTCTGGTATTCTTCCTTTGTAGGGACTGGGGTGCACTCAGCCATGGTCATAGTATGTATGTTTCCCTCAGTGTTTTGGAGACAGGAGACTCTGAGAGTTCCAATCTTGGAATGGTTTACAGGACAGGGCATCTTTGGGCAGTGATGTCTATCTAGGTCACAGCATCTGTAAAATAGGGTAGACGCTCCTCCCCCTCCCCCTCGTTTACCCTTTGGCAAGGGTTTCCAGAACCCTATGCAATTGCCGTAGGAACTTCCCATTCTTAACCAGGTAGTTCTTAATCACTAACCTTCCTGGGTAGGGGAGAGCCCCCATGTTGCCCAGTTCTTTTGCCATCTGAAGCGCCTCCCCCCACCCCTTAACTCTGCTCAGTGTGGGAGGGGCCCAAGTCCCAGCCCTCCCTCTGTGGTCCAGATAACACCGGGCCAATGGGGACCTGGCCTGGGGAAACGTCCCAGATAAACACCACCTGCCCCAGATAACCAGGGCCTATCAGCTTGGCATCTTGTTCTCCAAACCACAGGCGTTGGTGATAAAGGGATTGCGGGGGTGGGGGGGTGGGGGGGTCGGGGGGGGATCCTGTTGAAAGTTTCACAGGGTTTTGTTGCAGTGGCTGTTGTTTGCAACAAATGTTTGGCCCTTTCAGGAACAAACAAGTCCTCCGATAGTCAGGGCCTGCCAACTCGCCTTCCCCTCCCTCTCTCATTTGCATCTTGAATCAAAAGCCAGACAGCCATTTGTCCCCTTTGCTGCAGTTCTACAAGGAGGACAAGAAGGCATCAGAGATGAGATTAGGAAGTGACAGACAGGCAAATTCCACTTAAAAGATGTGTGTGTGTGTGTGTGTGTGTGTGTGTGTGTGTGTGTGTGTGTGAGGGGGGGGATTCTTACTGAGGAACACCTAATAGCAACCAGTGTTTACTGAGTACTTTCTATGTATTTGATCTAATGCTGCCTTTGCTTCCATTCTCCAGGTAAGGTAGCTGAGTCTGAAGATCACAAGTCACAACTAGAGTCTAGGCATAAAGGTTCTAAGCCCTGCTTACCTTTGTCCCCAAACCTGTGCCTATATCTAGGTGTTCCTGGGGCCTGGAGACCAGCATCTGCCCTCCTGGGTCCAAGGACATTTGAAGCACTCCTGGAAGCTGTCTTTCGGGTTAAGGTTGGGATGGCTGCTTTCCTGGCTTACCAGCTCCCGGTTCTTAGCATCCTTGGTGATCTAAAGCAGGCCCGCCTTCCTACCTTTGAGCTGTTGCTCAAATGCTGCTGTCTCAGTACAGGTTTATGCCACTATTCTGCATGCATACATACTGGTCTGCTACGCACCCACGTTCTCTAGTCCATCACCTCTACCATGTCGGTCTCATAAGATAGACAGAGTCAAAGAGGGCCAGAGTAGGGATGAACCATGCCCAGAATCTAGCAGCCAGTGAACAAGAATGTGAGCTAGAGAATGCTGGAGGAGAGAACTGGGGGTCAGTTTTTAACTCGCCAAAAGACCTCACTGCTAACTAAAGCAGTCACAAGAACAAGACCTGAGCCTCTTAGGTATTCTTATCACATTTACTGAGTGTGTGCATGTGTACAGAATGTGTGGGTAGGTCAGAAGACAACTTAACAGGAGTCGATTCTTTCCTTCTGCCATGTGAGCCCCAGAGATTGAACTCAGAGAGCCAGATTTGGTGGCAAGCACCTCTACCCACTGAGCCATCTCACCTATTCAAACCTAGGCCTCTTGATTTGCAGTGCAGGGTCCTTCCCAGGCCCCCATCGTGTGGACTGATGCTCAGACGCATAGCGGTTAATGAGATGGACACAAAATGTACACATTTTCAAGTATACATTCACACGGACACTCCTGTGATACCACGTGGGATCACTCTGTCTACCTCCACCAGACCATGTCAGGAAGCAGTCCCTGCCTGTCGAGATTTGCTCCCCTCCCCTCTTTCCTCACCCAGGAGGTGGGGGGTCCATCTGTAGAACAGCACCAAGCCACGGGGCTCCACGCTGTGCTTAAAAAGGCCACTTAATTTTTCATTCTTAAATGCTGAGATGCTCTTGTCTCCAGCTTCGCCCAGACCCCTCCGTGGAGATGGATGGGGGCATGGAACACAGTTATCAGAAAGATTAAGCCAGGACTTGTCATTTTTTTATATCACAGAGCAGTCAGCTCGACGAGTGATGTCCTCCACTCCGCCAGGATGAGTCCAGAACCTTTAGTGCCAGTAGTAAAAAAGACTATAAAAAACACCATTGGAGAAAGGGTAATGATGAAATTTAACTGCTCCCGATCACACACCTGGGGTCTGCTCACCACGGAACCAGGGGGTTCGGCCACATCATCCTTTACTGCTGTGTCCTTGTCTGCATCTAAGGTCCTTCCACTGAACCAGAACATTGTGTCCACTGCTGAGAGCTGGGGCTGCCTGCCCTGCTCCCATTCCCACAGCAGGTGCTGAAGGAACAGGACTGACTCCACCCTTAGAGGCCAAAAAAGGAGCCTTGGGGCACAAACTTCTAGGGGTCGTGCCCGGAGCTCAGGGCTGTACAGGAGCTACAGTCAGCGCTGCTACTGAAAACCAGGTGGGACCAGCCTGTTTACTGCTGGCTGTGCTGTGATTTCCATCCTTCAGTTTCCCTCTCTCCCTCAACTTTGCTTTTGTGTGTTGTGTACTGTGCTAGGCACACAAGTATGACCTGCTCTTCTTACTGATCTTAGACATTTCCTCCTAGCTCACCCACTCTTAACACTGGAGCCCACCCCATAACACCTCTGCATCTCTCCTAATGTTCCGTTCTAGCCACAGTGACATCCTTCAAAACTGTTAGCTCTCCCCCAGCTCCTGGGCTCTTGCACACATCACTTTGCCCCTCCCCTGCCTGGGGCCCTTGGGTGACTATCACCTTCCCATTGGCAGGTCAAAGGCACCTCCTCCAGGAAGCTCTCCCTGCCATCCTGAGCCTGCTTCCTTCTCAAAGCTTCCTGCATCTACCCTGATGTGTGTGCTTCACCTAAGGGCTCAGCACTGCTTATCAAATCCAATGGATGGAGCGTGGAGGACACTCCAGACCAGGTCTCATTGCCCAATGGTGCCTCCTCTCTACCCCACCTGTCTCTAGCTCACTGGCCTCTTGCTATGCCCAGTAAGACCATATGCTCTGTCTACTGATTAAGAGCAGGCCCACCTTCCTACCTTTGAGCCCTTGCTCAAATGCTATTGTCTCAGTACAGGTTTATGCCACTATTCTGAATACACACTGGTCTGCTCTGCACCCACGCTCTCCAGTTTATCATCTCTACTTTCACCAGAGCTGTTTCCCCACAAGAGCAGAGGTTTTGCTTTTCCCACTCATTGCCTACCTGCAGAGTCTGGAAGCAGGGCTCAGTTACAGGCTCCGTGAATACGCATTAGAAACACAAGGCTGAATGGGGCTGGCTTTCTGGCTCTAAGAACCATGCAAAGTCACTGTCTGTGGTGTGTGAGCGCTTCCATGTGTACAGAATGCTGCTCCAGTCAACAGGGATGGACACGGCTCACTGAGAGAGAGGCATCTTCTGGCAGAAGTGTACATTAGAAAGAATGCCCCCAACAACACATGTCCCCTCCATACCTCAACACATGACCCTTTCCCAAGCCTGGCCCTGTCAATCAAACCATGCTCCAACTGTGGGTGAAGGATGACTCAATAGATCGCACAGAGCCAGACATACAATGTTAGACCCTGGCCTGGCTACCCGTCTCTACCCAGTCAGAGAGTGACTCCGAGAGCTGGGGTAGAAGAAGGACAACATCAGCCTAGGAAGAGCCACAGGTCAAGACCGTATAGTGTCTGCAAGCTGTGTTTCTCAGGACCCAGCTAGTACTCCAAGCCTCACCCACAGACTCTGAGCCAGTGAGCCCCCCTGACTTCTCTCCCCATGAAATGAGAGTAGAGCTTCACAGATGGCTCTCGACCCTCTCAAGTATGAAGAGCCTTTGAAAATTTTTATTGCAACATCCTGTACATATGGGAGTGTGCACATACCAGTCAGTGACTCTTCATGGTTAACAGGTTCCTACAGCCAGCATCCTGATCAGGAGATGAACGTCTCTAGTTCTCCGGAAGCTTCCTTGGGGCCCTTTCCTGTCCCTACCTCCTCTGAAGGTAAGGCTTATTCAGATTCTTAATACTTTTTTGTTGTTGTTTTGTTGTTGTTTTAATTGAGACACAGTCACTTGTATCTCAAGCTGGCCTCAAATTCAATATGGAGTCAAGGATGACCTTGGACTTCTGGGATTTGGCTCAACACTGGGGATTGGACCTCGCCAGGGTTTTGTGCATGTTAGGCAAGCACTCTTAACACTAGAGCCGTGTCTCAGCCCAGTACTACAGATTCTACTTGGTTTTGTTGTTATCTGGCTTGCTGGCTTTTGAAACTCAAGGAATCCTTTTAGCCTCTACAGAATGCTGTTCTAATTTTAGGATCGATGGCAGTCATGATGAGTTGCTGGTATTTGGAGCTCTGTTTAGTCCCCTCCCACATAGAATCAGGTGGTCCCCGTGACTAGTGAAGTATAGGAGAAGCGACTGTACGTCTTCTGAGGCAAGTGCACAAAGGACATGTGGCCTCTACCCTGCTCTTGGGTCACCAGCTCTCTGGGTGTGAGCCTTGGTGTGACCCCACAAGAAGAGGAGATGTGTACAAAGAACAGTCCTCCCATCCATACTCGCTCCCCATCCCAGCACACAGCCTCCCGTAAGACTCACCCTTTCTCTAAACACAGAGGCGCTGTCTGCCTAGGTGCAGACTGCCCCAGTCGGCCTCTCAGATGCCCTGCTCACCTTCCATCAGCGTGTCAAGTGGGGGAGTGCATCTTGGAAGCCCCAGTCAGTGAAGTCCTGAGAGAGCCCGAGTCAGAACTACCCATCCCAGCTCTTCCTGCCTTCTTAACCCATGGAAACCATGAGGGATAATAAATGTTTATTATTGTTTTAAGCTACTAACTTTTCAGATAATTTGTCACACAGTAATAGACAAGTATGCATTGATTGAGCAAATACTCAATGAGCCGAACCACCTAGGCATTGAGTAACCGCTAAAGGATTCATTAAAAAATTATATATATATAATACATCACATATATTTATATTTATATTTATATATATGGAGAGAGATGTATGTATCTTTGTATATATGTATGCATACACATATGTATCCAAGCTGGCCTAAAATTTGTGATCCTCATGCCTCAGTCTCTTAAATGCTGGGATTGTAGGTGTGCATTACCACCCATGGATACCCTTTTTTTTCCCCCTTGTTCTGGTCAACCCTGCTCACTCCGCTCAACCCCACTCACTCCCGCCGGCTCTGCTCACTCAGGCCAGTCCCACTTGCTCCCGCCCCCCCCTCTTGTTCCAGCCGGCCTGCTCGCTCCGATTGGCTCCGCTTGATCCGGTTGGCCCGCTTGCTCTGGGCCCGGCCGTCCCCGTTCGGCCCCACTCGCTCTGGCCCCCTGCTAGCTCCGGCCGTCCCCGCTCGCTCTGGCCGTCATGGATACCTTTTTTAAAAAGCAAACACCTTTGGGTATCTTCTTACACTTGAAAAAGTACCTGGTTGCAGGTAAGGGTGAAGAGCTCACGATGAGTCACTTGAATGCTCTGGCTCTTTCCCATACTCCAGTTCTGGAACCAGAGACTGTGTAACCTGTCTCTCAGTCACTGCTCCTCGTCGCTAGACAAGGGAATTTAGTAATGAGGGAGTCTAGTTTTGAGTCTGAGCAGGCCTTTGTTCAAATCCTGACTCTCTTTCAGATCTGCTCAACTCCAGACAGACAACCGTCCTTCTCCCGATGCCAATTTCCTCCTCAAAGAAATAGAGAGCAGAGGCTGGGATCACAGGTTGTTGTGTGAGGAGGAAACTGTATGCAGCTCCTAAATGGGACTCGATGTACTCGAGAGAGGGGACAGTGGATTATCACCCACAGGCTGGCCGGGCACTCTCGGGTGTCAGGGGACACTGCTCTCCTCTCACAGAGGCCTCACTTGGCTCCCCCACATGTGCTGTGGCTCCCCCTAAGCTTCTCCGCACCCCAACAGCAGCTCTGGAGGGCCAGGTGAGCATATGGCCACATGAAGGCTCTTGGTGGGAGCCAGTCTGCTTCCTCTCCCTCGTTAGCGTCGCCGGAGGCTGCTCTCTCCTTAGCAAGGCCTGGATAACGAAGGCCACAGCCTATTAATTGCGGTGACAGTGATAAAGGAAGAGGGGGAGGCTGCTATTTGTCTTGCTCGTAACCTCTCGCATCATTCCAAGATGAATGAAAACTCATTTTCTGCTTTGATTCGGTCTAATTTCTCTGGCCCCCTGGGCCGAGTTGGGGTGGTGGGGACTCACAGCCTCCCGTTGAGAAGGAATTGGGGGAGGAGAGGATGGGGTTAGAGGTCACAGAAGGAGGAGGTCTGCCCCACTATCGAACCAAGAACCTGTGGGGGAGCTGTTGGAACCAAGAGCTATTAATGTGGAAGATACAGGGCACATGCAGGAGCTGACTGGATTATGAACTAATCTGGCCAAGGAAAGACTCTTCACCCATTTCACAGATGTGACAATGGAGGTAGAGACTTGCCCAAGATCACAGAACCAGTGAGGCCAAAGCCTAGCTTCAGCATGGAAGAGAATTGGTCCTGGATTGTCACTGGCTTTTTATCTGTCACCTAAAATGTTGCCTCTTACCTAGATGAATGGATAACAGGCAATGAAGTTCCACAGAAAATGACTGTTGAAGAAGGAAGCTCCGACTACTGCTCATCCATTCCCCTCCAAGGAATGGGAAAGGAAGATGGGCTAGAGGCTGGGGGATGAAAATGGGCTTTTCTTTCCATCATACCCCACACTGACCCGAGTGGACCTTGTTAGCCCAACCCATTTGTAAGATGGAGCCTTAGGCCTCTGCCTTGCTGGCCATGTGGTGGATGGGTGTGGGGTGAGACTGTGGAGAAGGGCTCCACCTGTGGCAAGCCCCCTGTTTGCAGAAATGGGAAGGGAGGGGACAAGCCTGCAGCCATAGCAATCTGAGCTTCTTGGTCCAAGATTCATCTTTGTCCCTGGAAACTGATATCCAGAGTCAACTATTTGTGTGAGTCCCTACACAAACCCTGCCTGGCCATTGGCTGTAAATCTATCTCCCCTCTGATAGTCAGAGGTCCCATGAGGCCCAGGAAATCAAAAGGGCCTGGGTTTCATGACCTCTCTGTTAAGGTGACCCCAGAACAGCTCTATGGGACAGGAAGAGTTGTCCCAGAGACAGGAAGGGCGTAGACTGCATCAGACAGGCTTCACGTGGCATCCTTCGAGACTTCCGGGCACAGGTGAGGAGGTGTTGATATTGGGAAGAGTTTGAATGATGCTCTGATGCTCGGCGTGAATAAAAACGTGTGCTCTGAAGCCAGACAGTGTGCTGTATATGCTGCCGCTCTGCCCTTGGCTATGTGACCTTGAACGAGTAGCTTTGCCTCTCTGGGCCTCACTAAAGTGTGATGGCAAGCGTGTCTCCTTCCTCATGTAAAGCACAGAGAGTGTGCTCTAAGTGGGTTGTGCTCTGAGAGGCCAGGCACCAGGCTGAGAAGGGCTGCTCTAGGGTCAGGATGTCTGTGAGAAGTGAGACAGCTGACTCAAGCGTGTCCCCCATTCCCCTCCCTACAAAGTTCTCCCATCTGCCCCATCTGAATTGCAAATGGCCTTCCCTTTCACTACAGCCCCAGCAGGAGACAGCTGAGACCAGAGAGGCAGCCCTGCCCCAATAGGGTGCCCATGGCCTTGCTCTGTCTCCAAAGGTCTGCAGGAGGAGCCCTCAGACCAAGACCGCAGTCCCGAATCATGGGGGAAGCAGAAGGAAATCCACTCAGAGCCACTCTACCTGGCATCCCTGGCCTTCCCACCCTGGTTCTACCATCCCTTTCTGCTCCTGACCACAGGGCCCCTTCACCACAGTCTGAGTCTTAGACTCACATAAGAAAGGGAAGGAACCCTTGATCCCATGCTCAGAACCCTTACATGTGCCAGGCCCTGGGTGTTGTGCCACACACCTCACCTCAATTGTACTTTCCGTAGTCCTATCAGGTGCCTCTGTTCACAAGTACCCACTGTTGACAGTCCCATTCCACAGCCAGAGCTCCAGAGGTCCGGATATCCCAAGTGGCGAAGCCTCATCTTGCTTTCTCCAGATCTCAACACTGAGGCATTACTGTCTTTTATGCAACAGCAGACCCCGCACACCATCCAGTGGGAAAATGGAGTGGAAGGGCATGAACAATGGGGGAGGCATAGGAGGAGCTGAGGCGATGTGTATAAAGAACCTACTATGTACTACCTAAGGATTAAAAACAGATGATTTAAAAATGGCATCCTAGAAAGTGACACTGTGCACACCCTTCCTGGCATCAGGCCAGGTGTCCTCATCTGACTCTCTAGTCCTCTCAGAAGCCCAGCAAGGTACTTATTGTTATTACCACTCCATGGAGGCTCTGCTGAAGCCAGGGCACCTGAGTGTCTAAAGCCACACAGACTTCAAGCACCCACGTGAGGACCTGGGCCGCTCCTGTCTTCCTTTGAATAGCAACATAAGAGTGAGGACTCTCTCCAGCATTTATTGGCTACTTTTTCATGGCAGGTCTGGGAAGCACTTAAATGACAAGGTGACCCAGCTGTCAGCATCATTTCCATCCTACCAATAGGGAAAGAGAAGCTTGGAGGTCAGGTAAACCAAGAAATGGGCCCTCACCAGGAGTTAGGATCTGTTTTTTATTTCCAACAAGTGTATCTCCCTGAGAAACAGCCTAAACTCTTCAGGGATCATAGGCCTTTCAGAGTCTCCATTCTGTCATCTTCCCAGATGCATCTCTCAACACTGTCCCCACCGATTGGAAGATAATCTGTCTAACAACTTTTATCAATTCCCAACTCAGATATTCTTCATACATATGTGTGTTCACACTTGTGTCTCTTTAGGAAAGTCCCATTCACCCATTTTTACATACAATTTCATTGAATCCTTCCTTGACATACAGTAGAAGAGGAATCTATGTCCACAAGACACCCTAACTATTGCATATTTCATAGTACACCATAAGTCCTTGCTCCTGTCTACAATTCTCTAGCCAGACCATGGACTTCTCTAGGCATGGACTTATGCTCACCAATTTTATGTCATCAATGGCTTCCAAGACCCCAACATCATAGAAGGTTCTCTGCAAACAGTGTAGGGCATCCAGTTGATGTCTCATCTCAATAATACTTAGCCTCAATTGTAAATCCCCCACAAAGGTGAAGCTGAGAAACCTGTTTTCTGTACTCTCAGAGAAAATGACACAAGCCCAGGGACCTCCTGTGCCCTCTCTGATCCAAAGTTCCTGAAAATGCCTCTCAGGGCCTGAGCCTGATGATAACTTAGGTCTTGTTTCTAAGACAGGAGAAAACTGAGGAGAAATGGCAAGTCTAGACTTAAACTGATTCAGTTACCTGCTTCAAGGTTCATTGGAAACAGAAAACCTAGCCTCTGTCCCTTCCAGGATAACCTAGGGCCATCTCCAGGGTTAGAAGGGTTCAAATCCTGGTCCTAGCTGGGCATGGTAGTACATGACTGTAGTTCCAGCATTTGGCAGGGGCAGAGAAGGCAGAGCCAGAAGATCAAAGGCTCAAGGCCAGTCTGAGATACATGAGACCTAGTCCCCCTCTACCCCTCAAAAAAATCCCAAAATAGAGATTAGGGAAATGGCTCAATCAGTAAAGTTCTTTGCTTTCCAAACATGAGGACATGAGTTGGAGTCCAAGCACCCATATAAAAGGATATAATCCCATATAATCTGGGCAAGCAGAAACAGGAAGATACCAGAGATACAGATGAGCCTGTCTTGCCCAGTCAGTTAGCTCCAGGTTCATTGAGAGAATGTGTCTCAAAACCCAAGGTGAAGAGCAATTAAAGAAGACACTGATGTCAACCTCTTATCCCCACAGGCATGTACATGCCTGTAACACATATGTGTGTGTACACAACTATATATATAACTATACATATAACTATATATAAAACTATAACTATATATAAAACTATATATGGTTATATAACTATAACTATATATAACATATATAACTATATATAACTATATATATGAATATATATATATATATATATATATATATATATATATATATATACACTTAAGTTTAAAAAAACACCAGCTGGGTGTGGTGGCGCACGCCTTTAATCCCAGCACTTGGGAGGCAGGGGCAGGCAGATTTCTGAGTTCAAGGCCAACCTGGTCTACAAAGTGAGTGCCAGGACAACCAGGGCTATACAGAGAAACCCTGTCTCGAAAAAAAACAAAAAACAAAAAACAAAAAAAAAACCCCACCAAACCCAAACTAAATCCTGGTCCTACCACTCCCCATGGGACTTGCTGAAGTCCTCTGGGTAAAGTGGGAAAACATCACTTAGGCCAAATGATTGTTGTGAAAGCTTCAAATGTTCCTTACTGGATCTCTATTTATGGCTCTCTCTCGTCCTGGGGATCAAGCCAGAGCCTCACAAATGCTAGGCAAATGCTCTCCTCTGAGTATATCTACAGCCCAGGATTGACATGTTCTAGTATGAAAGCAGGGCTCTTGGCAAGGGCCTGGCTCTTTTTCTTCTTCATCCCTTGGCTATCTTAGCGGGGGGGCCCCCAGCATCCCTGAGAATCCTGACTACTTTTGCAACAAGTTCATATTGGAAATGTGTGTGTCTGTGTGTCTGTGTGTGTGTGTGTGTGTGTGTGTGCACGTGCACCTGTGTCTGTCTGTCTGTTTGTCTGTGTGTCTTTGTGTATGTGTGTATGTATTTATTTTGTCACCAAGTTTTAGACACAAACATAGCAGAACTACTTGGAGTTTTGAGTAAAGGAGGGTCTAGAATCTGAGGGGAAGAACTGAAGAGAGGAAACCAGACTAAAGCAGGGAGAAAAAACTCACAGCCAGAGACCAAGCCATGAAGGGACATAAGAGAGACCGAAAACACCAAGACAGGGAAGGAGCTAGAGAGCAGCAGAGAAAGAAGTCCCAGCCACAGGAAGCAGCAGGGGCGCAAAGATCCCTGGGTGAGGCCAGGAAGGGCAGAGACTGCAGGGATGAAAACCCCACCCTCAGCTGGGCCCCGACTTCAGTCTAACCTCAGAGCTCTGCTGCGGACTCGAAGAAAAGCCCCTTTTCCCACAGCCGGGTGAATTTGATATTCAATCAATGAAGATTAACTCGCCCAAGGTAAGGGGGCTTTCACATCCGTAAGGAAGTCAAATACGATTATGCAGATGAGAAAATTATCCTAAGATGAGGAGCTCTGCTATATGATAATTATGAGAGAGAGTGGACTCCCACACTGATTAGCATATCTCTAAGACCAGACTGATGATGGGGGAGGCGGGAATGAGCAGAGGTGACAGGAATCCCACCCACAGAAGCTGGCCAGGGACATCTGGTCCCTGATGTCCTTGTGTAGAAGAGAGGACACGTCCCCTCAGACAGTGAGGACCTAGTGAGAGCCCTGATCCTGATGCACCTGTGGTCACTGCCTGGACCAGCTGTCTCATCTCACCTTAGACTGGTTGGGAACCCAGCTCCTTAGACCTAGGCATCTAGGTGAGGCAGAGGCTGCTGGTCGGGGACCTACAAGTCGAGGCTGGAGTCTGCTTGGAAGTCCCCTGAGAGGTTCTCAGCCCTCAGGAACCTTAGAGTTCCCAAAGAGTATTAAAACTTACCTGTAGCCAGGCAGTGGTGGCACACGCCTTTAATCCCAGCACTCAGGAGGCAGAGGCAGGCGGATTTCTGAGTTCAAGGCCAGCCTGGTCTACAAAGTGAGTTCCAGGACAGCCAGGGCTACACAGAGAAACCCTGTCTCAAACAAAACAAAACAAAAAAAAAAAAAACCTACCTGTGCCTGGGCATACCGCAGACCCACAAAGTCAGGATCTCTACAGAAGGACCTGGATAGTGTTTGTTTGTAACTCATTCTAGCTGGGCATAATGGCTCACATCTGTAATTCCAGCACTCGTTGAAGTTAAGGCAGGAGGATCCTGAATTAAAGGCTAGGCTTGGCTATATAATTAGACCTTATCTTTGAAAGAGGCTTCTAGCCTTGACTATATAGTGAGTTCCAGGCCAGCCAGGACTATGAAAAAAAGTCTTGTTTTGTTTTGTTTTGTTTTAAAAAGCATACACATAAGAAGATAATTCTAGGATACAAGCAGTGTTGGAAACTCTGTCCCGGAGCAACGCATAGTATTCTAAGTGCATGCCTCTATTACAAGCCCTCAGAGACCCACAGGTCTAAAGCCTCAAAAAGCCACTCCCAGGTAGGAGTAGTCTTGGAAGAGGTCAGAGAAGAGCAGAGAATGGAGAGGAAATAACCCAAAGTGGGCCAGCTTGTGAGTACTGTACGTACTGTGTTACCTGCCTGCCTGTCCTTCAGTGGAGAGGCCATCTCCATTTGACAGAAGAGGCAAGTGAGCTCAGAGGCAAAGTGATTTGCCCAATGCTGCAGTCAAGATTTGAACCCAGCACAGGAGGTCCCCAGGCCCAAGTTCTCTTCACTTTTAGCCATAACCTCTTGCCCCTGGGGAGAGGGCCTGAGGGTTCTACACCCAAGAAAATGACAGGCTAGCTCGGGGCTCTCCAGTCTGCCTGATCTAGGGGTTTCACTTTGTCTGCTGTGCCTCTGCTCCACCTCAGGGTGTTAGAGAGGAGAGCGCAAAGGCTTGGACGTCAAAAGACTCAGGGCAGTTCCTGTCTGCTCTTGAACAAGTCATCGCCCTCTCTGGCCAACAGGGACAAGGAGACCAACAGACTGAGACATGGTCAGCGTCTGAAACATGCTGTAGAGTTCAGACAATGCCCGTTTCTCTCCTTTGAGGGCCAGGAGTTGGCTGAACACAGTGAAGACTAAAGCCCTGGGCTGGGAAGGGTGGCTTAGTCAGTGAAATACTTGTTATGGAAACTTGAGAAGCTGTAATTCCCAGTGCCAGTGTTAAAAACAGGAGAGGCCAGCCGTGCACATCTGTAACCTCAATGTTGGGGAGGCCGAGTCGGGCAGATCCCTGGGCTGTGGCCAGCCTAGTGTAATAGGCAAGCTCCACTTTCAATGAGAGACCGTGTCTCAAAAACACCAATGGCTCCTGAGGAACAACACATGAGGTTGACCTCTGGCCTCCGCATGTTCATGTGCACACGGGCACACCCTAATAGAATAATAAAAGAATCTTTGAAAAATAGGAGCAAACCCTTCCTTCCTACCTCCCTTCCCTCTCTGTGAACACACAATCATTGTGAACCTCAACCCCATCACCCATACATACCCTTTATCTGCCAGTCGCTTTAACAACCAGAAACCTGGAGTCAGTGTGGCTGGGCACCCCAGGCGAGGGGTCCCTATACCTTACTGTATTAATATTCCTACTTCAATATCACCTCTTAGGAGCTCCCTTGAATAGCCAATTGAAGATAAGAATGGGGAGACACATGTGGAGTGTATTTGTGTGTGTATTTGTGTGTGTTGGGTTATCAGTATGAGGAGGGGGTGCTGTATGGCTCTGTGGACCTGGATGAGTGTCTTTCATGGATAAGGACCCTGTGTTTCTTAGGACCAGGCAGAGGGAACAAATCTCCAAGAGAGTATCTCTCAGCATCTGTTAGGTAGGGCATGTGCCTGTGTGTGGTGTGCCAGGTATATGGGGGTGTACCATTGTGTGTGTGTGTGTCCATGCGAGTGCATCTGCAGATCTGCGTGTCTGCGAGAAGCTGCACCTCTCTAGCGCAGTTGGGCCCTGGCACTGTAAATCCATCAACTCCACATGATTTTGTCAGTGCTGACAGCTAACTTCAACATGACGACAAATCTGGCCCCAGAGGATATTAAGCAAAGACACATGAGCCTATAATTTTCTGCTTCCACGTGTGAGATGCTATAATAATCAAAAGAAAATGAGTTTCTAACTACCCCAGCTCTTTGTGCGGCTGCCTTCATGCCGGCTGCGCTAATTGAATCACCCAGCACCACTGTATCAATGGTAACTTGGGTATTGGGGGGTAATCAGGCGTGCGGGGGGGACCAGCTTGGAGAGGTGCAAGGGCTTTTGTGAAGGTCCCATCTGCCTCCTGCACCAAAGCTGCGGGGCCGCCGCCTGCCGTTGACTGGACAAGGGAGTGACTGAACGGCAGGGGAGGGCCTGAGAGGGGACACTGGGGAAGGAGCACCTGGGTCCAGATGCTGCAGTCTGCCTCCTGGCTCCCACACACTGTGTGGAATCTGGACTTTGGAGATAGGCCTACCTGGATTCATTCCTGGTCCATAGCCCTTATGCCATCAGCCTCTGGGATGTGTACAGAATTGCACAGCTCTTCACCTCGTGGGGCTTGGAGGATCAGTGGCGCACAGCAGTTAAGTTACCCACGCCCAGGTTGTGCTCTGGAGGGCAGCCGTATGGAAGCTGGGACGATTTTCTTTCTCCATTGTTGGCATCTTGTTTCATTCGCTGGTCTCTACAGTTTGTGACAGTTATCCCTTTCTTCTTTCTGAAGAAACTGAGGCTCTGGGGGATTAAGGGATTTGGCCACTTGAGAGACACGGCTGTCTATATAGTCACTAATGTCGGGGGTGTTTAGAAAGGAGGAAAATGCCCCCCGTGACTTCTAGGGGTTCTTCCAACAGTTCTGTGGCTGTTATTAGTCATTTGCCCTGCGTGCCGCTGACCACGGAGCAGCCGGTAAACAGCTGTGTTGCTTTCACAATAAGTTTATGAGGATTAGGTGCAATTATTTCACAAGTGAGGAACCTGAAGCCCAAGGAGGTTAGGTAACTCACCCCAAATCATAACAATAGTAACTTGTCTTCACACACTTCCCCCCACACACATATTTTAGATCCACACTTATCTATTTTATCCATTCTTAGAGATTCAGAAATTCTATCCTGTCTCTCTTGGCCTCTGAAAACATCTTCTAAACTAAGCCCCTCACTTGTCTCTAGGAGAAAGCCCCTCTCTGCCTGGATCATGAACCTCTGAAATGAGGTTCCAGAGTAGGATGGAAACTCCTCCATTGCCAGCCCTACTGTGTATGCTACACTAAGGTGGGAGATTGAGGAGCATGGTGGGCAGCCAGCCAAAACAGTGAGAGGCCCCGTCTCACCAAACAAAGTGGGCAATGGTAGAGAAAGGCACGGACATCCTCATCTGGACTTCTATGGATGCTCACACCCATGTGTGCATACAGCACACAAACACACGCACACATGCACACGTGCACACGCGCATACACACACACCATCCCCATGTCACTCTCTAGCTCAGGCCTCCGTCCAGATAGCAAGTCTTCATGGAGCAGCTGTTGTATGCCTGGAGCTGAGTAGTGAGCTGGAGGGTTCAAATAAGAAATTACTGGTAGCCGGGCATGGTGACACACGCCTTTAATCCCAACACCTGAGAGGCAGAGGCAGGTGGATTTCTGAGTTCAAGGCCAGCCTGGTCTACAAAGTGAGTTCCAGGACAGCCAGGGCTATAAAGAGAAACCCTGTCTCAAAAACTAAAACTAAAACAAGAAAGAAAGAAAGAAAGAAAGAAAGAAAGAAAGAAAGAAAGAAAGAACAGAAAGAACAGAAAGAACAGAAAAGAAAGAAATTACTGGTAATCTCGCGCCTTTATAGCAAATTTTGGAATAGGACCAAGGGTGTACATACATAGGCTTTGGAGTCACGAAGATCTGGGTTCTGACCTTGACACTGTCTCTGACCAGCTGGGGACCCTTGAACTTATTACTCAACAGCTCTGTGATGTTCAGTCTTCAACTCTATGAAATGGGTCACCTTTCCCTTAGGAAGAGGAAAAAAAGCCAAGAGTATCTGCTCACACTGCTCCCCATCACCTTGTACTAGAGATCCTGGTCAATTCAATAAGACAGGAAAAAGAAATCAAAGGTGTACACACTGAGAAAGAATTAAAGAATTGTTATAGTCAGCACTATCCTCTTCATAAAAATAAAAAATAAAATAAAATCAGCCCAAAACAAAAAAAAATAATAATAAATTTTTTTAAAGATACCAGGGCTATTAAATTTAGCAGGATTGCAGGGCTGGAGATCAACACACCAAAACTTTGGTATTAATTTCTACATGCTGACAATAAACAATTAGAAATTGAAATAGGAATAGGGGCATTGATCCCATTTTACAAGCTGGCTGGAAGGAGTGAAAGGAAGTTTCAGGCTGGCATACTGGCTGTTCTGCTTTCCAGAGAGAGAAAAGAACGAAAGAGGCCAGGAGAGGCCAGGAGAGGCCATCCCTCCCTTCCCCTCCCACCTTGCGGCCACAGAAAGTGAGCCATTCTATATTTGTCCCGGTTACCGATCTTAAGAATTTATCCGAGAATTTTGGGGAACCAGAGGTAGGAAAGTAGATCATCAAATCTGGAGCGCCTTGGAAAATGTGTTGGCACGAGCTCATGAACGCTGTGCACCTTGTAAACCGCCCAGGGGTAGAGCTGAGCCATGGCTGCTCTGAGCGTCCCCTCTGCTCACCCTTCTTTTTACATTGCTCTGCACTCCTTGCAGACCTCAATCCAATCACAACCTAGATCACACCACCAGAAACCGAAACAGCTTCCAAAAGCACTGACTGACTGGCAATGAAGCCTTTACCCAACTCATGAACCGGCCACAAGATTGTACCCCACAACAGCCAGCGAAACTAACACCCTCTTCGGGCTTCTACACATACCCCAAAGTCTCAGAGCTCACTACACCCCACAACTCCCTTCCCCCTTTCTCTTTATTTCTCCTAAAATTCTATCCCTGACATCCTGCCTCCACCACCAGAACAGTTGTTCTGCTCCGACTTTGGTCACTAACTGAGCTTTTCCTTGGCTGAAGCTTCAACTCCGGATTTGTCTATGATCACCTGATGGTGTGGGTATGGGCACAGGTAAGGAGAAAGGCCTCCAACCTTCCCACCTTCACATTCCAGGTCCTGTCTCGTTAGCAGCCTTCAAGTTGCTCACAGCCTTGTAGGAGGAGAAAACAGACAGAGAGGCTACATATAGCATACCACAGTGACACTCCTTGAAAGTGCTCAGATGTAGTTGGGGAATAGGGAAAGGGTGGTGACAATGAGCCAGGGCTTGAAGCACCTGGATGGGGGCACAGAAGAAGGACTCACCCTTGGTCTGTGGTACACTATCTGTACCACAGATAATGTGTCCATTATCTATCTGTCTTACCAACCCCTACCCCCGAAGTCTTGAGACATGGCTGTTCTGTGGTTTTATCATTTTGCTGAGTTGCAAACAAACTGAGGCCCAAGAGGAAAATGAACTTGGCAAGCTCTTTCAAGGGGTGTCCCTCCCTCAGGGCCCTTCCCATTCTCAGGGAATCCTTTCTCACTTTTCCTTGATAAATCTACTTTCTCCTTGTCTGCGTCTCCTTATTCATCTTTGGTGCGAGATGATGAATCCAAAGCCACTGACTCAGGGTGGTTTCATTGGCCATTGATCACCTGGGACCCTGAGTTAGGCTCAGAGAGCATCAGAAAAAGCTCTGTCACACTCAGATCTGAGGGAGACCAGCCAAAAGCCTAAGCATGTGTCTCCTGTAACTCTGGCTGTCTCTCATGTTCCCTGAAGCTCCCCCAAGCCAGCCACCACACAGCTGCTTGTGGGTCTCCATTGCTGCCTTTCTTAGACCCCCCAACTCAAAGGCTTTTCTCTCTTGCTCTTCTCCATCTCCTTCATCTTAGCAGCTTCTGGGATTTTTAAGCTTGTTTCCCCTGTTGGTTTTCTTTCAACCTCTCATAAAATAGTCTCCCGGAGAGTAGCTAGCAAGGGCGGGATGTGAACACTCGCCTACCTGCTTTCAAAGCCCTTACTGAGGGCAGAGGAATGGAAGGGGAGAGAGCATCAGGTGGGAGATGGATGGAACAGAAGAATCTGATTTGTGGTACCCCTGAGTAAGTAGAACCGGGTACAGAGCTACGATGGTACACTTTTTGGAAAAGGGAAAGCACACTGTGCCCATTTGGTGATTTTTTTGCATGAAAGACCTGTCTGGAAAAATGTGGAGATGTGAATGACGTTTTGGGTTGGTAAAGACATTTCACACTCCCTTTTCTGCTTCTGGAGATTTCAATCACAGAAGCGTGCCGCTCGCTCATAAAGTAACCAAGCTGTTCTAGAAAGAGAACACATAAACCTCACACCATAACATTAAAATTCAGAACCAGTTCCCAGCCATGACCACACACTTGAAGTGATCTCAGGGCCCTAGGCTGCGGTCTGTCTTAAGGCTGGGATCTGTGGGAGATGGTTGTATGGGGAAGTCGGCCTAAGACAGCTTAAGCCCCCTGAGCCCATGGCCACATACACCCACCCTCTTTCCTCTGATGGGTGAGGGGCTGTTAGACAGATGAGAATGGCTTCAGGAGAGATGTCTGAGATGGGACGGGACATTTGGGCAGTTGGGGCCGATTTGTCACCATTTTCACGGACAGACTTGAGAATTAAGTGGCATGAAATTGAGCACAGACCAGGTCTCTCCCCCCACACCCAGACCCCCCAGAGACGGCCGCCCTGCCCAGAAGGGGAGAATGGAAAAGGGCAGGAGTGGGAGGGGTGGCCAGCCATGCTCAGCTGCTCCTGAGTACAGATGGAGGAGAATAGAAGGGGGCTGGGCTCAGCTCCTCCTCCCGAACCTCTCTGCCCTCTGTTCTCAAACAAGCAGAGGCTCTGTCAGACCCCAGCTCCTGTCAGAGCCAGGACTGGCTCCCTCAAGCCCAAGTGCCCTCAGAAGTCAAGGTTGGGGGTAGTGGCCAGACACAAACCTCATTCAGGGAATCCCGTAGACCTTTATTCTTATCTCTGACTATCTGCTGCCACTTTTGCTGGGTACCCAGGAACGGGGAGAAAATAGGCTGAGGGTCTGGCTCTGCTGGGTATAGGGTTGGGGAAGGGGTGGGGACGGAAGCTTTCATGCAGGAAAGAGAGGAGTTAAAGTATGAATGGGGAAGAGTTGGAGCCTAGGGTTCCAGTTTGGGTTCCAGTCTGGCCTTACCCTCCTTTGAACCTCCATCTGCTCATCTGTCATAATAATGATGACAGCCACCTGCTGGGGCTGTTCTAAGCTCCCTGAGTACTTTGCAGCAATCCGAATGATGGGATGATACCCTTCCAGAGAGTGCTGTTATCAGTGACATCCCATTTTGCAGATGAGGGAGCAAACCAAACAGCCAGTGAGTGACCAGGTGAGACTCGCTGTTTCGCATTCTGCTGCCCTGGGGAGCAGAGAGGAGCCATTGAGATACAGACATGTAAACTTCTCACATAGTACATGTGTGACCCATGTCACCTGCTGTCAGCGCCGCTCAACTTGTTCTTTAGGGAGGGCCTGGAAGGCTCAAATGCGAAAAGGTATGAACTTAAAAGACCAGTGCATGCTCCCACAGAATTGCCAGAGATAGAAAACAAGCCCAGAAAGAAAAGGGATGTGCACAAGGCCAATGGCAAGTTTTTGTACAAGGATGCTTATGTGGGGCCAGGATTCAGTGCTCTCCAGGATCCTAAAGATACCCCCCCTCCAGCTTTGGGGAGAACATTTTGCTTTACTCTTCCATAAAGAAATGTACCCTTCCCCCAGCAGAAATGAGACTGAGCCCCAGGCTGGGTGGAGATGACAGGAGAAGACAGCCTCAATCTGCCATCCTGGCCACCTCCTCCTGGGCAGAGCTTTGCCCTACAATTAGGAAGGATGTGTCTGCCTCAGCGCCAGGCCTAACCAGCCTATGAAAGCCTCGAAGAGCCCCGCAGGTGGCCACGGGGAGGACAGGCCCCATGGTACTTAATAGGGCCTAATCTCTGCCGGTGTTGTCGGAAATGAAAATGAAAAACAGCCACGATTTTGTGGTTTAAAAATTAGCATGTGTGGCTACATCATAAGCCCCTGGCCTGCATTACCATACAGATTTATCCCTGGCCCAGCACGCAGACAAAATATGTAATTACACACAGGCTCAGGGTGGAAAAGTTGCCCTTCTGTTTGCTATCTATATAATATGGGATTTTTTAAAGAAAGCTAGAACGGCGCCTTAGTGAGGGACCCACTTCACTTGGGATGCTGCTGGTGGACTCTGAGGGGTGGGTGTCTCAGCCTCATCTGCAGCAAGTGATGGGGCAGTGCATGCACTTTCTGACTTAAGAGATGTCTCCTGAGCTGGGGGACCGAGAATCGGGGACGGAAAGCCTTGTCATTGAATACTGTGTTCTCGTATATAGTCACACATCACTTAAGATAATACATATCCTCAGAAATCTGCTCTTTGGCAACTTCATCAGCATGTGAACATTATAAGCTATCCTTACGTGAACCAAGTTTGATATATCACTAGATGATGACATCATGTGGGACCATCCCACAATATGTATTGCTTATTGTATATGTTATTATATATGGGAGCTGTTGTTGACTGAAACATTGTTATGCTGTGTGCGGCTGTATGCTGTCCTTCATTTAATTAATTAATTAATTAATTAATTAAAAAGTTTCTGTTATTTTATTTTATGTGCATGGGAGTTTTGTCTGCATATATGTACACTATACTCATGCCTGGTACCTATGGAGGCCATAAGAGGCTGTCAGCTCCCCTGGAACTGGAGTTAAATGTGTTTGCAAACTGCCATGTGGGTGCTGGGCATCAAACCCAAGTCCTCTGGAAGAGCAGCCCATGTTCTTAACCACTGAGCTATGTCTCCAGCCCTTCTTATACTGTCTTTTAATAAGCCTTCCCTGTAATATCGGGACACTCTGAAAATGTGAAATCTGAGAAGTAGGTGTCTTATCCCACTTGAAAAGCAAGGAAACTACTTTTGTAAGTGGCAGAGCTGTGAACTCAACCTTAGGACTCAAAAATATTACAATATTACAAATACCTGTTTAATATGGCCCCAACCTCAGTAGGCCATCCCTATCCAACTTAGAGATCTCATTTGAAGTCATTGTGAGAGCAAAATGGATGATGGACAGAAAGACTGTATAATAATATTTAAATATGAAACCTGAAAGAAAATCCATAGCCAGGCTTGGTGGCACATGGCTCTAATCCCAGTACTAAAGAGGCTGAGGCAAGAGGATTGTCAACAGTTCAAGGCCAGTCTGGGCTATGTAAGAAGCTCCTGAATCGAAGGAAGGAAGAAAGGAAGGAAGGAAGGAAGGAAGGAAGGAAGGAAGGAAGGAAAGGAAAGAAAGGAAGGAAAGGAAGGAAAGGAAGGAAAGGAAGGAAGGGAGGGAGGAAAGGAGAGAGGGAAGAAGGGAGGGAGGGAGGGAGGGAGGGAAGAAATGCTCATGTGGGAGTTTATGGTAGAGAGACAGACAAAAAGATGTCGCCAGGTGTGGTGGCACAGGCTTTTAATCCCAGGACTCAGAAGCAGGCAGATTCCTGAGTTTGAGACCAGCTTGGTCTATGTAGCTAGTTCCAGGCTAATCAGAGCTATACAATGAGACCCTGTCTCAAAGGGAGGAACAGGAGAGGAAGAAGAAAAAAGGAAGAAAAAGAGATGCCACCTATCAGCACAGAAACTGATACACAGGACACAGAGTAGATTTAACAAATAAAGGCTCGGTGGAATGAGTGGCCTAAAGCCCTAAAATAAAAACCAGTGTCTTCATTCAGGGCTGAGTGGTAGATCATGTCCAGATTACTGAGAGAGATGAACAAATCAATGTCCCAATTCAGAATCAATGTCCCAATCCAGAGGTGGACGGAAAAGGAAGTGAACATTCCCCATATAGGAATCAATACCTCAGTGAAGATCTGCTTGAGGCCATCAACATCCCACTTGGGGATCAATGTCCCAATACAGAGTGGGTCGAGAGGAATCAATGTCTCGCCATAAGAATGTGTAAGAATGCCGGCATCCCAGTGTAGAGATCAATGCCCCAATTCAGAGTTGGTTAAGGGAAATTGATGTCCCAGTGTGATGATCAATGCCCCAATATCAGGATCAATGATGATCAATGGTATATAAGGATGAATGCAAAGAGCCAGTGTCCCAATGTGAAGTAAGATCGCCCAAGTCCTGCCATAGCGTGAATGAGTGTTCTTGACCCACAGCAGACCCTAACTTACCAATATGGCAAATAATAGGACCCACTGGCCTACCTTCAGGAAATTTCTTCCCACTATTGTTCCAGAGGCATTGTTCCCAGAGTTCCTGGCCCTTTTAGGTCCCTGGCTGAGTCCTCCACTACAGTGCATTTGGATGGAGCCAGTATCCTCAACCTGGTCATTTATAGTAGGTTCCTATGGAGGGAGGACTCCTGTTTTGTGGCCTGATCCAAGAATCGCTTCATAAGTAAATCCAGATGATGTCACCAGCGCAGAAGTGGCAAAAGATAAACAGTCATTGGGTGCCTCCAGACTCAACCCAAAGCAGTGGGAGATACAAATCCACGTGTTCTTATCCCACCCATGCAATGTGCCTCCAGAGCCCAGATACCCATGTTATGTAACGGGACCTCTGCTGTTGAAACAGTTTCTCCCTACATTTTACAGTTGAAGAGAGTAAGCTGGAGGAGGGGCAGATGTAAAACATGAAGCCTGATCCCCCTGAGCATGGCTCAACCCACTCCAGCTGGCTCAGGTTGGCATGAAGATCTCACACAACCCCAGCCAACACCACCTCCCCGCGCCCGCCCCCCCCCCAACATACGTGGTTTTTGGAAGTGTGTTATGGTCTAGGCAAAGGGGTTCAAAATGTCTTTCCTCTAAACCTTCCTTTTCTATTACTCCTCAAATGAAGCTTAGGATTATATAAAGACCCCTGTTGCTTTCCAGGGTTAGAGATGGGAGTTGGAGGGTGAGCCCGGGAGGGAAACCTCCAGCCTCAGCTGCCCCAGGGGCTTAAGAAGAGGGTGTGATTTTTCTCTTGCTCAGACAAAGGCTGAGGCTGAGGCATCTGTCAGCCCACTCTTGTGTCTCACAGCTGCTCTGACAGTCAGACCCAAGGCAGGTGCCAGTTTGGAGAGGGAGGGGAAACCGGGTTCGAGTGCTCACTCCGATTCTTCGCCTCCCCCCCCCCCCCCCCCCCCCCCCCCCCCCCCCCCCCCCCCCCCGCACCCTTCCCACGCATGCGCACACACTTGAGATGCCGCCTGTTGCCCGGCCCCATCTCAGTAAGCCTTCCCTGTAATATCAGGACACCTCCCACCTCAACAAACATGGCCCACTGCTCCTCCCCATGTACTTGTCCCTCCAAGCCCTACTGCCAAGCACCCTTGGACACCTTTACCCAGCCAAGCGGTAGCTAGGAGGGGAGGGGTTGTCTTCAGTGTAGGGGGCCTTTGTGCCTGATGATCTTCAGAGCTCCATGTCTCGCTCAGAGCTTCTCTTCCTGGGGCCAAGCGCTCAGACTAGTACACAGGCAAGATCCCGTACATTTCTGCCTCCATACTCCGCGTATGCCTACACCTCCTGGAGAGCCTCATGACAGGTTAGATGTATATCCACGCAGAACAGTTAGAACTCTGCACTCACCATTCCTTCCAAACATATGTATCGATGTATATCTTTATTTAACTTGTATTAAACACCCCGTTCCCCTGCTAAAAGGAGCGTTTTTTAACTGCTGAGACTTCTCCATTTAGGCGAGTCATTGTAAAAATCTACTACTGACCACATATTTTATAGTTAATTCTATAAGCAGGAGAATATAGTCGAGAGTTGGGGGTGGGGCTCTGGTGGGCTTCCCCATTAGCAAGATGACGCAGGAGGAAAAAGAATAGTTCTGGGAAAGACGCTCAGTGGAGGGGGTGATGTATAAATTTCATACAAAGATGCTTCTAGGCCCCTCCCTGGTGCAGTCCTCTTGACCTCCTCCCCACTCCCAATCTCCCAGATGCCTCCTTGCTCTGCTCCCTGCCTGTCCCAGGCCTCCCCCGTCCCTGCAACCCCCCCCCAACCCTCCCCGGGGCCCCCTCCTCAGATGCAATCCCCCTGCTGTAATTTCTAGGGGAATTGCTTCATCTCGGGTGCAGATATATTTGTGTCAAGGTGCAGCTGCACAGATAGCCTTCCTCTATGCATAGTAAGAGGGTTGCTGAGAGAGAGGTTGTGCCCAGAGCAAGCCCTTATCAGAGCAAGCTGCCTGCCATTTATCTGATTCCCCATCAAATAGGAAAACGGGCCTCAGGCTGCTGCTTCCACTTTCCTTGGGAAAGCCATGGGGGGAATAATAATTTACTCCAATCTTTTTGTTTCCAGCGCTCACCTTCAGCCTGACACAGCCCTGGATTTCTCCACCCTGCCCCCCCCTTGCTCCTAGCTACACTGGCCTAAGGGTACTGAGTTGATCTGTAGCCCCTAGGGCTCCACCTCAGGGACAACCCCCCCACCCACCCCCAGAAATGCCCTTGCTGGTTGAGTGGACCTGCATAATGGATTGGCACAGGCTGGAGAAGATAGCCTTTGGCATCAGGGATAGTAGAAACGGAGGAGGGGGAGCGTTGGGCCTGGCTGCAGGGGGCCTAGTTTTCTCCCCAGCCCCCACGTGTGCATCAGATCCCCTATGGACACACAGACACACATGTGTTTGTCAGACTTGACCCTGTGTGTTTCCTTGTATGCGGACTCCATCGGCACCTTTATCTGTGGATGTCTGTCCATCTGTCTGTCTATCTGCGTCTGGAATGAAGATGAATGAAGCACAGGAGTGGTTTCTGTTTGATGTCACAGACTTAGACCTCCCGTCTCAGTTCACAATCCCAACAGCCAAGAGCAAGCTCAAGACAAGATGACAGGGACAGGAGGGAGGGGACAGTGGGTGAGGGAGCCGTCCCACCCAGATGGGCCTGGCTGCCGGTTGGTGTCTTGCTTCTGTCTGCCTGGCAGCAGCCCATCTGGTACAGGAGCTGCAAGAGGTGGGCCACTGGGAGGGAGCTGATCCCTGCAGGATCGCTGTAAATCACAGTTATGTGGCCTGGGGGCAAGGGGTGGGCAGGGGGCAGGGGACAGCCCCTGCTGCACACACACAGGGTAAGGCAGAGAGGCCAGGGTCAGGTGCCGCTGTAAATCGTCACCTAAATGTTTCCAAGCAAAGGCTAATCAGGAGAAAGTGACAGAACACACCCAGGCCCAGCCTAGCTCCCCTAGGCACACGGCTATGCAAGTACTTGCGTGCCCACAAATGCAAAAACATGCAGGGGCATGTTCTGCATACGGAGCTGCTTGTACAAGGGTGTCACACCCATACCTGGATGCTCAAAGTCACACATGCTTCGTACACACAGACTCCCAGAGCCTTTTTTACCTCTACATGTTCCTTCAGACCCAGGGCACAAAGATCTACCAAATGAACCTCAGTGTCTGCATATGTTCGCAGGCAGGTAGGCAAATGTCCAACAGACGGAAGGAAAAAGCCCCACCTCCTGCATTCCTAAAGATACAGGCATGCTCAGTGGGACTCTCCCTCTCGATAGTCCTGAGTCCAGTACCTGTGTTCACCTTGAAGCCTTCATTCGGTGCAACAGCTATCTTCAGAAGCGAAGTGTTTGGTCTCTGCCTGTATCCTCGCTGAACCTGTGTTCATTTGTTTGTTCATTTGCCCATACTCAGGAGGGACCCACCCTGTGTCAGGCACCGAGTTAGACAGGATGCTCCATCAGAATCTGATAGGGAGCATGGCTGCTCACAGCCATAACCCCAGCACTTGGGAGACTGAGACAGGAGGATCACTGGTTCAAAGTTGGTCTGGACTATATAACAAAGCAAAACAAAAAGAAGAGTAGAGATATATCTCAGAGTCCTAGCCAAGTATGCCAAAGCCCTGGGTTTGATCCTCCAACATGGCACAAAACTGGCCATGGTGGCACATGTCTGAAGTCTCAACACTAAGAAATAGGGGGGCGAAGGGTCAGAAGTTAGAAGTCATCATTGGCTACTTGGAGAATTCAAGGACAGCCTGAGATACAAGAAACAGTTTCCAAAGCTAAACAGAGACGGAAATCTAGCAGAGAAAAGAGACAAGAGAGTAGATGGTGGGAATTGTACAGGAGAGGCAGGCCCAGGGAGGTGGGGACACAGGAAGGTTTTCTGGGACAGCCAGTTAAGCCAAGAAGGTCTAAGGGTGAGTGGGAGCCGGTTAGGTGGAGCAGTTGGAGAGAGAGAAGAAATGCTGGATCTTAGCAGTTAAGGTCTATGGAACAGCAGATGCTGGGGCCAGCTCACTGGTGCTTAGCTGCTTGGGGTGCCAACAATGTGACTTCTCTTCTTTACCTGAACCCCACGGGAGGCTCTCAGCTTAGTTTTCTCAAGGTTTCCCTGGCATGCTCTCTCCTCACTTTCCACACAACCCAGCTGCTTGGTCAAGGGAAGATCTAGGCTTTCCAGCAGAGGCCATTGCCAAGTTGTGAGCAGAATGAAGGGCCCATGGGGGTGGGGTGGGGGTTGGGGGTGGGGTCCCATTCCCAGCCCTCCCCTCTCAGGCCTTCCAGGAACTCAGTAGGATCCTCTGAGATTCACCGTCACTGGGAGACATTTAGAACAGGTTCAGCGGAGCTGGGTGAGTTTTGTGGGGCCCTCACTGGACTGGCATAGTCAAAAGGGATTTGAAAATCAGGACTTGAACCCCACCCCATCCTAGACTCCCATTCCACTCTATGTGCTTGCCCCGTGCCTCTCAGCATTTCATTTGAACAGAGAGCTCCGAGTAGGAGCCATCAATCCATTCGACAAAGTGCTTGGCTTTGGAGCCCTGCCACCTCCCTGCCATGAGCAGCCTGATGTCCTTTCTGCAGCCCCAACACTCCTGACTGCTCTCCTCCCCCCATCTCCACGCATTCTACCTTTATTCCACCAGCCCCCCAGCCCCTCCCCACCCTAATTCATCGTTGTTGGTTTTTTTCAGCACTCCTCCCATGTCCACCACAGTCATATGTGCCTTCCAGTCTCTTTACAGAAGTCTGGGAAGTGTCACCTCCTTTTTCAGGTAAGGAAACTGGGGCCCAAACAGCTTTGGTGATCTGTTCATGGTCGCCATCACCTTGGCAGAGTCAAGGGAAAGCTCATTCTAGATCCAAGTTGGTCTTCCAGAATCTGTCCTCATCTGGAAGAGTCATGAACTTATAGCATGGCTACAGAACTGGGGCTTCTCTCTCCGGATTCTTACACCAAGGTGAGGGGAAGGGCACGGGGATGTCCATTGGTAGCTGGAAGGAAAGGAAAAGGAAGGAAGCTTGTGCATTCTCAGAAGCAGAATAGGGGCAGAGAGGAGCCATCTGAGGACTGGACGGTACCAGGACGAGAGCACACGATGAAAGCCTAGCCTGGTCGCTATGGCTATTGGTATCTTTAGGTGCAGCGGGTCATCGGTACCTGAAGAAGGCAGAATAGGAGAGAAATAGAACTTGGGCTCTCAAACTTGCCTTTGAAAAGGCCTCTATTTTCTTATCCCCTATGGAGGGTTATAAGAGCAAGTGCTTAGAACTCTGGGTCAGCAGTCTTCAAGGCAGACTTGAGTGCTGTGATTCCGCCTACCCTGAGGCACAGATATTGTCTTGAAATGGCCAGATCTTCATAAGGCTCTGTGCGGGACCTTTTGGCTTTAGGTGGACAGAGAAGGTAGATGCTGGCTCTGTTTCCCTCATCACCCATTGCCTGTCTCTCTAGCACTAGGAAAGGAGCAGGCCTTTCAGAATTTTAAGCAAGACAAGAGAATGTTGCCAGGGTACCTGTTCTCCTACTGAAAACCAGGCCTGTGCCCACCTCCAGCTCTAAGGAGGACTCAGGTCCCCAACACAGGTGCCCGGGGCCACCAAGGCTTCCCTTCACCATCATGACTGCATCTGACTCAGATGGACAGGGAACAAGAGAACAGTTGATATAATTAGGGAGAAGGGCAGCCCCGGGCCTGGAGCTCTACCCATCAACTCCACTGCTAACCAAGGGGCTACTGAGAACCCACACTGGGGTTCAAGTCTCAGCCACAACTTCATCCCACCCTAGGATCCTGAAGAGCTGAGGGTTCCCAAAGTGGAACCATGAAGAAAGAGGGTCAGGAAATCAAGGAAGGGTAGGGGAGCAAGCAGGCAGACAGCTTGGCCTCAAGCCCTAGTCAGCTCCGCCCTCATGCTACCCTAGCACATCCAGTTTTTGGCACTGAGAAAATGGTCAACAGCTTGTCACAGCTCACTGACTCCAAACAGCTCTCTGGGAACATTGTTGGATTCAAGTCCAAATGCAGAGACACCCATACACAGGCCTACCACTCCTCCTACCAGTGCCTTAAACAGATATCACAGAGCCGCATACACACCATGTAACTCGATTCGGTCCCAAAGCATTTGTTGAGTACTGATGTATTTTTGGCACTACCACTATAGACAGCTTCATAGCCTAAGATGACACACAGATGTGGGGATGGTCATCACACAGCAGGAAAGTGGGTGTCACTACTGAAGTCCAGCAAGGCACAGGAAGGCAGGGAAAGCAATATGCCAGCAAGGTTTCTAAGGATACATAGGAGTTTGCCAGGTAGACATGGTAACGTTTAATCTTTTTTTTTTTTTTTCTGTGCTAGAGGTCAAACCCAAGGCCTTATAACATGCTTAGCAAGCATTTTGTCACTGACCTGAATTCCCAGCCCTAAGCCATTTAATTTTAAACTTGGGGTTTTTTTGTTTGTTTTGTTTTGTTTGTTTGTTTTTTGTTTTTTTGAGACAAGGTTTCTCTGTATAGCCCTGGCTGTCCTGGAACTCACTTTGTAGACCAGGCTGGCCTCCAACTCAGAAATCCGCCTGCCTCTGCCTCCCGAGTGCTGGGATTGAAGGTGTGCGCCACCACGCCCGGCAAACTTGGTCTTTTTTGCTTGTTCATTTTTTGTTTTTCAAGATAGATTTTCTCTGTGTCACTTTAGATTTCCTGGAACTCACTCTGTAGTCCAGGCTAGCCTCAAACTGCATCTACTTTTAAACTTGGAATGAGAGAGCCCAGGCCTGAGTCTCAGCTCTGTCTTGCCAGTTCCCTCCTGCTCCTACTTCCCCATCTGTAAAATGGGCTGATACCGCTGTGGAGTTTGCTGTACACCGGGAAGCAAAGGGACTGGGGAATGTTGGAGTAGGGGAGGCTATCCAGGGATGCTCCCTCCCCCAGGGATGTCCTTCCTGCTCTCTAATGGAGACAACCTGATGTTCTCAGCAAACCCAAGGACCTGTGAGCAGAAGTGGCAGCCGGCTGACTCACAGGAAGGCCTGTGCCTGGGTCCGTGTGGCCCAGCTGCTCTCCGCACTGGTGAGGGGACAGAGAGGGGAGTTAATAGATTACAGGGCTGGGCAGGAAGAAGAGAGGATTTTTCATTTTAAAATGTTCTAGAATAATTCATATTTGCTTTGCAGGATGGCACTGTGTGCTGTCAGCTCTGTAATAACTTCTAGACCTTTATTTATTGTTTTGCCTTAATGATTTCATGTTGCTCCAGTGTCGAGAATTCTCAGTGTCTTGTAACACATCCCAGGCTGGGGCAGGCCCGTGGGAGGGAGCATCTTGCTCCCCTAATAGACCCTGCCAGTCTCAGTGGAGGTGGCAGAACCCAGTGCAGGGAGCAGAAGCCCCCAAGCTGGGTGTGAAGCGAGGGCAATTCTCACATCACCCTCCGACGCCAGTGTTACTGCCCTGACAGCGGTGCACGTTAAGCCTTAGAGGAGCTTGCACCTGATTTTGTGTGACCAAGCCAGGATTCCCACAGGGGCCAGTGGGCTGCAGCCTTCAGTGACCTGGCGGCTCCTCCATTTTGGTAGCATCGGGGCTGATTAGGGCAAATCTTTAAGTGCAGATCCCCAGTACACAACTCTGGAGCACGGCGTTCTGTGGGTTCAGGGTGAGGGGAGGTTCTGTGTCTAATGGGCTATCTGGAGAGTCACAGCCACACAGGACAACTCCTCTGTTGGCTGTGTCCTCACTAGAACATACCTGGGTCCTCTGACCGAGGTTCCACAGTTGGAACAGTCTTACAAACCTCTCTCTCTCTCTCTCTCTCTCTCTCTCTCTCTCTCTCTCTCTCTCTCTCTCTCTCTCTTTCCAAGACAGGGTTTCTCTGTATAGCCTTGGCCGTCCTGGAACTCACTTTGTAGACCAGGCTGGCCTCGAACTCAGAAATCTGCCTGCCTCTGCCTCCCAAGTGCTGGGATTAAAGGCGTGTGCCACCACGCCCGGCACCCTCACAAATGTCTCATTGAGTACCCACCCCGCCCACCACCACCTCTGCCAGTCTCCATCCTGGGTCCCTGAGGGCTCTACTCCTAACTCCATATCCCCAACCCCTTCCTTGAAGCCAGGAGAGGAAGGGGAGAGGAAGGGGAGAGGAAGGGGAGGCTTTCCCTGTTGCCATGGTGATTCTCTACCTCCCAGTCTGTGGGGTGGAGGACAGCTTCACTATGAGCCTCCCGCCTAAGACTGGAAGGAAGCAAGCTGCTCTGGACAGGAAGAGATGTAGAGGATCGGGAAGGGAACAGGAGCCACAAAGCAGAGGGGAAAGAGAAGGTGAGCCGGGTCCAGGCAGGCTAGATGCTGAGTGGCCAGGTCTTTGGCCCAGGGTCAGAAAGAACTACGTGAAAGAGTGGGGCAGTCTGAACCTATGCTCTCTGCGCCTAGACAGAAGACCCAGAGACAAGACAGCCAGAGAGGCTGGTGAGGAACAGAGACAGAACCTCAGGACAGAACCTCAGGACGAGGAGAGACCGTGGCTCAGGCAGCAGAGCTCTGGAAAAGGAGCACAAAGCCAGGCTTGCACTGTGGCCATTCTCACCACAACCAGGCCAGATCTGGCATGGCCCGGGGTCCCTGCCTTCTGGGCTCCACCAGGTTGGGCAGGCAGAATGGATAGTACAGTACGGGCTTCAGTTGGGGCAGATGGAGCGAGGAGCAGCCTGACCCCCGAGCCCACTAGGGAATGGCGGATTGTCTGCTCTTTGGAGTGTTCCCACTGCTACGGGGCGGGGGGGGGGGGGACACAACCCCCTGCCCCTGGGATCACGGGTGAGGGAAACAGAAGGGGGGAGGGGAAAAGCGACAAGCAAGTGATCACAGACCGCATCTCCACCTCCCCAGCTCCCGCTCCCCTTTGGCGGGGTTTTCCCTGGCAGCAGCAGGTGCTCCCTGGGCCCAACTGTCTCTGGCAGAGTCCAGGATGTTGTTAACTGGGGAAGTGATGCAGGGGAAACAAGGGAGGGGGAGGGGCTGAAAAAGGAAAGCCTCCTGAGGGAGACCCTTCTCTCCTCCTTCTGCATACACTTACTTCACAAGCATTCGCTCTCTTATACCTCTGCTGGCCCTAATCAATAGAGGCTGTTATTCTGAGGCAGTGGTGGCTGAGGGAACTGCCAGAGAGGATTCAAACCCAGGAGAGGGCTGGCATTTGTGCTCCTGACAGCCAGTCTACACACACTACATCCTTTTGAGTTTTTACATTTGTGCATCGTTTGTGATACAGCCTTGCTATGTTAACTAGGCTTACCTTGAACTTCTGCGCTCACATGATCCTCCAGCCTCAGCTTCCCAAGTAGCTAGGACTCTGGGCGCAAGCACCTTTGTATCTGGCTTCCTCTTTCATTTTCTATACTGTTTATCCCCTGGCATTTCTCTAGCCAGCCTTTATTTATTTGAGCAGTATGTTCCAGTCTGCCCAGTCTCTTTGTGACAACGTTATCTGAGTGGCTATGTACAAACACGTGCACACTTGCTTGCATGGTCCCCATGTGTGGGAGTACAGACACACACACACACACACACCTCTGTACACAGGGACCTATGACACCTGCTGAAGCCCAGGCAGACCTTTGCTTTCACCAGCAGAGCATTAACTGTGGCATAGTAACCCCAAACAATGATCAAGCCAAAAAAAAAAAAAAAGTTTGGCTTTGCAATCAAGTGCTGCTTGGCATATGTGGTTTTTGGCAATACATCTGCCTTCCTAGGTTAAGCTTGGGCTGATGTGGCTTCCCTCGAATCTGCAGCTTGGCAGCACTGGCTTCCAGAGAGCCAGCTTCTTGGTTCCCAGATGCCAGGGCCCCCCTGCAGGCCTTCCCAGAGCTCCTTTCCAGCCCTGGCAGCCTCTACAGATCAGAGGAGATCCTGAAAGATCTCATAGGGGGCAGTGAGGATTCGAACCCTGGGTCACCGAAGAGGAGGGAACTGTAAAGCTTGAGTGAATGCAGGTGGGTCTGAGCCAGACCTGTGACCTCCCAGGTATGCCTCACCCGTCTGGAATGTGGCTGCCTCACCGTCTAGTCTCGTCAGGCCCCTCTTCTGTGGCCAGGATGGAGGGTGTGGATGAGCTATAATGGGTATGTGCTGAGCTTCCCTCCAGAGGACCCTGCACAAGGCTGTGTGCAGTGAGGGGTGACAAAGTCTCTTCCCCAGTGAGGGAAAAATGCTCTCACACTGTACCAGGGCCTCACAGACCGGTCACCCTCCCTAGACATAGGCATAGCCTGCTTTCAGTGATCACAAGTCCCTCCTAGGCCTGGCCTTTCGGTGGATTTAGGGGCAATGCCAACAATTCAAATTTGGATACTGTTATCTTCCTCCCGCACGGCAGCTCAGCTATCAGGCATGGAATAGCTTAACACAAACTTAAAGAGTGTCACAAGTAATAAAAGAGATGTAGGTAAGTTTGAAAAGCAATTTCCAGCTGGAGACTTGGAGGAAACCCTCCTGGTTGAAGAAGCAGGACTTGATGTGGCCTCCATAAAGGCAGAGATGTGCTTGTTTTTTTCCAGCTGGTACCCAGGGGAGACGATTACATGAGCAGGCACAGGAAGAGCAAGATGCTACTGTCTGTGGCCAGACTGAGAAGGGAGTGGTAGGGCTGGGATGTGAGCTTGTGACTCAGAACAAGGAATGTGCACTTCATAGGGTAAAAATTGGAGGGTTGTTTTGCTTTGTATTTTTTTTCCCCTTTTGACACAGAGTCTCTTGTTTTCTAGGGCAGCTTCAAGCTCACTATGTAACTGGGGTGGGGGTAGGGCTTGAACTTGGATCTTCCTGCCTCTTCCCCACCAAGTGCTAAGGTCACAGGTGTGTGCCACTGCACCTGGTCTATTCACTGACGGGGACTGAGCACAGGGCATCCTGTGTGCTAGGTAAAGCCCTCTGCCAACTAACTTGCATCCCCCCACCACACTGAGGATTTGTTCATTAGGGAAAGGTCTTGGGACTCTCTTCATTTAGAAAGTTTAATCTCCAGGTATGGGCAGTCATGTATATCTTCGGAAATATACACATACATATATACACAGAGGGATAGGCCCAAGTTTTAGGGTTAATTTCTGGGCCTTTTAATATTTGCATTTTGTCTATTTATTTGTCTAGGGAAACGTATGAGATGGCTCAGCGATTAAAAGCACTGATTGAGCCGGGCGTGGTGGCACGCGTCTTTAATCCCAGCACTCGGGAGACAGAGGCAGGCAGATTTCTGAGTTGGAGGCCAGCCTGGTCTACAGAGTGAGTTCCAGGACAGCCAGGGCTACACAGAGAAACCCTGTTTCAAAAAACCAAAAAAAAAAAAAAAATTAAATTCAAAAATTTAAAATCTACAGGAAGTGCCATGTGTAGCAGCCCCCCCCCCGGCTTTTAACCCCTCTTTCTTGGGAGGCAAAGGCAGGTGGGTCTCTGACTCTTAGGTCAACCAGAACTAAATAGTGAAACTGTGGTTTAAAAGAGCAAACAAGTGCTCACTTCGGCAGCACATATACTAAAAGAGCAAACAAAAACGTTGCAGTAAATGACATAGTCCATGTCATCTGCATATTGACCCCTTCATTGGTTTATGAATTCAACATGTTTAAAAAAGAAAAAAAAAAAAGACAGAACCTTGTTATAGAGCCCAGATTAGACTGGAATTCATAGTCCTCCTGCTTGCTGAGGTTACCAGCATACAGCCCTCTGTCCAGCCCAATGACTCTTGTGTCTGATGTGCAGCATAGCAGATGTCTGAGCTGGCGTAGAGAGAATGCAATAGGTGAGAGGCCCCTCCTAGACAAAGGAAGCGTCTCCAGTGCACATTGGAGTCAAGCTTTAGGATACAGTCCTGGAGTGCAAAGGCCAAGCCAAAGTATGTGCATTCTTCACGTTTGGTGGGTAAACCTACACACCCCTGCGTTGTTCATGCCTTCACCACGTGTTTCCCCGAGAGCTGATACCAAACGTCTTCACCTTTGCCCACGTGTTACAGGAAAAATTGTGCTTTTTCTTTCTTCCTTCCTTCCTTTCTTCCTTCCTTCCTTCCTTCCTTCCTTCCTTCCTTCCTTTCTTCCTTCCTTTCTTCCTTTCTTCCTTTCTTCCTTCCTCCCTCCCTCCCTTCCTTCCTTTTCTTCCTTTTTCTCTTCCTCTTCCTCCTCTTCTTTTGTTTTCTTAAGACAGGGTTTCCTTATGTGGCTGTGACTGTTCTGGAACTAGCTCTATAGTTCAGAGCTGGACTTGAACCCCCGGAGAGATCTGCCTGCCTCTGCCGCCCAGATGGTGGGATCCTAGGCGTGAGCCACCCTGCCTGGCTCCAGTTGTATTTGTTGTGCACTCCCACTTTCTGTTTGGGTGGACGTGCGTTTGTTTTATACGCGCAGATCTCTTGCTCTCCGTCTTGCTTTTTGTTGTTGTTTTGTTTTGTTGGTTGCCGCTGTGGCTGTTGTTTTTGAGCCAGGGTCTCTCCCTGAAACTGGGGCTCCCTGGTTGTCTAGACTGTCTGGCCAGTGAGCCCTAACACTGTCCTATCTCTGTCTCCCAGTGACGGGAGTACCCTGAATGCTGGGAATCCAAACTCAGGTCCTCTTGTCTCATAGAAACACCTTACCCAACCCCAAATTGTCCCTTCAATTTTCATTTCTTTTATCATGAGTAAGGGTTAAGTATCTTTTCTAGGCTTAAAAGCCATTGTCAGAACCTCTTCTTCCAACTTGCTGGTAAGTTGTACATAATTCTGCTCATTTGCAAATCTTTTCCCTATTGATTTATGGATGCTCTTTATCTATTAAGGGAAAGAACCCTTTGCCAGTGGTATAAGGGCAAATCCTTTTTTACCAGTTTGTGACCAGTTTTTGGCTCTTGCTTATGAGTTTTTAAAGGTGGGTTTCTGAAATGGCAAATAAAAGAAAGGAATTCTTATCTTTCTTGGCTTTGCTTCTATATGGTGCTGAGCTTAAAAGAGACATAAGCTGAGATCACGTGATCTTGGGTTGCATTAATAAAAAGCACAAGTTCTGTGGGAAGGAAAATATTAGCCCTGTCCTGTTCTGCGTCCCCTCCAAGGAGATCTTTGGACAAAGATCAGCAAGCACAGAGGAGGGTAACCGCATGGCAACAAGGAGCGCCAGTGAGCTAGTGTCATTGAATCAGATCTGTGCGAATGCACATCATCTTAGGCAGAGGATGGATCTTATGCCAACAGAACCTGTGCCTGAGATGTGGTGTGTCAGAGAGTGAGACACTTCAAAGCAGAGCTGTCTGAAGGCAGAGCGGCTTGCTTGGTAAGAAGTGAGCTTCTTATCATCAGATCGACACAAACTACAACAGGGTGGTCACCTACCAGAGAAGTCAGTTGTGCAATCAAGGACTCTCAGGACTCCTTGTATCCGTGAGAGCCTGCCATTTTACAAGACTACAAGGAAACTTTTAAATGAATAATCCTTATATTGCAGGTGAAGAACAGGTGATGGGGAACTATTCACTGATATCTGCAGGGTTTCAGATTCTTCAACACACGGGACCTGGTTAAGAAGATGGAGACCAGAGTGGTTGACTATTCACCTAAGGCTACACAGCAGACTCTAAATCTCAAATTACTTCCGCTTAGTCTCCTGCCTCTGTGGAGTGGTTAAATTGATTGTTGTCTGACTCTGAGCAGTCTTCCTGCAGTTGTAGGTCAATAACAGCAGGCTATTATAAAGCAGTACGCAAGGCATCATGGGAACACAGGTGGCACAGTGGATTCTGCTAGATAGGGGAATCCGGAAAAAAACATCTCAGAGGATGTAGCGCATATGCAAGGCCTAAAAGCTATGCAAAACAAAACAAAGAAAAACAAACAAACAAACAAAAAACCCCAAAGCAGAAGAGGGTGACAGCTGTGCTTGGCCTCTGGGAGTGTATTGAGCAGTTAAGGTCTCATGAAAGAGACAAGGTCATCACAGCCCAACAAAGGAGACAGAAGAGTCACTCATAGATTGTCACAGGGTTTGAGAGCCACCATAGCCCACAGGACAGAAGTAGCATGCTCTCCTACAGAAGCAAGGTGGGTGTATGAGAAGGCTTCCAGAGAAGTACAGCCTAGAATTCCAATTTTAGTTGCTTTACTAATTGATGTTTGGATTTTCAAGACTAAGATTTTTTTTTAGACAGGGTTTCTCTGTGTAGCCTTGGCTGTCCTGGAACTCACTCTGTAGACCAGGCTGGCCTTAAATTCACCAAGGTTACCCAGGTGCTGAGATTAAAGGCATGTTCACCATCACTACCCAGGGAGAATAAGTTCTTATATTAGTAGATTTTTTTATTTTATTTTATTTATTCTGTCTGACCTGGAATTCTCAATGTAAATCAGGCTAGCCTCAAACTCATAGAAATCTGCATTTATCACCTACTCGCTAGGATTAAAAGCAAGTGCCACACCCCCCCCCTCAAGCTGGTAGATATTTCTGACATTTATGTATCTACTTATTGTTTTTCAATGTGTATAGATATGTGATGTGGGTGGGTAAGCATGCCACAGTGAATGTGTGGAGGTCAGTGGATAATTTTCAGGAACCAGTTCTTTGTTTCCACCTTGTGGGTTCCAAGAACTAACCTGATGTCATCACATTTGGCTGCAAGTGCCCTAACAGGGCAAGCCTTCTCCATAACCTGATTTTTCCATAACACTACCCTCAAGACGGTGTGTCATGTAGTCTGGCTAGTCTCAAACTCAGTGTGTACCCAAGGATAATCTTGTACCTCTATCCCTCTACCCCCCCAGTACAGGAATAACAGGTGTGTATAACTAGGTCCCATTTATGTGGTGCTAAAGATTGAACCCAGAGATTTGTATGTATTCTTCAAGAACTCTGCCAACTGACCTCTATCCCCAAGAAACCTGAGACAGGTTTCTTGATACATAGCCCAGGCCCACCATGAACTTGATGTTGTAGCCTAGAGTGGCCTTGAATGTGCCTTCCTGATTCAGCCTCCTTAGTGCTGAGGTCACAGGTACATGCCACTAGGCCCTGCTTAGCCTGAACATTTCAGAAGAGAAACAAAAGACTTCCAGGTTGACCATAAAGCAGTCGGGAAACGGGAAACGTGTTCCGAACTAAGAGACTATTGTGTGCAAAGTTTCTGAGCCACGCATGGCTGCCCTGTCTTCAGACACCCACAGCAGATGTGAAGGCTCCCGTGTGAAGTGTTGGGGGAGAGGCATCAGGCTGGAGGAGGAGAGACCAGCAGGCTTTGGGGCAGGCCCTAGCAGGTTTCCAGATGGAGTGGGAACCAACCTTGGCTTGGCCACCTTCCCTTCAAAGCTGGGCCCCAGATTGAGAGCCGGAGGAGAGAAGTGTGAGCCTTCAGCTGCCAGCTCTTCCCGCTGTGCACTGTGCGGGCTGCTGAGCTGGGAGTCTCCTGTGCTCTCTTGTCCATGGCTGCGACCCCAGCTAATCCAGCCTCCTGGCCCATCTGACACACACTTCCACTTAACATTTTGTTAGCGACTCTGTAAACGAGCTCTCCCTGACCTTCAATCCCTGGCTAATTGCTGGTTTCATGTACAAGACTAGCTTAATTTTACGTGATAATTACCTGAGAGGGGTGATACATATGGCATTGCATGTTGGAAATGTCAGGCCTGGAAACCTACCAAGCTGCCGCAGTCGGGGGCCATGTGGGGAGAGGAGAACGCCTCAAGCAGACCAAGTTCTGGAGGCTCAGAGTCCTCTGCGAGCACTGAACATCCAGGGATCTAGGCCAGAGGAGCAGTCCATGTGTTTCTCACCCACCCATGCACATCTTAAAAGACCAGGTCAAAAGCATGGCTCCAGTACATTCTTGGTCACTCCCTATGTCATCAAGTCTCCTCTGTGTGCCAGGCAATGTGCACACACTTGAGCTGCTTGCAGACTCCCCCAACTCAGGGAGTCTGAACACATGTAGAGAGGTTTTAGTTACAGTTATTAAGGGGCATGAATAAGAAAAGCCTGACCATTTAAGCAGTATACAACTGACACTTCAATCCTAAAGTACCACAGAGGAGCTAGGAACATAGTTCAGTTGGAAGGATGCTTGCACAAATGTGAATGCCCCGTGAATACTTTGGCTCTCAGTTGGTGGAACAGTTTGGGAAGGATTAGGAGGTGTGGCTCTGTTGCAGGAGGTTTATTACTGGGGGCAAGGTTTGAGGTTTCAAAAGATTTCTACCAGCCTGGGCAGTGGTGGCGCACGCCTTTAATCCCAGCACTTGGGAGGCAGAGGCAGGTGATTTCTGAGTTCGAGGCCAGCCTGGTCTACAAAGTGAGTTCCAGGACAGCCAAGGCTATACAGAGAAACCCTGTCTCGAAAAAACCAAGAGGAAAAAAAAAAAGATTTCTGCCATTCTCAGTGTGCTCTCTGCCTCTTCTGTGGTTTGAGAAGGGAGCTCTCAACCATTCCTACCATTATGCCATAATGGACACTAAGCCTCTGGAACCATAAGCCCACTAAATGCCTCCTTTTCTAAGATGCCTCGACATGGTGTTTTACCACAGCAATAGAAAAGTTACTAATCCACGTGGGTGTAGTCCCCAGCACGTTGTGAACCAGGTTTAGAGGTGCAAACCTATTATCCCAGAACTCAAGAGGATCGGAAACCTAAGGACATCCATCCCTGACTAAATCGCTTATTCAAGGCTAGCCTGAGCTATGACAGCCTGTCTCAAAAGAAGTATCACTGAGCACAGGGGCACAAGCCTGTAATCCTGGCACTCAGAAAGCTGAGACAGGAGGATTAGAAGTTCAAGACCATGCTGCTGAGCTACACAGAAAGATTCTGTCTCAGGAAAAAGAAAAAAAAAAGCGCCACTTCAGAAATAAGACACAAAAGGACTAATTTTCTGTGAAGTCTGGAAGAGTCAGCTCATGGAGACGAAAAAGTACATAGTATATAGAACAGAACAAGACAGGAAGGACCAGGTCCTCATGGCACCAGAACAAGAGAGTTTATATTAATGGAGCAGGGGATACCTGGCTGTATAGAGGCCCCTGTCATGGGACACCTATGCACTCACACTTTCTCTCTCTCTCTCTCTCTCTCTCTCTCTCTCTCTCTCTCTCTCTCTCTCTCTCTCGTGCAAACCAACTACTACAAGACCAAGTAAGAAATACAATCCCGAGACTAAAACAAGTTCCACAAGCCCACTTCGCCTCCTCACCCATAGAATTGTGGACTCTCGAGCTGTGCGAAGTAAATTACGGCTTAATGAGATTTCAATTAACAAAAACAAATTAAAATCACTTTGGTAATTAAACTGCTGTGAACCTCAACAGCAGCTCTCCCTCAGACCTCAAGTTTCCATGGGGAGGGGCAGAAGGGCCCAGAGCAGGGCAGGGGGGCTGTCTCTCAGGATTGTATCTCAGGAGCTATGGGGAAGCTACCTAGAAGCCAGGCCTTCTGGGAGCCAAAGGGGTACACACAGGCAGGAGGTTACAGAACACAGTCTGCAAAGCGGGCTCAGAACTCAGGTTCAAAGAGCAGCCCTGGCATTTGGCAGCTGTGTTGGTGAAGGCACACTTATTAACCCGCCTGAGCCTCAGAGACTCCATCTGTGAAATGGGAATAATAGTGCCCATGTCGTTGAAGGGCATGAACATGTAGGGTATGTTCAGAAGAAAGCCTGCCCCACTGCAAGGGCTTTGCACATAGGGAACTTCCCAGCATCCTCGGTATTGAAGTTTTCAGTGTCCTGAATGAACCCTAAGCCCGTCTTGGCAGTGTTGTCACCGCTGAGTTAGGTGAATGAGGATTCCACAGACATCACTTGGAAGCAAGGATTCTCCATGTTCTCATTTCCTTCCATCAAAGCCTAAGTAGTCTTCAACCTTTCTCATTCCACACCACCTAGAGAACAAATCCCTGGATTCATCAGGATCCACATCCTCCCACACACCTGGAAAGTTAAGGTGTGCCTGCTATGCTGGTTTTAGTCCACAGAGGAGGAAACACACATCAGAATTTCGCTGGTGGCTGAAAACGGATGCCTGACGCTGGCAGCCAGCGGGACAGAGGTCATGTCCGAGTTCACTGCTGACAGAACTGTTTCTGAAGGGCAGGTTGGCCACATGCCGCAGCAAAGCTTTCCAATGACCTATTCCCTTGGCTTTGACAATTCTCCCTCTGGGAAGGACTCCCAAGGGATTGATCCAAGATGTATGCAAGGTTGTAAACGCAAGAATGCACATCCCAGCATTATTTGCTATAGCCACACACTGGAAACGATCTAGAGGTTAAACAGCCAGGTTAAGCTCGAGTCTGTGTTTGGGAACACTCTGGAACCTGAAAAAGTATGCACTCAGCATGTTTGCAAGAGAGACTGCCAACTTATTTACTGGCTGCTCCTGAAGGCTTGATGCTGCTTGTAGCTTTGACCACTTCAGAAGCACACAGGCTACAAGCTTTTCAAAATGTCCTCTGGTGCTGGGCATGGTACTGGATGCCTGTAATCCAGGCAGAGGCAGGTAGATTTCTGTGAGTTCCAGCCCTGTCAACATAACAAGTTCTAAACCAGCCAAAGCTGCACCTATTTTTTAAAAGGAGGAGGAGAAGGAGGGAAAGATGAATCAGCAGCCACCATTTGGAGGTACCTATGGTGCCCTGCATTTGGGAGGTGCAGAAGGATCACAACCCCAGGCCAGTCTGTTCCACAGAGTAAATAGGGTGACTTTGTCTAAAAACAAAAACAAACCAAAACCAAAGCAAACAAACAACAACAAAATCTGACCACATTTAGAGGACTGGAGAGATGGTTCAGAGATTAAGAGCCAGAGGACCCAGGTTCTATTCTCAGCACCCCCATGGTAGCTCACAACATCTTTAACTCCAGTTCTAGGGGATCTGACTCTGTCTTCTGACCTCTATGTGCACACACATACTGCACACACATACTGCACACACATACAGATAAAATTTAAAGCCTTTTATACATAGATACTTATCTTCCTCTTGCATATTTTGTCATGTGGTTTTAAAATTTTTTATTATTTATATTTTATGAGTATGTGTGGGTGTTTTGCCTGCATGTATGTCTTTTACTATGTGTATGACTGGTGCCTATTGGGTCCAGGACAGGGCATAGCATCCCCTGGAACTGAAGTTATAGGTAGCTGTATGATGCCATGAGGTCTGGGTCCTCTGGAGGGACAGCCGGTGATCTTAACCACTGACCCATCTCTCCAGCCCCATAACTTGTGAATTTTTAATAATAAAATGTTAAGGGTTAGGAAGGCAGGGTAGTTGTAGCATAGAACTTTAATCCCAGCACTCAGGAGGCAGAGGCAGGCGGATTTCTGAGTTCGAGGCCAGCCTGGTCTACGAAGTGAGTTCAGGACAGCCAGGGCTACACAGAGAAACCCTGTCTCAAAAAACCAAAAAAAAAAAAATATATATATATATATATATATATATATATATATATATATGTATATATCTTTTATATTAAATTATGTGTATGGGTGTATGAATGCCGGAGCTCTCTGAGGCTAGAAGACAAGAGTTGGATCACGTAGCATTGTAATTCCAGACAGTTGCGATCTCCCCAGTACGGATGCTAGGAGCCAATCTCAGGTCTTCTGCAAGAGTGGTGCCTGCACTTTTAACCCCGAAGCCATTTCTCCAGCGCCTTGACTTTTAATTCTTGAAACTCTGGTTGCTGTCTTCGTTAGAGAGACTGTCACAGGAACTCAAAGATTTAACATTTAAAATTCACAAAACTGTAGGTAGAGGAAATTTAGATAAAGTTTTAAAATAATTCCCTTGCTTTTCAAGTTTGTAGCACCTACTCTTCAACTTGTTAAGTAAAAACATTAAGGCTCTTGAGACACCTTAGGACGTGTGCTAAATGTGTGTCTATAAGTTTTACCCATGTGTAAATGGATAACACTTGTGTTTACACACAGCACAGACATGGACTTCTCCATAGTGTGAGAGAACAAGGCTTTTTAAAAATTTCTTTTGTTTGTGTAATGCACATCTGTGTTTCATGTGCCTGTGTGAGGGTGTCAGAACCCCTGGAACTGCAGTTACAGACAGCTGTGAGCTGCCATGTGGGTGCTGGGAATTGAACTTGGGTCCTCTGGAAGAGCAGCTGGTGCTCTTAACCATCTCTCCATCCCAGAGATCAATGCGTTTTAAATCTCTTGTGTGCCCTCATTTAGGAAACAAGTGCTTTTGGTGTCCATGAAAAGCTGAAATGAATGGGCAGGTGGAGCCCTGCCTCAGGGAACTTGCTGCTGGATAAAGGTTCAAGGCAAGCTCCGGAAGTGAGATATCCCAGTGCCTGCTAGAGAGGCAGGGCCCCTGGACTAGGTGCCTTGGAGGAGATGGGGTGGAAGGCAATAAACATTTATTTCTTTATAATTAGACCAAAACAAAACAATTTATACATTTTTAAATGAATCTCAAGAGTCCCAGGAGCACTTAGTATCGGAAGCAAACGTAACCCCGAAAGGCCTGGCTTCCAGGCAAATGGGTTTTCGTCTTAAATTTTTAATACTAGGGATGAACATAGGCCCTCCCACATTCTAGAAATATGCTGTTTTTCTACCTACCCCCTTAGCTCCAATTCTGTTTTAAAAACATAATCTCACTACTTAGATGACCTGGAACTTGCTATGTAGACCAGACTGGCCCCAAACTCACTAAGATCTACAAGATCCCCTGCTGCCCAATGCTGGGATTAAAGGTGTGCACCATTACCACATCTAGCTAATTTTTCAATCCAACACCGATTCCCTGGGAAATCTGGACAGCATCTCCATCTCAAGTAGCAATAAATCTCCCAATGAGCAAAGGAGCTGCCCGATGGGGGTCATTGTATCACCTGTCTACCTGATGTTGCAACTTTTCCCCCTTCCATGCATGTATGATGGAGGAGGCTTGGCATGTTCACACATGCACCCCCTCCCATTTGGGACAGGATGAATAGAAAACCTACTATCCACCACATTTGGAGGGGATGACCCTCCCCTGGCCACCCTCTTCCTGATACTGGAGTTTCAGGCTATCCCAGGATGACATCTGCTGTCCAGGGGGCTGTTCAAGGGCAGAACAGCTCAACACAAGAACCTCCCAATCTTTTCTCCCCAGTGACCTGAACAGTGCTGATCTTGCAGGCAGGGTGGTGCAGGGTGCCCCCCCCCCCCGGCTCTGCAGAGCCCTTTGCACTGACAGGGGAGGGCGGGCAGAGCAAGATGCCACCTCTGCACTGCCAGTTTGGACGAGGGCTGCTGGGGCTCTGTGCTTGTGTAGCTGGTGCCCCGTGCGACACAATGTCTTTTCCTCCCCCAGACTCTATGTATCATGTTTTGTGCTGACTTCAGACAACCCGGGGAGGAGGACACAGAGTTGTACTTTCCAAGTAGCTGGCAACCCTTAATCAATGTTAATTGGCTCTAATTAGCATATGTTAATTAATGATATTTACTACAAATTAAAGGTATGAGTGCTCCCAGAGGGTTTCCTGTTCATCCAATTAGTGCCAATTAGTTGCAATTAACACGTGTAAATGAGATTCCATTGAACCCAAAACAAACAGTACAGAATCTCTGGATTCCCTCTCGCACCTTTTCTCTCTGCCATGGGAGCTGCAGTGTGGAAGGCCAGGGATGACTGAGCGGGAGCAGAGAGGGCCAACCTTCTGAAGCAAGACTGGGATCCTCCAGACGCCAGAGCAAAGAGCAAATGACGGCCACGCAACCCCCTAGCATGCCTGGTGGCCTCTGGTGGCCTAGAGGAAGGTCTCAAAAAAGGGCTCTGGCTTAGGCATGTTCTTAAGATCTGGGGACCATCCCATGGGAATTTCTGGGACTCCAGGACCTCAATGCAGTTCACAGAGGATGTTCAGTAAAAATTGGGCTAAAGACTGGTTCCTGAAGCTGGGGCTGTAAATCACAGGCAGAGCACCCACCTTGTGTATATGAAGATCTGTTTCTAGCACCACAAGAAATGCCAGAGGGAGTCATGCAGTGTTGCCTAAGTCATCCCAAGAGGTGGTCCAAGGAGCAAGACAACGCTTATGCCTATGACATTGTTTTTTTAATTTTAATGCAATTGACTTTTACTACATTTCTTTCTTTCTCATTTAATGGTGACTATGTTCCTCCTGTGTTGAGACTAGAGGTCAGAGAACAATGCACAGGAGTCAGTTCTCTCCTTCTATTGTATGGCTGGCTCCTGGGGAATCAAACTGAGGTCTTCAGACTTCGCAGCAAGCACCGTTACCCAGTTAGCCGTCTCAATGACCCCTTAAAAAGTCATTTGATTATACTCTGTATATACCGACGAAGGCTCTACTTCTTCGACAGTATTGCTACTTCCTTTCTTATCCCTCTGCTTTCCTCAGGAGCCTAAACCTCTGCCGTGGTGCTACCTGAAAAGGGGAACCAGCCAGAGACAGGCATGGCAGTGCATGCCTGAAATCCCAGGACTCCAAAGGCTGAGGCAGAAACTACATAGTGAGTCCCAGGCAGCCTGGGCTGCATAATGAGACCCTGTGTCAATAAAAGAAGAAAAGAAAAAGAAACAGCCAGATGGGATTGGCATGGATCACAAAGTGCTCCCTGAAATACACAATGCACAAAACCTTCTGTGAAACTGTGACAGAAGATATGGGGCTGGTGAGATGGCTCAGTGGCTGAAGACTGATCCCCAGAAGGGGAGAACTGACTCCCAAAGTCGTCATCTGACTCCCCGACACATGTATGCTACAGCATTGTTTGCCTGTGTGCATGCACGCACACATACATGCAGCAGTTTTTAAGGGCCAACAAGCCTTTAAAAGGAAAAAAAGAAGTGGATGTGGTGGTATACTCCTTTAACCCCAGCACTTGGGAGGTAGATGCAGGCAAATCTCTGAGTTTGAGGCCAGCCTGGTCTACTGAGCTAGTTCTAGTACAAGGGCTACACAGAGACCCTATCCCAAAATAGATAGACAGACAGACTGACAGATAGATAAATGATGGATAGACCCTATCTCAAAATAAGTAAATAGATGATAGAGGGAAAGAAAAGAGAAATTATCTAATTCCCAGTCCCTTGTTTTCTCCCAATTCACTTTTCTGCACTAAAATTCCCATTAAGGTTGATATTTGTTATTTTGAAATACTTACTGTTGACTGAGTGCCAGGGGCTGATTTAGGATTATAGTTAGTGACTCTGTGTCCTTGTAGGGGCTCAACTTCCAATGTATATTCTTTTTTTTTTAAAGATTTATTATATGTAAATACACTGTAGTTGTCTTCAGACACTCCAGAAGAGGGCATCAGATTTCATTACGGATGGTTGTAAGCCACCATGTGGTTGCTGGGATTTGAACTCGGGACCTTCGGAATAGCAGTCGGGTGCTCTTACTCGCTGAGCCATCTCACCAGCCCCCAATGTATATTCTTACAATCCTGGATGGAACCTCTATTCAGATAGAGACCTCGGTTTGTACCCCAGTTCTATGCCTCAACCTCTGTCTTTCTGGACCTCAGTCTATTTATCTGTAACCTGAGTATAATTCTTAGTGTGTGTGTGTGTGTGTGTGTGTGTGTGTGTGTGCCCCTGTAGAGATCAGAAGCAGACATCATATGTCTTCCTCCCTTGCTCTCTAACTTTTATTATGTTTGTTTGGATTGGGGTTTGTTTGTTTGTTTGATTGTTTGAGAATTGGGTCACCTTACCTAACTCTGGCTGTCCTGAAATTCACTGTATAGATCAGGCTAGCTCAAACTCAAAGAGATCTGCCTGCCTCTGCCCTCTGAGTGCTGGGGTTAAAAGCATACACCAGGGGCTGGAGAGATTACTCAGTGATTAAGAACTCTGCCTGCTCTTGCAGAGGACCAGGATTCAATTTCCAGTAACTACTAGCAGTCTGGAACTCCTGTTTCAGGGTATCTGAAGCCTTCTTCTGGCCATGAGCACCAGAATGTACCATGGTGCACAGACATACATGCATGCAAAATATAATGTACATATACATAGGCATGTATATAAATAAAAATAAGTAAAGGTATGGGCTACCATTCAGTGTGTGTGTGTGTGTGTGTGTGTGTGTGTGTGTGTGTGTATGCGCGCGCGCATGGATGTGTGTGTACATGTAAGTGCAGGTACCTATAGAGGCAAAGGGTGTTGGATTCCCCTGGAGCTGCAGTTAACAGACTGGATGCTGGGAGCCAAATTTAGGTCCTCTACATGAGAAGGGTCTGCTCTTAATTGCTGAGTCATGTCTCCAGCCCCTGTATATTATCTCTTAGGGCAAAGTTTCTCACTTAACATCAAGCTCACCAATGGGCTAGGTTGGTTATTCATCAGCTCCTGAGACCAGCCTGCCTCTGCCCTCCAGTGTCCTCCCATACATACCCTGCTCTTAGGTGGGCACGGGGATCTGAACTCAGGTCTTGTGTGCACCTTACCAACTGAACTGCATCTGCAGCCTTATTGGGAAGACTAAGCTTCCTTCCTGTCGCATTCTTCAGAGGGACAAAAACCTGGAGTCAGAACTGGGGACGCAGCTCAGTGCAGAGAGCGCTTGTCCTGCATGTACAGGTGCTGGGTGCGATCCCCAATACAAACAACAAAAAGAAAAAAAGAAAAAGAAAAACACAGAGAGAAAAATGGAAAGTAAAGTTTAGCTGTAAGAAAGATGGGAAGGGGCTGGTGAGATGGCTCAGCGGGTAAGAGCACCCGACTGCTCTTCCGAAGGTGATAAGTTCAAATCCCAGCATCCACATGGTGGCTCACAACCATCCGTAACGAGATCTGGCGCCCTCTTCTGTAGTGTCTGAAGACAGCTACAGTGTACTTACATATAATAAATAAAATAAATCTTTAAAAAAAAAAAAAAAAAAAAGAAAGATGGGAAGGAGGGAAGCGAAGAACACCAGAAGCTCAGCCTGGGCCCAGAGATGAAGTCTGATCAAGTTGTCCTCTCTATACCTGGTTCAGCTATCCAGGCTGACCACAGCAACACTACCCATCTGGGCAGAACTTCACAGTTTTTATTTGTTTGTTGAACAGAGTTTTGATATGCACATTAGGCTGGCCTCAGGGCACAACACCCTGTCTCCCTCAGCCTCCTGAGCTCAGGGATCAAAGGTGTGAGTTTCCACAAAGTATCCATACTGATAGCTTTGGGGCACATCCTCCTTCATTAGAATAGCTTCTTCCTTCCTTCCTTCCTTCCTTCCTTCCTTCCTTCCTTCCTTCCTTCCTTCCTCCCTCCCTCCCTCCTTCCTTCTTGTTTGTTTGTTTGTTTGTTTTTCCAGACTGCTACAGCCTGGCTGTCCTAGAACTAGCTCTGTAGATCAGGCTGGCCCTAAACTCAGAGATCCATCTTCCTCTGCCTCCCGAGTGCTGAGATTAAAGGTGTGCATCACCACCACCTGGCTGGAATAGCCTTTGTAAGCCAGAAGAGACCCAAGTGAATCCCAGAAGGGATCTTTTCACCTGGCCATGGGCTTTCTCTCTCTCTCTTTTTGTTTTTTGTTTTTTTTTTTTTTCGAGACAGGGTTTCTCTGTGTAGCCCTGGCTGTCCTGGAACTCACTTTGTAGACCAGGCTGGCCTTGAACTCAGAAATCCGCCTGCCTCTGCCTCCTGAGTGCTGGGATTGAAGGCGTGTGCCACCATGCCCGGCTATGGGCTTTCTCTTGCTAATACCCAAGGTGGACCTTCGCACAAGTCCTCAGGACTCCTTCAGACTCAGCCAGGCTACTCCAGGTCAGAAAGGACAGCAAGAACAGCCTTCTGCCCAAATCCACCCTGAATTTCAACCTTGCTACATGCCCTCAAGTAGATGTTTGGCCATTTCACATAGCCTCAACATCCTTCCAAAAAGCAAGAGAGTTTGTTGAGATAGTATCCTGAAATTTGGGGCCTGGTTTTACAGTATACACCTTGACATTCTCAGCCTCCTATGGTAAACATAAAAACAAAACAAAACATGATTTCTCTTTATTTCTGGGGATCTCCTAAACCATTGCCTCTCAACTCTTCTAATGCTGGGACCCTTTGATACAGTTCCTGTGCTGTGGTGACTCCAACCATAAAATTATTGTCCATGCTCCTTCATAACTATGATTTTGCTATTGCTATGAATGGTCTAAGGTGAGCCCTGTTAAAAAAAAGGGTTGTTCAACCCCCAAATGAGTCACACCCCATAGGTGAAGAACTCCTACCCTAAAACCATGACGACTTACTGCTCCTACCTGCCTGCAGTCTTTTCCTTCCAATGCTTCACTCCATCTGACCTTCCTTTCTACAACAATGCTCACTATCTGGGACCAGCAAACATAGTCCTCAAAAGACCAAGTCTTAGAACGTCTCCCTCACTTTGAAGACACATTTGGAGGTCAGTGAGAGGACTAGAGCTGATGGCCCCAAGGGCACACAGCTCAGTGGGGCTGTTACAGGGGAGGTGGTACAGGGTTGTGGACTAGACATCCACACCAGAGCCCTTTGGGAAGCAACATTTCTCCTCTACCCTCCCCCATGCCAGTAAGGAGGGTTAGAGGAAGCAAATGAAAAGACCCTTCTACGAGTCTTTCCTTCCAGAATAGTGAAACTGTCCTGTCGGATGCCCATAACACCCACCTCAATGACCACCATTTGCCAGACACAGCGCTCAATCACGCACTTGCATTTCATTGAGAGTGGCTGACATGGGATTCATCTTCTTCTGCCTATGTGTGGATATCTTGGACTGAGCCTAACTAGCTTTGGGACTGGTAACCAGCCAATGTGGGCCATGGAAGGTGAAGCAGAATGCTCTCTCAGTAAAAGGTGTTTTCTGTGTCCCCAAGAATCAGCAGCCACATGCACATACATCTCCTCCTTGTGAGCATAAATGATGGCTTCAAAATCTTGGGCATACTCTAAAGAGGCTAGAGACAACAGATGAAATATATTCATCCTGATTTTTTTTTTAACTTTCTATTTTATAATAAGGTCTCACAAACTAGTTGCCCAAGTTGGCCTTGAACTTGTGATCCTCCTGTCTCAGTCTTCTGAGTAGTGGGGATTACAAACCTGTGTCACCAAGCCCAACTAGATCCTCAGCTTTTAAAGATGAGATTATGCAGTCCCTAAGCCAGCAAGCATTCTAGGCACCCTAGAAAGTCTATGATGGAGAAACAGGTCACTAGAGAAGTGTCTGTTTTTATCCCACTAATGCCTCTTGAGAAGTGATTTCTCTCTAAAGCCAAAGTTCCTGAGACGAGGCATTATGTGGACACTTTGGTGGGGGCAGGAAAGCCCTTGACTCCAGGAATGTAGCAACAGAAAATAATTAAGGTCTAATGAGGTCAGTGTTCCACCTTAACACCTTTTCAGTTCCAGTTAAAACCTCTGCTAATTTGCCAAGAAAAACCGGCCTCACTTGGGTTTTATTATTTGAATCACGTCCTGTCTCTTAATTTAAGCGAGAGACTCACATAAGGACTTTTTTTTTTTTAAATTACAATGCCGACTTTCTTCCAGTTGATTACGGTATATGACTCTCTGTTGGAAGGCCATTATTTCTTGCTATGATTTACAAAGCATTTAAAGCGAAATCAATGTAATAAATATTGAAGTATTGTAATAGATAATTCCATATATTCAGCACGAGACAGAGCACAGCCCTGGCTTCACAGTCAGGAGGCCAGCAGGAAGATGATGGAGTGGGGAGTCCCTTGGTAACCACTTGAGGGGTGACGTCTCCTTCTTTTCCCCTGAGTTCATTTAGCCAAGATTTCTTGAGCTCTCCTGAAGAAGATACTGAACCCTGAACTTGGAACTAGGGATGTGTATGTGCCAAGGTCTGTCCTCCAAGTGCCCTGGGCTATATGGAGGGATGTCCATGCACCAGCCAGCTAGTAAGTAACCAGGGCATCTGAGTAGGTGGGTAGCAGTCCTTGGGGTGGGAGGTAGACGTGGGAAGGTCTTCTTTTTCTCCTCCTGCCTCGTCTATACCTTTCTTTCCCCCTCTCCTGCTTGGTTCTCCTTTATCTCTCTTCCCTCCAGACCTCCGACTAGAACCCACATGTCCTGACCCTGGCTGCAGAATTCATCTCAGGAGGAACGTGGGCAGCTATGAAAACTTACAACAGTGATGACAACGAGGACCAGAGAAGAAGGAAGAATGGGAGAGGGCTCCAGGCTTGAAGCTATGAGCTGCCACCCACCTGCTTGCCTCTGTCATCCCAGATGGACTGGGGAATGGCTTCCTTTCTGGCTCCTGTCCCTTGAGAAGTTTCACCGTCTTCAGAGTAACTGCGTGAAAGTCTCACCTCCACTCTCAGACTTTGTTTCAGAAATTCGAGCCCACCAGTGACGGAGTGCATGTGGACAACCACCGTGTCTGCCCCCACCCCAACATCACACCTTTGGTGGAGTGGAGGCACACAAGCAATGAGCTCACCTGTGGGTAAGGGCTGCTGTTACCTGAGGGGATCCTCAGAAGGACTTTGAGGACTGTGAACCCTGGGGTTGTGATGGAGTGTGGGCAGGCAGTGTTCACGCGGGTGTTTAACAGACCCCCCCAGAGGATCCATTGATCCTTACCGCCCTACGCCAAGCCTGAACTCACGCCCCAAGTCCCTAGCTCTGAACACATTTCCCCATAAATTGCCGGAGGGACATGCAGAGGAGGGAGATTTACTGCTAACTTGCTTCCTGACACCTCTCTGGCCCATCCCATAAAATAACAATATCGTCACATAAATCAGATGACATCTCAGGGGACCTTACCCTTGCCCTTGCAAGGTCTTTATGGGGGAAACTGGGGAACATAGTTAGAGGGATCCACCTAGCTGGATTCTCCCCGACAGTCTCCCGGATTCTCTCCATGATAGTGGACATGGAGGAATCTCAGATTTGGTGGCAGTGGGAGGAAAGAGCATCCATTCACCATCAGACCATCCGACAGCACCTAGTAGGCTGAGGTTGTATCTCAGTGGTAGAGCCCTTGCCTACCATGCCTAGGGGGTGGGGTGGGGCAGGGTGAGGAATTCAACCAGTACTTTGAGGGAACTCCAGCTCTGATCCCTAGATGTGGGACTTCAAGTTACTTTGCCTCTCTAGGCCTCACTTTATTTTAAAAGCAAGGCAAAGAAGTTCTGCCTGATAAGGTGTGTGTGGAGACGTACTGAGTGTGATGCCTCAGGATAAAGGTAGCCTCACAAGGCACAAATGTTTTCCCTCGTCTGGGATGAAAACACTATGGCGCTGTTCCCAGGAGAGGGACTACTGTGTACTTGGCTCTGGAGAAGTGACATCACCCTGTCCCCTCATTCTCTGTCTGTGAGGGAAGCACACAGGGCTCCTCTCTAGTCACAAAGTGGCTGGTACCTTTCCTTCTGCAAGATGAGTCCATTGTCATAGAACACCCCACAAGTAATCAGCCCCCCCTAGAAACCAAGGTGAGTGGACAAGAGAGATAGCTTTGACTGGTACCATCCTTCACGGGGCACAGAGAGGGTCACCCCAATCTGAGATTCCTCCATGTCCACTATCATGGAGAGAATCCGGGTCAATGCAATCACCCCAATCCTCTGATTGCAGCCTGACAACATCCCCATGGTCTGTGGCATGGGACTGATCAGGGATGCCTGGGTGCCAGAGGTGGGGGGGGGGTCTTGGCCCTTGCACTCAGAGAGACACCTTGGGGTGCCCCCTGCAGAACCTTAGTGGTCCTTCTATTCCCTCCACAGCATCTTCAGGCCCTGGAGATACCTCCTCGCTCTCCTTATTTTCTGGTCCCTACCTGCCCTCCCCCACCCTTTCATCATTTATCCTCATACATTGCATCTTAAGATGGTTCTCAAGTCCTTTATCCACACCTCTCTTTTTCCTCTCACAGCCTCTCCCTCCCTCTGCTGGGAACTGAACCCAGACTCTCCACACCACACGAGCACACACACACACACACACACACACACACACACACACACACACACGCAGCAAGGTAAACAATCTCTCTGTCACTAAACCCAACCTCTGGTCCTTTTCTCCCTTGTGTCCCTCCCCCACTTTCTTGTTCCTGCCAGTTTCTTCATAGCCTGCGTTTTCTTTGGTCTAACTCAGGGAGGCCCAGCACACATGTATGAAGACTGGGAGTGGGGATGGCTCTGGCCAGGAGCCCTTGCCCTGTCTTTAGTGCAGGAGAATCAGGAGTTCACCCACAGGGCAGCTGTCAGTGCTGGGTGAATGGATGAGTAAAAGTGAGGGGGTGGGGGAGGTGAAGGTGTGGGAGGGACCATCTTTTAAGTAAAAAGGAAAGGATGGAGGGGAGAATGATGGACTGCTTAATGACAAGCCCCACCCAGGTACCTCAGCCAGGGTACCCACGTCTCCTGTCTCCCTCCCTCCATCCTGAGCCCCAGTGCCATCCTAGGAGTTGTCTTCACCAGCAAGGCCCATTTGCTTCTCTGATCTTCTGGGCAAACCAGAGAACAGGAGGTCCCTCAGCTCCTGAACCGCAGGTTCAGCCCTACTTACCTCCCACGGAGGGGCAGCTGGGATGAGGACCCTGGCAACCTGCTCACAGAGTGAAGTCTGGGCAGATTAGAGCCCCAGAGCCAGCAGACCTCTTAGGAGGCCTTTGTGGGGGAGGAGAAGGGGATTTTCCATTCTCTGAGCAACTGGATTACACAGTCAGGGGATCAGGGAACTGCCTAAGCGGCTGCCTCATGGCCCAGCCTCTGCTGTGTCTCTCAACCTCTCATTTCTCAGCAGGGATCTTAACAAGGCTTGCCTTGCCTGCTTTTGAGGTATCTTTTTGTGGTCCTAGGCAGCTCTGACACAAAATGGGTGTGAGTTACAAACAAAATCAGCTAACAGCCCTCACCTTCCACAAAGCTTTGGAGGTGGGTCCAGATACTATGGCTCAGAGAGGTTAAGCGACTTGGTTTGTGTCACCCAGTAGGGTGAGATGACCAGCACGGTTTCCTGATAAGCAACTTGGTCTAAGTCACCCAGTAAGGTGAGATGACCAGGACGGTTTCCTGACTGTGTGGACTTTTGGGAGCAAGATCTCCCAGAGAATGAGCCATGTCTATTCCAGAGTCAAGAAAGAGTTAGAGGCTCTGTCGTCTTGCCCTACACGTTTGCCTCTGAGCTTCCTGTTAGCTACCCTGTGCTTTACAGTGAAGGGGACCTTTCTCCCATTTGGTCTCTGGGGCTACAAGGGACCATAGTGGATGGAAGAAGATGGTGGAGGTCAGTCAGGTGAGGTTTGAAGAATCCTAAGTTTGGAGGCCTAGTGGTATAGCATGTGACTAGTGTTCTAGATGGGGTTCATTCCCTAGCACATCGAAAGAGAGAGAGAGAGAGACAGAGACAGAGAGAGACAGACAGAGAAGAATAAAGAAATGTAAGTGTAAGGTCTAATCTCACCCTCTCTTTTGTGACTTGTGTGACCTTGAACAAGCCATCTCCCTTCCCTTAGCTGCAAAATGAAGATTAAAAAATATCTTTCCCAAATTATTTTGAGGACTGAGTAAGACAAGGTACTGGAAGAACACTAAGTACAGCACCTGGCATATATTAGCTGTTCAGTAAATAACGGTAGAGGCAAAATTCGTTACCCAGGAGCTGTGCCCATTCCTCAGAGCAGGAGGATCTGCTATGTAACTGACAGTTGGTTTTTCACCCTAGGAGGGCAAATCCATCACGTTTAGCAACCCCCAGCCTCCCCCACCTGGTAGAAGGTTACTGGGGGGTCATGCCCCATACCCTACATCCATTTTCTAGGAAGAGTCTCCACATAAGAGGCCTCAAGCTCCACCTCTAGCCCCATGTGGCCCCTAGAGGCCTCTTGATGACATAATGACCATCTCTGACCTTTCTGGTGGCCTGTGTTCTCTCTAGCCAGAAAATGTCTATGATCCTATGACCCCTACAAGCCCTACCCTGCTAATGGCTTTATGATCTTCCCCCATTGATTTCTCTTTGCCCGCCCTGTTCCACAGCCCCCTTTCAGTAGGTCTTCGTCAAAATAAACAACGTTTATGACCAGAGCAAGATTCAAGGTCCACACTGCAAACAAATGCTGGGCCCTTTGAAGGTACCTGGGGAATCCATCATGTTCTGGGGCATCCTGGGGTGTGATGCTCCCCAGGCTCAAGGAAAGTAGGCTGAGGATTTAGGATCCAAGGCTTCTGTACCATATCTGGGCTCCCTCTTTAGTACCAAACCCTGAAGAGGACAGGGCAGGAAGGGAAAGGAGGGGCCGTGCACTCCTGGGGCTGAGATGTTCCTGTACCCAAAGCCTGACTCGGAATGTCATCAGGGAAGGAGATAAAATGAAAGGGAGAAAAAAAACAAAAGGCAAACGGAGTGGACAGATGCAAAAGAACATACACAAAAGCATCACAGCCCAAGCCCAACAGGGCCTTCCTCAGGCAGGACCTTACTAACCCAGTGCTCGCCTGCACAAGGGAGCCATGTTGGTGCATGTTCCTAAAGAAAATGGTCCAGGCTGGGTATGTAACTCAGTGGTAGAATGTTTGCCTAGAATATGCAAGGTTCTGGCTTCCATCTCTAATTACAAAAAAAGGGAAGAAGGAAGGGAAGAAAGAAGAAAGGAGGATGAAAAATAGAAATTTGATCATTATTTTTTATAATGTTTGGAAAGGATAGCTAATGGAAGCAGACAGTGGGAAAGAGACCCAGTCTTAGAGAACCTGAGAATTAACCCAAGTTAGTGCTAACACTGAGGGGCCAGAGGGTACCCCACACTAGGATGAGTGCCTTCCTCTAAACATCCTCCAGTGGGGATAGATGGTTGCCTGGACATCTAGCAGGGGGTTGTCTCCAAGCCTCAGCCTGGCTCAGCCTCCTCCTGTGGGTTTGTTTTCAAGAGAGATGGGAACTGTTGCTAGAGACTATTACTGTGGGATTCCCAAAGGCCTGGGTCTGAGAGCAGCTTTCCAGGACACACAGCTTAACGCTTCTTCCTTCAGCAACAGAACTGGGCCATGGGCCTGGGGGCTGCTGTTCTCTGAATCCCAGCTGGGGGAGGGAAAAGCACTCCACCCGGGATCCGTGTCTTCTCATTTTCTCTGCTAAGAATAGCATGTTATCAAAACAGGTTAGGCGAGGAACCAGACAGAAAATATGTGCCTAGCCAAAGGTACCTATTCCATTGATCGATTGGTAAGGGCTCTCATTTACATATGTGTCATATCATTAAAGTGGGATGTGTGAGTCAGAGAGCCAAATGGCCTGCAAGAGATGGAAGTGAAGGTATTTTTTTTTTCTTCAGGCAATTATACTTCCAAAATGATTCTCTTTCTAAATTGAAAGAATACTTTTAATGACTTTCTATGATATCTAAGTGAATTTAGAATAGCCAGCAGAGGACTTTGGAGTTGGATATCATACTCTCTATATAAAAAGTCCTCCTGGAGATAAAGTTTTAGGGATAGAAGGACCTCAGAGAACATCTGGACCAATAGTTCTCAACCTTGGCTGAATATGGAATCACTTGCGAGTGTTCTTTAGGGGTTTTTGTTGTTGTTGTTTGTTTGTTTGTTTTTAAATAAGATGCTAGAGATGTTGATTGAATTGGTTTGAAGTCTGGGTACCTGGTTTGTTTTTCTTTTAAACAACCAACCAAACAACCAAACAAACACCTTCCCTGATGAGTACACTGTTGCAACCAGGAAGAGAACCACTCGTGTAGGCCAGTAGTTCACTTTACAGATAGACATATACATAGCTGACCCGTAGCAGAACGACAGAGAGATTGACCTGTTATTCCAATCCTTATATGTCTCTCTAGAATGTTTGTGAAATGAATGACTAAAGTGGGCATGGTGGAACAGTTCAGATCTGTAATCTCGGCATTGGGATAGTTTCAGCACAAATTCTAGGTCAGCCTGGTCTACTTAGTAAAACCCTCCTGAGAGAAGAAGAATAAGGGGAGACGGAGGTGGCTTGGCTTGGGGTGGGGGGGCATCTGTCTACACATACCAGCCTCCCAACTCCATTTCCAACCCCTGTGTTTCTGTGGTCTTGTCAGAGTCCAGGAAGGCTGACATTTCTACCCTGTTCCTCTAAGTTTTCCACCTTCAAGAAACTCTGGCTTTCTAGAGGAAAAAAACATGTCAAACTCCTGGTTCTAAATCTGTCCATCAGCCACCAAGTGTCCCAGGACAATTCTTGTTCCTCATCTAGATAAACCAGTGGAATGAATGTCATCATGGGGTGGCAGTGGTGATAGTGGTGTGTGTGTGTGTGTGTGTGTGTGTGTGTGTGTGTGTGTATGTATACACACACACACACACATAAAGATGCTTAGATACCTGCACAGAGGCTTGTCCAGTACGGAGCACATAGCCTGCCTATCGGAACATGGCACTGAGAGTAATTACTTATGTATGTGTAAGAAAAAAAAACCACGTATGTTTTAGACCTATTGATGTTTATGTGACAGGCCAAATATATATTCAAAAAGTATGTGCAAATGCATTAGAGACTCTGAAATGGTACACGGACTTGGAATGGTAGACAAGTGCTTAATGTGAAATTCACATTTACATTTTCCTGTGAAGTACACAGAAGGTGTGTATATGTCAGGCAGTCTGTGTGTATGATGGTGCAGGTTTATGTGTGAGAGAGGTTTCTGCCGTTTCTATCACACTTCTAAGTAATCACTGGGAAATGTATGTGTCGGGAAACAGTATCGTTCATGCTTAAATATGTCTCGGCACATATAAATGAAACATGATATTGTGCCGGGCGAGAGGCTGCATATTAGTGTTGTTTGTCACTGATAGAATTAAATAACCCATGCAAAGCCCTGGTAGCGTTTCTTAACAGTTTTATTTAACACTTTTTTAGCCAAGCAGCATGCGGCCGGGGCATACACACTGCAGATGGCTACAATAAATGTGGAATTTGGAGATTATAGCATACGATACATGAGAAGCAGGCCAGTATAATCAAAAGTTCCAACTGTCCCCACCTTTCCTTGGGCTCTCTCCTTCTTCACTTTCTTTCTTTGACCCTGGTTAAGGCCCATCCCTTCGCACTTCACTGGGAGACCTCTGCATCTGTAGTAAGTGGAAACAAAAGGAAAAGACTTAGGGCTGGGGACAGATAACCACCAGGCTCTGGGTCTGGATTGTGTCTGCTCCTAGTCTGTCAGAAGCAGGCCTAAACTCCAGTGCGAGCAAAAGAGGAAGACCAACCCAAGCAACCTTACAGCTTCTGCAGGCCCTTGGCATGACTTACAAAGCTACTCACTCCGAGGAGAGAATAGAGATGGCATTTATCAAATCATTAGCAAATCTCTTCTGGGAAGATGCATTATACTGGACCTCTGCTTCTTTTGTTTAAGGAGATACTATATCCTTGCTGTGGCCCAAATGAGAACAAGTTTGCACCCAGGCACAGACCTGCTAGTACATACCTTTAATCCCAGTACTCCAGAGGCAAAGACAGGCAGATCTCTGAGTTCGAGGCCAGCCTGGTCTGCAGAGTGAGCTCCAGGACAGTCAGGGCTACATAGAGAAACCCTGTCTTGAAAAACAAAACAAAACAAAGAATGAAGGCTGGGCAGGGGACTTAGATGTAAGCTGTTTGCCTGAGGCAAAGCAAAGCTAGCTAGTTGGGAAAGCAGGGTCCCCCATTTGAAAAGTCAAACTCAGGTGTCAGTAAGAAGGTTCTGGAAGGGGGCTGGTGAGATGGCTCAGCGGGTAAGAGCACCCGACTGCTTTTCCGAAGGTGATAAATTCAAATCCCAGCAACCACATGGTGGCTCACAGCCATCCGTAACAAGATCTGGCTCCCTCTTCTGGAGTGTCTGAGGACAGCTACAGTGTACTTACATATAATAAAATAAAATAAATCTTTAAAAAAAAAAAAAAAAAAGAAGGTTCTGGAAGAAGAGCTCACCAGCCACTGACACTTAAGGTAAATCACATTATCTCAGAGAAGATAGCTAAATGACACTTGTAGGTTCTTCCAGATTTGCCCAGGACTCGACACGGAAGCCCAGTGCTCTCCTTCATGTCTTGTTGCTAACATATCTGGGCTCCACTTGGGTAAGGCTGATCCATGGAACCCCTCTCTCTGACCATCTTCCTGCCCTTGAAGTTTCTCTGCTACCTTCTGTCCTATGCAAACATCCCAGCATTGTGAGGCCAGGGAGGCTAAACCTAATCTGAGCAGGAATCCGACTCACCCCTACTTCCGCAAATACAATTAATACCAGCTAAGTAGTTGCCCGCACTATCTTCTCTGACAGATTTAGCCTCTCTCCATCAGCAGGGATGGCAGCCAACCTGAGTGGGGATAGCACCACAGGGTACTGTTGTCATCTTACACTGCTGAGGTCCGGAGGTTGCTCCCCCAAGGCCATCTCCTGAGACAATATAGGAAAGAAGAAACGGAAGTAAATAAGTCTCCCTAATATTTGGATTCAAAGTGTGAACAGCACAAAGTAATATGCACAGACACACACATACACTGACACAAATACACACAGACACACAGATACACAAGGACACAGAGAGACATAAAGACATAGACTCAGACAGACAGACACATATACATACACATACACGGACACAAATACACACAGACACACAGATACACAAAGACATAGAGAAACATAAAGACATAGACTCAGACAGACAGACAGACACACATACACATACACACACACACACACACACACACACACACACACACACTCCACAAAGACAAAATGATGAATCATCTCTATGACCGAGCATCCCAGCATTAGATAATATTCTCAGAGGCCGAAGGTTTTCAGCCAAATCCCAGGTCTAAGCACAAGGACACTGCATAAATCCCTCCCCTTATGAAAGGCCAGTTTGAGCAGATGGGGCCACTCTTAAGTAAACTGGAGAGCCCTCCCTTTGCCTGGCTCAAAAGGAGAGGCAGGGGGCTGGCCTTCCCATCCTGGGAGCAGGAAGCTGGCCTTGCAGCAGCAGAGGCCTAAAGCTGTTAATTCTGCCCCTCTTGCTCACATCTCCAACTTATCTGTCTGGGGGAAAGTATCCATTCCTCTGACTACACAATCCTCCTTCCCCTCCCTCAGGGGAGGTCAGGCTGGAGGTAGCTGCTACCAAACAGGTGGTGGCCAGAGGTGAGAAATCAAACGGAGGGAGCTCGAAGGAAGAGCTGACCCAGCAGGAGGAGGTTCGAAGCATGGGCCCCTCCACCACCGTTTCATCTCCAGACTGAATCTGGGGGTGTCACCTCACAGTCACCCCACTTACTGATAACCACCTCATTAACATTTATTAAACAGAATATTTTAGTGAAGAAGAAAGCGATAAGGAACTGAGCATTCCTGGGAGGTAGAGGTCTCAGAATTTCTGTTCACCCTCAACCTATATAACACCAACCACCACCCCAGACCCTGCCCCTTTCTCCAGGTGTGTCGGGAAGATACCAAGGCAGGTGGAATGGAGAAAGAGACAGACTCAGGCACCCCAGGTGCTCACCAAGAAATGCACAGACTGTGAAATTACACCAGGGCTGGACAACTTACCACCACACATGAACCCTTGGGGTACTGAAATAATTAACTTGCTAATCAGCTACACCTTGCTCTCTCCATTCTCCCTGGAAAAACAGAAAATGCAAATCGCCTTCCGGTGTCAGTCACTCGGAAAACAAATACTGCTTTTGAAGAAACACACCCTCTGCACAGACTGAAATGGGTCCTGGTGCATCTCGCTGCTACCCCCCCCTTTGACCCACCACTGCCCACGGGGCTTCCGAGAGCACAGAGACAGAATATTTCTGGAGATGCAGGGGCTTTCTATCCCCAGCAGAGCCTTCCCATCACGGCTAAGCTTTCTCGCTTGGGCCCTCTTTTAGCCTGCTTGCTGACGCTAAACAGCCAAGATCCGTGTGGAGAAAGGAGGATTGATTAGAATCGTAATAATAATCCCTGACAGTCGTCCGGCTTTAGCGGTTACAAAGTATTTTCACACATTATCCCATTCGGACAGAGAAAGTCAGAGCTGGAAAGGACCTCAGCAATCAGTCCCAAACCCCTGCATACAGGTGGGGAAACTGAGGCCCAGAAAGGTTAACCAGCTTCTTCAAAAGGTGCGGGACACTGTGGTCAGGTAGCAAGGCTCATTTTCTAGAACCCTTGTGCTGTGTAAGATCCTCCGAAACGGGACGAAGAACATAACCTTTTGCTTCGCAACAGTTATAAACCAACACATCAAATAATAAGCAAGACATAAAAATGAATTCAAGTTACTCCTCTAAGCAATGGCCTCTGAAAGAATAAAGGGGGAGGCTCACAGAGAGAAGCTGGTGAACCCTGTTCTAGAATAGACATGTTAATTCAAAGACTCTCCTACACCACCACTATCTTTCTATGCAACCCTCCACCCCATCTCCTGGGGTTTAAAGATGTGAACATTATACATTTTGAGGCTTGGGGGATTAATGTGGGGCAGGTGGGCAGAAAGGAGCTTTCCCAGGGTTCTAATCTAGCAGCTACACCCGAGGGTTCACAGCATAATGAGTTTGTGTGTGCATGATGTGTGTATCCACACAAGACATGAGAGGTGGCCTTGGAAAACACGCACCTTGATCCTTGTACGGATCAGATAATTTGCAAATTAATGGCTCTTTCCCTCCAAGGGTCTGAAAAGGTTTATAAAACATCTTTCTGAAGAAGGGGACATGTAAAGTCACACAGACACAGTTCTGCCAGGAACACATTTCCCAGTGAGTGACAAGTATGTTTGGTCTTCTTCTGCTTCTCGTGGCTCTTAATTTAAGGATAAGACCCGGTGGGTCCTTAGATGCCTGGTCTATTTACAGATGTATTTATAAATGTGCAAGACACCATTCCTAGGTTCTAGGTTGCTAATTCATCACTTCTCACCTCTTCATCTGCCTCCTAAAACAAGTCTCCCTTTGACTGTTAGTGGAACCCCTGCCTGCCCCATTGCCCAAGCCGCTTGGAAGGTAAGCGGTTCCTTTGTGTGTTCGTTTATTACTAAGCCCAACTCTTTTCCCTCTAAAACTCCTTCTTCTCCCTGTTGAGCTGACCATGCCTGTGGATTTATGAAGAGAGATGTTTTAGCAGAAATCCCCCAGAGTGTCCCATCAGCCCTAAATCCCAGGCCCGCTCACCCCCCCTCAAGACCCCATGACACACAGCATGCCAACACGGCTTCCTCTTGCCTATGCATTAGCTATCCATTGTGGCAACCTGACATCTCTCACACATAAAACCGTAAGAGAGAAATAAAATATCTGTCTCTTGGCGAAAATAAAGCTTTGCCTCCCTCCTGATGTATAGGATATAAAATAAAGCCGCAGCTCCAATAGTGGCTTTTCCTTATGCTGGAGTTGCCTTTGCACACACGGAGACAATGAAGACGGATGGTTTGGGACGAGGCCCAGCCTCCTGGGGCCACCTTCACCCTCTTTTATTATAGTCTCTCTCCACCTCCCTGCCTTTTTTCTTTCTTCTTCACTTTCTTTCCTTTCTGGTTTCTATTTGCCTTTTATTTGCCCTTCTCTTTCTGTCCTGAAATTTTATTCTCTCTCTCTCTCTCTCTCTCTCCCTCTCTCTCCCTCTCTCTCTCTCTCCCTCTCTCTCCATGACAGCAATTGTGAGAAGCAAGTGTCTCACCTTCTCTACCATTCCAGCCTCCTCTCTTGGTCTTCCTATCACTCTCAACTCTCTTTCTCTGGGCCTCTAGTCCCTATAAGGAATTCTGCTGTTACAGCTTGGGGGACTTGTTTTGGTCAAATGTACAAATGCCCCCAAGGGTCAATTAAGAATTGTGTTTAGTGGGGCTGTTGGTTGGTTTTTGTTGTTTGTTTGCTTCTGTTTTTCCCTAGGAAGAAGCTGTGTCTCCTCCACCCCAGTCTCTGAATCTCTTTCCATAGCCTCTGAAGAGGCCAACAGAGCATTGCCTTGACCTCTCAGAGATGACTTTCACATCCCAAAGCCTGGAAGCTTCATCAACAGGCTCACAGTGGATCTTGGGTCTCTTCAGCTAACTCAGCCACCAAATGACAGATCAGTCCTCTGCTTCTGCTCCAAAGTCTGGAGACCTGAAGGTGCACATTGAGACACATAGTCTAATACTGTCACAGAAGACCAGAAGCTACCTGCCTTCCTACTCCCTACACATTCTTCCCTACCCAGCAGGAACCTCTTCAGTCTCCCTTGGTCCCCAGAGACCTCTCCCTTGCCAGGTGACAACTGCTCTGTGGGTTTTCATGTCTGAGTGGATTTCTATAACTCTACAAGTTTTCCCTCACTTTGGTCTAGCCTCATCTCTTCTACTGTGGTCTCTCCATCCTTCTCAAACAGTTTGGCACCCAGGCTAAACCTCTCCCACTCTGCCAGGGACTGAGGAAACATCCATCCCTGGTCCCGGAAGAATAAACAGTGACTCATGACCTCCCCTGGGGGAAGAATGGGAGAGGCAGAGCTGTAGACAGCCATGTGGGCTATGTCTAGCAGAGGGATAGTGGATGGCTTCCAGTTGAGACTTTAAAGTCCCAGGTGCAGAGCTGTGTAAGGCCCTCAGTGTGTGGGATCTGGCCACTCTATGCCAAGAAGACCTTTGCTAACATTGCTCCAAACCTAGACAGGCAAGGCAGTAACAGCTGTTGAACTCTGTCCAAAAAGGAGGGGAGGTCCTGAGGATACCAGCTGCCAACTTCAGAACAAACCCATTCTTAGTCCCAAAGGCTGTTAGCTTTGGGGGTGAGGTCTCTCTCCCTCCCTCCCTCCTTCCCTTCCCAACTGATATCTCTCCAGATATCAGCAGTGACCACCACCATTAGGTAAGGGGAGAGAGTCAATTAGTGACAGGATTAATTACTCTGAGGCAGGAGCCCCGTTTGTCTTCCTTACCGGTGCAAGTGTGTGCTCAAATAGAGGAACATGGGCACGCACCCAAATACACATTGTTGTCACGCTGTCTTAGACGTTTTATTTATTTGTTGGATTCCTGCCCAGCACTGCTCACAGGCTTTCCACAGGCGCTAAGTCTCCCACCAAACACACTCCAATCCCCTTTCCTCCAGCCCAGGAATGCGCCTGTCATACGCACAGCACTGCACGGCACAGCACAGCACAGCACATCCAGGTTCCAGTGGACAACCCTAGCTGGGAGCCTCAGGATTCTCTGCTTTTAGCTTCTCTCCACTTTTTTCTTTTTATTATTCTTTAGCTCAGGCTAGCCTGGGCATCACTGAGTAGCACCCTTGAACTCAAGCACCGGAGTTACAGTATTTTCCATTTCTTTGCTTTACTCTTCCTTGTGTTTCTCTCGACACATCTCCCCCACCACATCCTCTTGCTTTTTCTGCATGCCTTTTCTTCCCGCCCTTTCCATTCACTTCAGTCGCACCCTCTCTTCTACACACCGCACCCTCTCTCCCTTCTGCGACCACCCTTGCTCAGCAGCGACTGAGATCAGCGCGCTCAACCTCGCAGCTCTAACCGCTCTCCTCTCCATGCTCAGAGTACCCCCAAACCCTCATGGGCAGCCTGGATTGTTTACCCAGGTCAGGTGCACATCGTGACACCCGGCCAACCGGCCCGGAAACTACCCTTTCTTGGCATCGCGGTCCCTCCCCTACCACTGTCCAAGCTCGGCTTGGAAAAAAACGCCTAGAGCAAAGCGCGCTGGGGGGGGGGGGAGACAGCTGCAAGGCCCACCTCCCCCAACTTCTCACCTTCTGTAAAGCGGTGATGGAGAGCAGGCGTCCTTGCTTGGATTGGGATTTCTGTCTGGGAAAGTGTAGAGAATAACATTCTGCCCCCTTTCCTACCACTCCCTTACTATGTGTTCAGGGAAGACACAATGATATAAGCTGCTTATTAAGAGAGAGAGAGAACCTCAGAAGAGGTTAAAAAGAGAGGGGGGGCAGTGGATCAGAGAAGACTCCAGCTGAGCAGTTCCCTGTGTTGCATAAACTGGGGCTTCACAGGTCTGTGCAGAGTTTGGGTAGCCCCCAGATAGCAGGAGTCCTGGGCACATGTAGCTAGCCCCCCCCCCCCCCCCCGGGAGCCTGCAGTCGCCTAAGGCCTCCTCGCCCTTTCCTGGGGACCATGGTCTGGACTGGAAGAGAGAGCAGCTTCTCTGGGAATTAAATGGAAGCTGGCAGTGACTAAGAAAGAACTGCCCCTATTTGGCGGGAATCATTCACGATTGTGGTGGGATGGAAGGATAGGGACTCAAGGGCTCTATACCCAGGAGGTGAGGAAGATCAGCAGGTGTCTGAGCGAGGAGGACCAGTCAGTCCCATTTCTGAGACACGGTCTCTCCGTCCTTACAAGCTGATTTTTTGAGAATCCTCTCAGAAGACAAACCTTGGCGGTGGAAGCCACTACCGGAGCCCTCTGGGGCCTTTTCCTAATGTGCGTGGGGAGTCGGGTGGAGGGGATTCTGTGATAGGTCTGTGGTCGCTGAATGATGGCCAGGCGTTCAAACTGGATCTTGGGACACCCGCCAGGTATAAGTGGCGGAGGGTCTATGTGACTTTGAAGGATGGAGGGTAGGAAAACGGGTGTACTTGAGATTGTGGACTGCTCAGAGGTCTAGGTGAGGAGGGGAGGTTGGGGACCTTCTTCAGAGGTCATACACACGCAGAGCAGAGCTCAGTGGATTCAGAGATGACAGATTTAGAAAGCTGGGTCAGTTTTCTCTCCTTGTCTCTACTACTGATTACATTTCAAAATAAGAGCTCAGTGGAACCGGTGGAATGGGGGACGTTAATTGTGTGTTCTGTCACTGTGAAAACATTAAATCTAGATTTTTAAACATAGAATCAAGGAACCAAGAGACACATCTTGCATTGTGCTCTTACACACACACACACACACACACACACACACACACACACCCCACAGGCCGGAATTGACTCTGAGGCCCATTTTCTTCACCATCAGGACACCAAGACCAGCTGAATACTATGCCCTAGAACCAATGTACTGTCTTCACCCCAACTCCGGGTCTCTAAATGATGCCCTCTCTCCCATATCTGGGTCTCAAAGCCATCGCACCCTAAATTACTTAAACAATCTCCCCTCGACTACCAAAGGAAGATGCAAATCAGAAAAGTCGGGCAATAGAGAACAGTGGGACCCTACAGGTTCCTACGACAGCACTTTCCTAGTCCCTCCCTCCTGGACCCCTCTGATTTACGGGTGAAGTAGCCCAGCAGCGCAGGGTATGAGCCGCTAGAGACCTGGGCGATTCATAGATTCCCTAGAGGGGCTGTTGAGTCCAGAGAGATAGTAGCTAGTTCTGGAACAGCTGGAAATGGAGAGCATAGGGGCCAACGGCCGCTTCTTTTTGGCAGCCGCTTGGGAGTCGTCGAGATAACAGGATCTCGCGCTCACTTGGCTCTTCCTGAGGTGTCAGAATTCTGGGTATTACTCGACTTGTTCTAGGAAGTGTTGGGTTCGCAGGAAGATCGCGGGGCTCTCAGGAAGATCGCGGGGCTCTCAGTCCAAACCTGCCCTTTAGTGGGAAGATCGCTTTCTTACCCCTGCTCAGCCCTGAGTCTAAGCCTAGGAAAGACTATGAGAGGGATTTATGCATGAGAACTATTGGCTGCGCTACTTTGGTCCACAGCTGCACCACGGGAATGCGTATGTAGACAGGGGTACCGAGAATGCTTTGAGGTCTCACACTCAGAGGTCGGGGGTGGGGTGGGAGCAAATCTCTAAAAAGGCGTGTGTGAAGCAGGCCGTGGCGGGTTGGGTTTACAAAGCAAAGATCATGCAGGTGGGAAGGCCAGAGCTGCTGCTGAAGAGTTTCGGGGTTGCCAGGAGGTACAAGAGAGAGAAAAGGGGTCGTTGCCACGGCCCTATAAAAAAACCCAACAATCCCATCAAACAAAAGCTAGATTCGTAACAGCTTCTCTCTTCGCTGGAAGAGGGTATTGTGTTAGTGGATGCGGATTCACTGCCAGTCCAACCGCGTTTCTGCCCGCTTTTCTCCTAATTTAGCCCTGTGGAAGATCTGCTAGGCTCATAGATGAAATAACTCTAAAGGCAGATTCTGAAATACCATCTAGATTTGGCTGCAGGGTCACCCTTATTTCCTTCCAAGTTTGATCAAATGTGCTTTCCTAGCACCTCCCCCAAATAAGAGCAAAAGTGAGAAATTGGGGGGGGAGGGTGCTACGCATAACTTGAGTGCTCCTGAGAGCTAGAATACTCTTAAAGCTCAAGCCCTCAGGACCTGCATCGATTTCCACATTTAGGCTGATTCGTCGCTGTCCCCCAAAGACAGTAGCCAGGAATTTACAACGTGGACAGAATTAGGAAAGTGTAACATCCCTAAGGAATAAACTCTGGTAGGTCCGTTGATGTCTGAAGAAACTTGTTCGAAGCCTGGAAAAGGGATGACCGGAATGGGAGCCAGGCTTATTTGGTCAGTGCGCCACAAGCCTCCCTCCCCTGCAGCTACGGGGCAGTCCCCCGCTGCTACCACCTCCCCCAGCTGCGGGAGTCCCGCCGTTTCCCACCTAGTCATTTGTTTTTGTTTGTAAAAGGTGTCTCCGGATCACAATTTTCTCACAACTTCTCGCCAGAGTTGCAGTTCCTCGCCCGAAGCGCTTCCCCACCCACTCCTTCTCCCACCCTGGCGCCGGGCCTCCGGTTTCTCCCGCCCCCATCAGGAAATCGCCCGAATCAACTTTCCAAGTGAGCGCAGCGGGAGATCGACACTCGTGTCTCCCAGACTCCCTGCCGGGTGGACTTTGGATGGACTGGGGGAGGAGGCACCGAAACAGAGACAGAAGGCGAGATTAAGCTGCCAAGCGCCCCCTACCTCTCCATAGACTTGAGCTATGCCGGGGGCAATTTCCAGGCCAAACGAACAAGGGGCGGGCTATCAACACCTAGTGAATTGCAAAGCCAGTGTTCTAGGACCTCCCAAGCTTCCAGATCTAGTTGTAATCTAATCCCGACAAGACTTTTTAAAATTTTAGGCTTGCCTTTACCCCCACCCAGAACTCTGACTTCCTCCACGCCTCCTTTCCGCGCTTCCTCCCGCCTACTGTCAATCCTTGATGCCGAAACGGACGTCTTACCAAACCTGGAAGGGGCCAGGACATCTCGCTGCTAGTCGCCGGCACCGCGCGGGCCCGCCGCCACTGATCCTCTAAACGCGGTCTCCCCGCATTCTCCCCGGCCGGGGGGGACGCAGTATGGTTTACAGAAGGACCGCGAGGCGCTGATTGGTCGCAGGCTGCCGTGACGTCGGCGGGCGCTGCATTAAGGCGAGGGGGCTTCCAGGGCTCAGCCAACAGCCAGGAGCAGTGACCGAGCCGCTGGAGCTGGGGAGAGACGCGCGGAAGACTGGGCCAAGAGACTAGGGACCGAGGGACGCACGCCCGGGAAAAGCCAACAAGGAACCCGCGGGCCGGACAGCGACACCGGCAATCCGCGCCGAACTGTTCCAGCCGCTGGCCTTCTTATAGCCGCAGCCCCAGGACATTCTAAAGCTCTCCAAGACGCCCCCTTCCCTGGCTTCTCGCGTTGACCAAGGAAAAGAAAAAGGGAGGGAAAAAGATAGGAAGGAGACTAGAAAGAAAACCCAGGTTTTCCACCGCACAAAAAAGGGGGGTGGACAAGAAAAAAAAAGTCAAGCGACTGTGGGGCCGGAACACAGGCAGCGGGATCGTGGGCCGAGCGATGCAGGGCTGCGCGCCCAAGCGGCCGCGAGTTGTGACTGAAGCCAGGATGCTCGGCCAGGCGCAGTGAAGAGCCAGACCGTGTTGCCTCCCCAGAAGGAGTCCAAGCGCAGGGAGGGCCGCTCCGAAGACGCGGCAGACTGCCTGGCAGGCCACCGGCCGAGGTGACAGGGCTGGGGCGGTGGGGAGCGAGCGAGTGCGCCCGGCTGCGTACGGCCGAAGTTATCCCTTTCCATTTTTGACTGGCACAAAAAAGAAAACTCTCCAAGGAGGGGGGGGGGCTACCTAAGCAACAACTACAATCAACAAAATATCCTACCCAACCCGCCATCTCCCCCACCCCTCGGCCTGCCCCGCCCCCTCCCCAGGCCCAGCGCCGGCGCCCAGAGCGTCCCAACTCAACTGCGAGAAGCCGGCAATGTAGGATCCAAAGCTTTTTACTCTCGTGTTTTCTTTCCGCGTTTTTTTTTTTAAGGGGAAACCCGGTGGTGGGCAGTCTGACACGCACACGACCTGCCTTCATACTAACAAAAGCAGATGCACTTTGACTTCTGACAGCTCTACCTCAAGCTGGAGAAAACCCAGCTTTTCCGAATCCTGAGCTCTTGGCGTCTTCCTTTTCGTCTCTTTCCATTTTATTTATTTACGTCCCGCCGCCTCTCTCGGTGACCTTCACTCCTTCGTAGGCTTTGGGCGGAAGAGCCGCTTTCTTGCCCACTTGAGACTGATTTTCCTCGCCCGGTGAGCTGAGGTGGCGCTGCTCCATCCCGCTGCCCCGGGACTCCGGGGCTGCCCTCTACCAGCCTGGTCTCTCTCCCCCCTTTTGATTTGCCAGTACGGATTTTTTTTTTTTTTTTTTTTTTTTTTTTTTTGCTTGCCCAACTAGAGAGGGTTTCTTCTTTTTGGAGGAGCTGGTTGTCTTCAGAAGTCATCCCCTCGACTCTAATTGTCCTGTCGCTCCGGGCCTCACCGGACCAAACCAAAGACCATGGTGCACTGTGCGGGCTGCAAAAGGCCCATCCTGGACCGTTTCCTCTTAAACGTGCTGGACAGGGCCTGGCACGTCAAGTGCGTCCAGTGCTGTGAATGTA
>LR749811.1:767671-955426 GCA_902729485.2 Mus minutoides
TGGGAAGAAAGGGTCTAAGCCGGCTTCAGCTCAGCAACCCTAACAAGGCGAGGGAGAGGAGAGGTGGAGCAGCCTCGGGGTTGCAGGTCTCGCTTGTCTTTCCCGAAGCCAAGCTCTCCAGCAACCAAACGCATTTCCCGGTTCTCCCAGGTTGTTGGTTCTCCAAGTTGAGCTTAGAAGCTCCAGCTTTATTCCAGTCCCTGCCTTTTACTTCTCTAAGAGATCTTGTTTGAACTACAGAGCGCTTGTGGCCCAGAAAGCCACAATAAAGAGCCCGACCTTGAGGCCAATCCTGTATGCCTAGGGGTCTCCCCAAACGTGGATTGGCCTCTAAGCATAGATCTGGGAGAACCGTGTGGTTTCGGCTTTGGCCTCAGGCCAAAGCCCAGGCTCCTCTTCGTGCCTTTCCAGCCAATGCCCCACAAGGAAGGCCACCTCCTGGCGGACACACAGCTCGGCTCGTTAGAACCGGGAGAATTCTCTTCTGTTTACCATTTTACATGTGTTTTCTTAAATTCTTTGTCCCGACCACAACTCAACAGAATGGCTCGGAATGTAAATTATATTTCCCACTGATTTGAAATCCCACACTTCGCTTTGCTATTTTGGTCTTGATATATCTTTGAAGATATCTCATATCTGGGGGAGAGTTCGAAGTTCTCCGGCTTGCTTTTGCCCAAAGGCCTTGGAAGCGCAGTCCCCAGTGGCAATTCAGGACTCGCGCGGCTTGTGTTCGCAAAGGAGCCCGGAATCAAAGATCGGTGCAATCTGCTGCTGTGGAAAGGCTGAGTTTTGGAGTTTGCGCGGCCTGCGCAGGTTTTTTTTACTCTGGAAAGCAGATTCAAAGTCTGAGAGCCTAAGCCACGTAGGCTTGCGGGGCCCGCGGAGTCCGCGGGGCCCTCGAGGCCTCGCTAGCGGCAAAGCTCAGCAGGGCACCTACAGCCGGCTCAACCCGGCGTCAGCTCCCGCTTGCGCCAATCTGCCAGGCTTTTGCGCAAGAGCGTGGCAAGAGCCCAGCTACAGGCACCGAGGCTCTCGGAGTCAGTGTTTACTCACCGCGAGATCGGACTTTGCCAACTCCCCGCCTGAGCGCAGGTCCTTTTGTGGTGAAAGAAAGGCAAAGCTAGCGGAAGAGAGCGGGGTATTTATTTCTACGGGAGCTCTTAATTTGGATTTAACTTCTTTTATGATAACCGGGAAATGTGTGCTCTGTTTCCCTTCTGCCCTCGTAGCCACTTTGAGGCCTTTTCTTGCGACGCTTTTTTCTTGGGGGCAATATCTAGGCATGAGGTTAGAGGTAGGGGCCTTAACTGTAACCGAATGTATTTCTTCCTTTCTCCCTGATGTCCCGCATTCTCTCCTGCTCCCTCACTTGCGTAATAAATTCTTGCATTTATTTTCTCTCCACCTCAACTTCTTCCTTGGCTATCTTTATTTAATCCCGGCTCCTGCTTCTTCCTAACCCTCACCTACCTTACGCAGATGTTTCGGTACCAAATGCGCCGGTTGTGCGCAGGGCATCTCTCCAAGCGATCTGGTTCGCAGAGCGCGAAGCAAAGTGTTTCACCTCAACTGCTTCACCTGTATGATGTGTAACAAGCAGCTTTCCACCGGCGAGGAGCTCTACATCATCGATGAGAACAAGTTCGTTTGTAAAGAGGATTACCTGAGTAACAGCAGTGTCGCCAAAGAGAACAGCCTCCACTCGGGTGAGGCCAGGATTCCCAACTGGTTAGAGGGCGGGTATGGGGGAGGAAAGCCCGCCAGACCCCTGCTCACCAATCCTTTCCCTCTCCACAGCCACCACAGGCAGTGACCCTAGTTTATCTCCGGATTCCCAAGATCCATCGCAGGACGATGCCAAGGACTCTGAAAGTGCCAACGTCTCGGATAAGGAAGGTGGTAGCAATGAGAATGATGACCAGAACCTAGGTGCCAAGCGCAGGGGACCCCGGACCACGATCAAAGCCAAGCAACTGGAGACGTTGAAGGCAGCCTTTGCAGCTACACCCAAGCCCACACGCCATATCCGTGAGCAGCTGGCCCAGGAGACTGGCCTCAACATGCGTGTTATCCAGGTCAGAACCTGGTTTGCCACTCTGTCTCTCAAAGGCTCGAATGGTCACTAAGGGAACTTAAGCTGATCCTGGGAGAGTCCAGAGTTCTTAAGGTTGGGGGAGAAATGACTGGGGCTAGGAAAAGTGGAACGTGAGAAAACATCCACAGAGATGGTAGTGGCTTAAAGGGTAGGGAGCAGCTTGGGAGCTCAGGATAAAGCAGGAGGGAAGCACAAGGTCCAACACTACACTTGCAACAGCCAGCACCCATCTTTCTGTACACATCCAGTCCCTCTCCCACCCTTTAGAAGCTGGCTGTGGGTTCCAGAGTCATTCCGTTCTGGTTTCTGCATAACCAGCTCTCTAATTCCTCAAACCCAAATTTGTTAGTTTGGTGCCCCAGTTAGAAAAAGCCTCAGAACAGAGAGATGCTCTCCCCATGCAGACAGAGCACTGTGGATTGAAGGAGAGATGGTTCTTCAGCTCTCCCCGGAGATGCTGTCTGGAGTAGGCTGGGACAGCTAAGCCATCTGCAGATAACTGGGCCTTTGCATTGGGAAGAGGACAAATAGAGTGTGGCTCAAGCACTGGGAGTCTGGCCTTACCTATATTGTGTGTGTGATCAGAGTGCCTGGAAGCCAGGTGTGGGTGAATATGCCTGGGAGGTTGATTGTGCCTGTCCTAGTGCTGGAAAAGGGCAGTCTCTGAGAGGCTGTGTGAACCTGTGCTCATGAATGTGGGGTTGTGTGTCTGTCACTATTGGTGAGAGGCTGTGGCTAAGTACGTTTGGCACTTGGAGATTGTGTGTGGGTATGAAAAGCGGATTGTGGGTTTTGGTGTCACTACCCTTGGGAAACAAGCAGCAGGAGGCTTTATGAGTCTCTGTCACTATCGTGATCTGGGGTAGGAGCTACAAGAGACCCTGACATGGGAGCCGTACATGTGACACTATCTTGGAGCGGTTCAATATCTGTGATTCCTAAGATAATGCAATTCGAAAAATGTGATTGTTGGAAATAGCGGAACTGCAAAGTCAGACAAGGCAATAGTCTGCTCAGACGCTCTTTTTAGGAATCCTACACATCCTTAGCCTGGTCCTACTCAGAGACCAACACACCCGCGCGCGTGTACACACACACACACACACGCACACACACCAACGCCCCCTCCCCTCCAACCGGCTGGGACCCGTTGTACACTGGCTGCCCAGTGGAGTTTCTCGCGGTCTGACATTATACCTGTGCGCTTCAGGTCTGGTTCCAGAATCGACGCTCCAAGGAGCGGAGGATGAAACAGCTAAGCGCGCTGGGAGCGCGGCGTCACGCCTTTTTCCGCAGTCCTCGCCGGATGCGGCCGCTGGTGGACCGCCTGGAGCCGGGCGAACTCATCCCCAACGGCCCCTTCTCCTTTTATGGAGGTGAGTGTGGCTGAGTGGCAAAGTGGTGTCCCGGCTGTGCGGGCTTCGCTGGATCCGGGTGGCAGTGCGGGAGGTACCTCTTGCTTTCTGTCGAGGTGTAAGGGCGAAGGCTGGAGAGCAAGTCAAAGGATGTGACCAAAGTCCCAAACACCGTTGGGAAGAGGGTCCGGGATAGGGAACAGTTCCAAGAGTTTTGTGCCAAGTCTCCAGCCTGCTCCGGTGCCCCACAAACGCCCATTTCCCGAGCCACCGAGCGATGCTCTCTGGCAAGCCTGCTTTTGTAACTTGTGGGTGCTACTAGACCCGGGGTTGTGCCTGATAGCCTTCCCTTTACTCTTCTTACTGGTCCGCAGATTACCAGAGTGAGTACTACGGTCCCGGAGGCAACTACGACTTCTTCCCGCAAGGACCGCCATCCTCGCAGGCCCAGACGCCAGTGGACCTACCCTTTGTGCCATCATCTGGCCCTTCGGGGACGCCCCTTGGAGGTCTGGACCACCCGCTGCCTGGCCACCACCCTTCCAGTGAAGCGCAGCGATTCACTGACATCCTGGCACATCCCCCAGGGGACTCGCCTAGTCCTGAGCCCAGCTTGCCCGGGCCTCTCCACTCCATGTCAGCGGAGGTCTTCGGGCCCAGTCCACCTTTCTCCTCTCTCTCTGTCAATGGTGGAGCCAGCTACGGGAACCACTTGTCTCACCCTCCTGAAATGAACGAGGCAGCCGTGTGGTAGCAGGGTCTCGCATGGGCCACGGGAGCTCTTGGTTGTACAGAGACGAGCTTTTATTTCAGAAAAATAGATTAAAAAGACAAACAAAACAAAAAACAAAAAAGCAAGCCTCCTTCCTGCTCCACTTCCTTCAGCCTCGGGGACCAGTCTGTTTGGGGAGACTGGATAGCAAAGGGGGTCCAAAATAGGATCCAAATCTGCCTCACAGTAGAGCTGGTATATCCACATACTGGCTGACAAAGCGCAGAACTGGGGCTCCGGAAGGGGAATTCCGAGCTATCCCCACCTTCATGACCTGGATCCATGGACAAGACTCCACCAGCGGTTCCTCTGACTAAAGGGAAGACGTCTTGGACAGCTGAAGCCTCGCCTTGCTCAGTCCTGGGAAATGCCAGGAGCCTGGGAAGGGAGACCTTCCTAGAGGCGCTCTGCCAGATGAGGAAGGAAAAGATGTCAGGGGCGCTCCAGTCCAGAGGGTTCTAGTTCTAGTTTTGGGAGATCCCTTCTTAGTGTTGTCTCAAGAGTTCAGCGATGACAACAAACTCTTAATAGCTTCAGAAACACCGACCTGCTGTGCATCAGGTGGGACTATATATATATATTTTTTGTCTATCCGGGTTTTTGATTTTTGGTTTCGCCAAAATTGCAAAATTCAAAATGTAAAGCCCTCAGTATCAACTCTTCTACCTTCATATCTCTTTTTCCCTCTCTCTCTGTCTCCCTCTCTCTGTCTCTCTCCCTACACACACACACACACACACACACACACACACACACACACACACATACATGTTCTCTCCACAGGATGGTCTCCAGCCAGACCTCTCAGTAAAATGACTTGAACATCACCTCTTCAAAAAAAGTACTCTACCTTCACATGAAAGTTAAAAAAAAAAAGAAAAGACTATTGAACTAAAAACAGTCAACTGTTTACGTATAATGTTAAATTCAGGAGTTCAGTGTTTTACTAATATATCCTGTTTTGAAACCTCTTGTTCAAAAACAAAATGTTTTGAGCAATCAACCAAAATTGTTCCTTTTCTTTTCCTGTAGATGTTCTGACAGATTTGCAGGGCTTGAGGTTCACTGTGCTAGTATGTAAAAAAAGGTGTTGTTTACACGAGGCAAAGGAAAAACATGATATTCAGACAGTTGCCAAATAGAATAAATTATAGCACAAATACTGTAATGGTGCCTGGCACCAGCAACCTGAGAAAGTGTTTTAAAAAAAGTGTTACAAGGTTTAAAAAAAAAAAAACATCTTTGCTAACTTTTAGTCCTGTTAAACATTCATGAAATTGTTAATATGACTTATATAGACCCACACAGGTTTTATTTTTGTGTCTTTAAAATAAAAGTCCAAAATATTTAAATTTTATGGTCAAATATGCAGTCAACAGCTGCTACTTTTTTCTTTATATATTAAATTTCTCATATGTCTTTTATTGTTCTAATAAACCTAAGCTTGTGTGACCTCCAGTGCATATTAGACCATTCACTGTATGAAAGAAAACATGTTGAATAAATTTGTGAGTTTTTAATAAAAATAGAAAACCTGATGTTTAGATAATTGGTGTGGTATTCCATGTTTTCAGTAAGTGGAAGGAAATCCCAATAGGGTATTGAATGGACCCTCAGAGGCCAGTAGGAAGGCAGGCTAGATGGGAGTGATCCATTTTCACCTTGACTCTGGTTGAAGTTCTTTCCCAAAGCCAGCCAAGCATTCTTTGGCTTCCCGCTGTTATTAAATACAGATTTGCATTCTCTGGGTTTAACTGATACAGTTGAAGAGATATTTGCTGATAGTTAATATAGAATTGGAAATAGGAATCAAATCCATGGCTTAAAAAAAAAAAACCCGCAACTGAGTGGTGCGGGTCTGTGATTAGGGAAGCGAACCCAAACACAACACACCACAGCTCCTCCCTACACTGGCAAAGCCAGGCTTGTGAATGTCAGATACTTGTAAATACGGTTAGACATAGTCTTTTACAGCTTCAATTCATTTTCCATAGGTAATCCTGCTTTCTAATTTGGTGGGTTGAAAGATAACCGAAAATGAATATAAAATATAACTAGAAATGAGATCCTTTAATCCTTTTCACAGAACTGATATGAAATTGTTATTTTTATAGTATTTGCTACATTTGAAGTTCCCCAGAAGGGAAACAATTTTGCCTGGCATAAGATACATATTAAGTTTCTGCAGAAGATGAACAAAAATGACCAATAGAGAAATAAAATTGCAACTGGGAGTTGCCAATAGAGAGGGCCTGAGAATAGTTAACTCCCACCCAAACTGTCATTAGAAATAAAAGATATGTGAATGTTTTCTTCTGTGAAAATAATGTGTGGGTGTTTGAGTTTTAATATCAGGATCCCAAGGTTTCTTTACCATAGCGGGTAGATTTCAGTCTGGATTATTCCTTATTTTATTTTTTTTTAAATCAAGCATTTTGCATTAAATTGTATGCAATTTCTAGCACTGTTTAGACACAGCCAAGTTTATCTTTCCTGTAGAGACGGCTTTAGAGTAAGCTATATTTCATTGCCCTCCCATGATGGTTTATCTAACTAAGGACAACCAGGGAGGGAATCTGGCAGTAATCTTTCAGAAACAAAAATTTATGAAATACAAGAGAGACTTTGGAAACTCCTAGCCTACCCCGTGGCATACAGCGCATTTTCTTAATATGCAATAATGGTCTCTTGTGTTTTTTCTTTTAGCATTTATATACATTAAATCAGAACTCACACTCATTACAGCCACCACCCTGGAACCCTCCCCCTTAAAGGCATTCATTTAGCTGAACCTGTGCTCATCGGGAAGTGGCATTTTCCTATCAAGGGTGCTGAATTATTTAGCAGCTTTATTGTGCTATCCGAGTATTTGATAAGGAACGCTTTAAGAATTGGGCAGGCGCTGTAGATTCAATTCTGACTCCGAGGTGGTGGCGCGGGTCTTTTCCTTCTGCGGGTCATTGTAAAACCCAGCGAATACCTAATACCTCGACAGGTGGTAACCTGATAGCAGGGGTTGGGTGGCATTCACCTCTGCTGCGCACCTCTGGCCCGGCAGAACCTTTCCCCTTTCCCACTTGGAGCTTGAGAGAGAGAGAGAGAGAGAGAGAGAGAGAGAGAGAGAGAGAGAATGATAGGAAGAAGGGAAGTGTCTTTTGGTCTTCTGTTGACCCCTGCTATCCGAGAGAGAGAGAGAGAGAGAGAGAGAGAGAGAGAGAGAGAGAGAGAGAGAGAGAGAGAGAGAATGATAGGAAGAAGAGAAGTGTCTTTTGGTCTTCTGTTGACCCCTGCTATCCAAGAGGGCAGTCTCCCCACAGCAGAATTTGGCAAGCACTTTTCTTTCCCCAAGCTATCTTAAATAAAGTCTCCACCTCTGTGCCTCTTAAGCACTTGTAGTCAGGATTCTGCCCTCAGAGAGCTACCATCTAAGCTGAGAATCTCAAAGCTCACCCGACTCAACTTATCCCCCTAGCAGCTTGTTTTGATGCAAGGCCACTGCAAGAAGGCAGGCAAATTAGTGCAGACCCAGAACAGATCCTGTCAAGGGAACCGGCCTGAGGTTGATGCTGTTTAGGAAGACAGACAGGTCAGAACCTGGTTTCTCTAAACTAGCTGTTTCTGGCCATCGGAGGGAGGTGTCTAATTTAGTCACCTCTGCCCATCCATGGCTATTCCTGCCACTTCGCAGTTCAGGGAGCAGATAAGTGGGAGGTGAACCCCAAACTCCTGTCTTTTCTCCGAAGGGCAGATTGCTCACTTTTATGCTTCTCTCCGCTCAGCCCACCTGTTCAATATCCTACACTTAGAGGTTGAAACTTCTTCCGGAAGCTCTACTACCCTTACCGGCCCTCCAAGTCCAAGCGCACTCCTCACTGGAGTCCTTCACCTCAAGTCAAGAAAGAAGAATGCAACTGGAGAAGGAGCACTAGAGCTTTGAGTGGTCTCTCCCTCATTCATGTCTTCACTTCCCTTAATTGCATCTTAAGCTCTACCATTCTTTCTTCTTCCCTCCCTTCCAAGAAGAAGATTCCTGGGATAGGAAAACAAATGGGGGAGGGGAGTTGTTGGGGTATATGTGTCAAGAGTAAAGCACTACTAACTACTTCCTTTTAAAAAAAATGGGTTCCCAAGTCAGGAGCAGGCAAGACAGGAGAGAGAGCATTGCTAGGCAGGCTCATGGCACCTGTATGCTGCCTTACAACTGTTTGCTCAAATCTGCCTCACACAGGCCAACAGTGTCCTTCTGTATGCACAACAGCTTCAAGGTGGGCTCTGCCCTGCTTCCTCTTCTCTTCCCCCTCCCCCCTCTCCTCACTTTGAAGGGCAGGCTTCTAAGCACTCCTAGCACCTGAAATAGCAAGGGAGGAGGATATAGGAGAATAGAATTTACTAAGTGTGGGGTAGGAGAACATTTTTGTTCACTGTGCCCAAGGCTACTGCACCTCGTAGAGAACTGAGGAACACTTTATTTATTTATTTATTTATTTATTTATTTATTTATTTGCTATGGAGGCTCTAACACAGACACGACTGCAATCGCAGAGTCTATTAAAGAACAAGCTCTCTAAACTACTCTCAGCCATGCAGCGATTTTCTTTGCCTGAGTCTCTGCCTAGTCTGACATTCTTTGCTCTCCACGTCTGATAGGCTTTACCCTATAACAGTTGCTTTTTTCCTCTTTTGTAGGTTTGGTCATCTTCACTCAAGGGCCAGTTAGGACAGGAACAAGAGACATGCCACACTAAAGTAGAAATCTCTTAAATTTCTTAAATTCGGAAATCTACCTGAATCTGAGTGTGTTTGAATTGTCTTCCAGTGGGTTCCCCTGGGGAGCTACCAGCTGCCTACGTTGCTGGCTTTGGGATCCAGCTGGCCTGGAGTATACTTAAGAAATGGTAAAACAAAACAAACAAACAAACAAAAAACAAAAAACACCCCCCCCCCCAAAAGTCAGCCGGGTGTGGTGGCGCACGCCTTTAATCCCAGCACTTGGGAGGCAGAGGCAGGTGGATTTCTGAGTTCGAGGCCAGCCTGGTCTACAAAGTGAGTTCCAGGACAGCCAGGGCTATACAGAGAAAGAAACCCTGTCTCAAAAAAAGCAAAAAAAAAAAAAAAAAAAAAAAAAAAAAAAGAAAGAAAGAAAGAAAGAAAGAAAGAAAGAAAGAAATGGTACTGGCCTGGGAATTTAGAACTGGAAGAGTTCCTGCTTAGCATACATAACACTCTGGGTTCAGCCCCTAGCTCTGAATAAACAGGGTGTAGTGGCAGGCACATGCCTCTAATCCCAGTGGAGACAGGAGGATCAAGGAATTCAGGGTCATCTTCAACTCCATAGTGTGGAGGAGGCTAGAGACTGTCTTAACATACAAACAGGCATAGGCACAATGTCTATTATTCAAGCCGGCTTTTTTTTTTTTTTTTTTTTTTTTTTTTTTTTTTTTTTTTTTTTTTTTTTTTTTTTTTTTTTTTTTACTGGATTCTTCTGAGGCAGCTTTCCTGTTATAGTAGATTCTAGGTCTCCATGGAGGAAGACCTCCAACAGATCAGTATAGACAGACCACTTTACACTCAAATTTGTCATTCCTCGTTGCAGTTCATGTTTCCTGCCCTTCTAGGCTGGTCACTGTGGAGAGTCTAACTTATACATCCTATATTTCATCTATAGCAGTGCCTGCTACATAGTGGGCGTCAAGAGATGTTCCATGAAGGAAAACGAATGCAAAGTGATGGCATAGCTTCATGGGCCTGGGTGCAATTACATTTATCTCATTAAGGTTTTTGAGTCTAGCCATCTAATACTAGAACTGAGTGATGGGTTTCTCTTCTCCAATGTTCACTAATTTCGGGGGTCTGACCGAGTCACTCCATCTTTGAACAGAAAAGCTGTTAATATCAACGAGTGTGTAGTAGAATAATTCTACCCCCTGCCCCTCCTTGTGCTTGCCCAGGCAAGAGGGTACAAGAAGCTACAGAAACAATCTCGATTTGTGGTACAACCATCGCGATTCCTAATTATTTCTATCAATAAAGATCGCACCTCGCCGCACACTGAACACACGCAGGCCTCTCTGATCCTGGCCGCCGAGACGGAAGCTGTGTGCCTGGCCGCAGGCTCCTCTTCCCTGAGAAAAGCCCCGTTTTGAGACCCGGGTCTGTGCTTGCTCGAGTGTGTACCTGAGGTTTGAGAGGCTTAATCCTTCACTCCCTTTCACAAATCAGCCAGCCCACCAGCAGCCACAGCTACTTTACGCTTAATTCCTAAACCAAGCTCGCACAAAGCTCGAGGCGTTATTTCGTGCTTAGGGAACCCTGGCAGCTCAGAGCACAATCAACCTTTCTCGCTCGAAGCGGAAACGTGCTCCGGCGCGCTCCCGCGCCGCGCGTCCCTGGGACTCCGGCGCACGCGCGTTAGGCGGGCTCGCAACCCTGCCCCGGTTTCGGGCGCCTGCGTCTCCAGTTTAGCAGCCCAGTGGTGACGCGAGGCCCCGCCCCCCCGGCGCGCGCGCGCGCGCGCCTCCCGGAAGTTGCCTACTGGGATTCTGAACGCCGCCTCCGCGAGGTCTCCGCCTGGAGTTGCCAAGCAGAGTCGGGGCCGTAGCGCCACTGCCGGGAACGTCGGGCCGCGGGGGGCTCGGGCTGCAGTGCAGGTTCACGAGCGCAGCGCCGGCAGTGACCTGGTGACCATGGCGGAGCCGCAGCCCTTGGCTCTGCAGCTGGAGCAGTTGTTGAATCCGAGACCGCGGGAGGCGGATCCTGAGGCCGACCCGGAGGAGGGTGAGGCCTGACTGGGGCAGACCACGTGCAGAGCTGTGGCTCCGACTTGAAGTGGGCCCTAGCGGGCCGATGGTGCTTGGATCTGTTCGCCTTCCCTTTTTGCTGGGGGAAAATTGTCTCTTGGGAGGGTGGCGTGAGCTGTAAACCAGCATTCTAGACTTTGGGGGTGGGCGGGCCATCAGGACCCTGGCGGGGAGTTGCTGGCAGCCGGCTGGCAGCAGGCTGGCAGCAGGCTGGCAGCAGTTTAGGATGCCCCTTTTCTTGGTATTACCTTGGAAAGGAGAAAGAAGCCCTGATGCGTTTCAGGTTTTTGTGTGTTTGAAACTGACTGCTTCTAAAACCTTCATGAGAATGAAAACATTTACATGATGCTGTTGAACCATGTTTATTAATAGGGTCTTAAGCCATTTGTCCATATTCTGATGACAGACTGATTCTCCAGAAACCTATTCTGAGACTGGCTGGGAGTAATTGTGCTTTTAGACTTGGGTCAGGGAGGTGTGAGAAAGACAACTGGAGGGGTGTCATGAGTGTTTATAGCACCCAATGACTGTCACATATTGAGGAAGAATTAAAGACCCTGGGCATGTAGCCAATCTACTTGATGCCGATATACTTAATCTTCAGAACCTCTGAAAAAAAAAACCACCATGAAAAAGGAAGGAAGGATCAGACTAGATTTATAAGATCCAAGGCATAAAAACATGTCTCCTAGTAGGTGCAGGAAGTTAGCTCTCTGTTTAGAAACAGATAGCAGTATGACAAGCAGTTTCCTTAGGAACCCAAAGTAAACTCCCTATTCCTGTAAGTTAGTGGAGATGTTATAGAGGACACCATGAATTGAGGGCTAGGGATGGAGCCCAGTAGTAAGAGTACTCACCTAGCACAGGAAGGTGGGGTGTGGGGTTGAAATGGCTTTAGTAGGTTCCTATTAAAGTTTCTTTCTAACCTAAGATTCTATTTTCCTCCTTCCCCAACAGCCACTAGAGCCAGAGTGATTGACAGGTTTGATGAAGGGGAAGAGGAGGAAGATGATCTGGCAGTGAGTAGCATTAGAAAGTTGGCCCCAGTCTCCCTCTTGGACACCGACAAAAGGTATTCTGGCAAGACCACTTCTAGGAAAGCTTGGAAAGAAGGCCACTGGGAGCAGCAGGCTCTGCCAAGTTTATCTGGTGAGTAGGCATTTTCACCCCAAACTCTTCTCTTGGCTTAGTTTTGTATGGTTAAACTGTTTTGTTTCTGGATTCTTTCTGGAAGTCTGTGGGTCTCTACTTTAGGAGAGACCATTGAATTGGTACTAGGAAGGGCCTTAGAGGTCAGCATTTTACTTTAAAAAGAATGCTAAAGCCCAGTTAGGCTTTGTTTGGTTTGACTTTGTTTCCTGGTAGCATTTTTAGAGCTGATAGAAACGTAGTAAGTTTGTGCAGTTGAATAGAGCACAGTAACATGCTTGTTCTGTCATAAGCGCTACAGATTAACTGGAATGAAAGATGTGGCCTGGTATTTTTCTCTAGGTAACTCCTTTCCCCTTTTCTCCCCTTATGATTTAGATAACGAAGCATCTGATGAAGGAGGATCTGAAGATGGGGATTCAGAGGGCCTGGGCCTGGAGGAGATCTCAGAAGATGTTGATGAAGACTTAGAAGGTGAGGGTGAGGATAGTTCTTTTATCTCAGAACTAGGAGAGACTGAAGCAGGGGGATCAGGAGTTCAAGGCCAGTCTGAGCTACACAGTAAGTTCTGTACCAGCATGTCCTACACCTGAGACCCCATCTTTAAAAAACAAACAAACAAACAAACAAACAAAAAGAAACCTAAAACTCAAGGTTACCAAGTTGAGGTTGGTGGCTCACCCTGAAATGAGGGGAAAATGGGCAGAGCATAGTGGGTATTGGCAGAGCTACGTGGTGAAAAAAGTTTACATGCACGTGGTGTGTTTTATATTTTTGGCTCTTTTTGTTTTTCAGGTCTTGTATTGATTTCCTGTGTATTAGTGACTCATGAAACTGGCCTTTTATCATTGTAAATGATAACATAACGCTTCCGTCTTTTCTGAGAAAGAATTAGCTAGTAGTTTTAAGCAGTAGTACATTTCTCAAGGTGGAAGAAGTCTCTAGATATGGATATCGAGAGGATGCTATTTATTTTAGGGAGGTCAGTGGAACTATGTTGAGAATCCACTGATAATATCCAAGGAACTATCATTCAGGTTATGATATGTATGATTTAGTCCTTGATATAGTTTGAAGAGCTTATCAGACTTGTCTGCATAGTGTGTTTCAGGCTACCAGGACTCACGCTTTGTTTGTGTTTGTCTTCCCTTAGCATTTTAGAGATGATAGAAACGTAGTAAGTTTGTTCAGTTGAATAGAGCACAATGACATGCTTGTTCTGTCATATAAGCTCCCACAGATTAACTGGAATGAACGATGTGGCCTGGTATTTCTCTCCAGGTAACTCCTTTTCCCCATTTTTTTTTTTCCTCATGATTTAGACAATGAAATATCTGATGAAAGAGGATCTGAAGATGGGGATTCAGAGGGCCTGGGCCTGGAAGAGATCTCAGAAGATGTTGAGGAAGACTCAGAAGGTGAAGATGAGGAAGGCAGAGAAGAAGACGGGAACAGTGAAGATGAAGGTGTGGTGACGGCCTTCTCCAGTGTCAAAGTTTCTGAGGAAGTGGAAAAAGGACGCGCTGTGAAGAATCAGATAGGTGTGTGTGCTTGCTTTTCAGAGTTTCTGCCGTAGTCTGCTCTTTAGCTGTAGTTGTTCTGTTTCTCTAGTATCCTTCCAGTTAGCCTTTGACCTGCCTCCATTACCCAGAGCCCTGCGTCCTAGTTCCTCTAGCTGCTTCTATCAGGTACTGCACTAGTCCTTGTGGGAGATTGAAGAGGAGACTATTCTCTCCTGTTGTCAAAGGTTCCTCTTTCATAGCATCCAAGAGAGAGAATTTATTTCGTAGAATGAAGAATGTTTGTGTGGCACAAAAGTCATAAAGTATGTTGCTTAGAAATTGGTGTTCTTGTCCTTCTTCAGTGCCCAGCCCAGAAAGACTTCCTGATCCTGAGATGGGGTTCTCTTTTACTTTTTTCTCCAGCATTGTGGGACCAGCTCTTGGAAGGAAGGATCAAACTACAAAAAGCTCTCCTGACTACCAATCAGTTGCCTCAACCAGATGTTTTCCCTGTCTTCAAGGACAAAGGTGGCCCAGAATTTGCCAGTGCTCTGAAAAATAGTAAGAATACTCATGTTATTTTTGGGATATACTGGATTGGATATATAAAAAAAAGGTTTTTGATTTTAGTGATACTATAATGTAGAATATAGGTTTCAGTTTTTTGGTTACATTTGATCTTATCCAAGAAACTGAATGATCAACTATTTTTTTTTTTCGATACAGGGTTTCTCTGTGTAGCCCTGTTCCTCTGTAGACAAGGCTGGCTTTGAACTCAGAAATCTGCCTACCTCTGCCTCCCAAGTCCTGGGATTAAGGCGTGTGCCACCAATGCTTGGCTCAACTATTTTTTTTTAAAGATTTATTTATTATATGTAAGTACCTTGTATCTGTCTACACACGCCCCAGAAGAGGGCATCAGATCTCTTTACAGATGGTTGTGAGCCACCATGTGGTTGCTGGGATTTGAACTCAGGACCTTTGGAAGAGCAGAGAAAACCAGAGGCAGTGGCTCACTCATGTTCATTAACAAAAGGTGTAAAGCTCCAGCTTTTCTTCCTTAAACTTGGAATCCCCCTCACACCACACTGTCTCCTGTATGTGCAGTGGTACCAGAGGAGTGGAACACAGGAATGTGAGCCATGGGTGGCATGGCTATCCTGACTTAAATGCTGAGATGTTTCCATTTGCTTTTTCAAACTGAAATGCTGGATACATTGTCTGCAGTCCTGGTTATTTTGTAGGCTAAGGCAGGAGTATCCTTTTAGTCTAGGATCTAAGGGCATGCTGACCCAAACAAAAAACAAAACAAATTAGAAAAAACAAAACCAAACCATGAAACCCAAAATATAAACCTTTATAGCAGGGAGTTAGATTTGGAACAGCATTGAGGACATCTGGTTTGGTATTGTCTTTAAGTAGAATCACTTGAAAACAATTCAGGATGCATATGTGCTACTTGGAAGACAGAAATTTTTTTTTAAAGACATGGTCTTACTGTGTAGACCTGGCTGGTCTCACAGAAGTCTACTGTCTACTTCCCCAGTGTCAGGGTTAAAAGGCCCGGGCCAGCACACCTAGCATAGCATTTCTTTTGTAGGAGAATGTATAATTAGAATGACTTTCTGTGGACAACTTTTAGTTTTGTGGCTTGTCATACTCACTTGAAGTTAGTTTTCTGTGACCTCTGAGCAGCCTTTTCAGGATCAGAATGTGTATTGTGAGGTCTTAAAAGAAGAAAAGAAACCACCCGATCTCCTCTCCTGGCTTTTCTTTTTCCTCCCTAAATACATGATACATTTTTTAGGTTTCTGGAGTACTTCTTTGCTATATTTAGTGCCCTAGTATCCTCATTTCTGAGATGCCTTTGGATGAAACCTAAACTGCTCTAGAGCAAATATTTTAAACGTTTTATTTTTATTATTATTATTTTTTAAATATTTTTTTGGCCCAGGCCTGTTTTAAACATTTTATAGTAAGATCTTTTCCATTTGTCACTCATTAGTCTTCTTCCCTGAATCTTTATAAACATTCATTAAAATACAGATTTTTTTCTGGGTTAGCATCACATACTTAAATTCTGTAGTCACTTGCATGTTATTTTAATTCTGCTTTGTGACACTTCTGATCTTTCTTAGCCCTTGCAAACACCAGTCTGACATGTAGGTTGTGGTAGAAGAGGGGAAAGGATGGGAGTCTTATTTGGTATAACATTCCAAGAGGATGGGCATCCATCTAATAATTAGAATTTCTATGCAACTGAAAGTTTTTTGTTTGCTGCTGCAGCTGCCTCCTCCTCCCCTTCTTCCTCCTCCTCCTCTTGCCCCTCCTCCTCCTCCTCCTCCTTTTTTTTTCCCGAGACAGGGTTTCTCTGTGTAGCCCTGGCTGTCCTGGAACTCACTCTGTAAACCAGGCTGGCCTCAAACTCAGAAATCCGCCTGCCTCTGTCTCCCAAGTGCTGGGATTAAAGGCGTGCGCCACCACGCCCGGCCTGATAGTTTTTAAAATAGACTTATAGCTATATTTTTAGCACTGTAGGCCCCTAGAACCAAGTCTTTGTACCTTCAGCACTTCAAAATCTACTTTTCAGAATTATAACCAATATTTCCTTGCTTTCCTAGTTGTTGCACCTAGTCTCCAGGCATCTTGCTGCTGTATGTTGGCAGTTACATCTCTTCAACTGTGAATGACTTTCCTAGTAGCTATGTAAGATTAAGTAAGCTGTAGAGTAACTGTAACAAAATTAAGGGATATTCTTTACACAAGATACTTCTCCAAAGATATTAGCTTTCCTTCTTTGACTTTCATTTAACCAGTCTTAAAACATTAGGAATTAGGCTTTTTATGTTGATGACAGTGTTGTGTAAGGAAGAAGACAAGTTATTTAAGAAAATGCCAAATAAATTATACATCCTACACTATATACGCAGCCTATATTAAAGTAGGAAGGAGAGCACAGGGAGCTCCATTTAATATCACTGGTTTAGCAGTTAACTCATGCCAGTCTTACTGCATCTTTCTTTATACTGGCAACTTCTTTCTTCTGGACCATTGTGAAGTAAATAATGTATGTACTCTCTTTTTTTTTTTTTTTTCAGTACGTTTTTCAGCATGCATTGCTAAAAAAGTAAGGTATTAATTTTTTTAAAGATTTATTCATTTTATATGTGTTTTGCTTGCATGTATTTAAGTGTATCTCATACATGCTTGGTGCCTTTGAAGGCAAGAAAAGGACATTAGAGTTCCTGGAACTGGATTTATGTATAGTTGTGAATTACTGTGTGGTTGCTGGGAGTCAAACCTAGGTCCTCTGCAAGAGCAACATGCTCTTAACTACTGAACTGCTTCTCTAGCCCTAGCAATGTTATTACTAGATAGATGAGGGCCTTCCTTTTAATCCTAGTGAATCTCTGAGTTCCAGGTCAGCCTGGTCAACATCTCAAGTTCCAGGATAGTCAGACCTAATTAGTATAGTCATTATTCCACATAAAAATATTAGCAAGTTAGTTAATAGTGCTAGGAAATGAACCAGGGCCTTGTGCATGCTAACAAGTTCTCTGCCACTGAGCTATACCTTAGCTGGGCAGTTAATTGTTAATAAGAATGCCTGATGTGGACAGATGGGAGAATTGAGAGCTTTTCTGTAACAGGCTTTCTGCTGTCTTCCCAGAGTTTGCTGTACAGCTTTAAATGAAGTGATAATAGGAAAGCTAAACTTTAACCATAGGAAGTTGACCTTTTAGTTAAATGCATGTTATTAATGTGTTTAATGAGATGCATTACAGACTGCAGTGAGCACCATGTTTCATTACAGGTCTAAAATGCAATATCATTAAAGACCTTTCATAGAAACAATGGTTGACATTTTGATATTTCCCATAAGCAAAACACCCAGGAACACAGTATAATGTACATAAATGTAGAGGAAGTTCAATTTTTTCCCCTTGCTTAAGAGTTTAAGAACAAATTCTACTGTGAGTAATGTGTGTTTTCCTTGCTCCCTTCATTTTCTTGTTTCTGATCTATATTCACCTCATTGTCTGTGGCCCTTTTCCCAAGACTCTCAATAATTTTGACTTGATTAGATTTATTGTTGTTTTATTTTGTATTTGAGACAGGGTCTCACTTTGTAGCTCTGGCTGTCCTGCAACTTTCTGTATAGACCAGTCTGGCCTTGAACTAAAAAAACGATAGCACCTGCCTCCTGGGTGCAGGAGTTAAAGGCATGAATCACCACATCCTGCTGAATAGAGTAGCAGATTGTTTAAGTTAAATATCTTTTTTGTTTTGTTTTGTTTTGTTTTTTTGGTTTTTCGAGACAGGGTTTCTCTGTTTAGCCCTGGTTGTCCTGGAACTCACTTTGTAGACCAGGCTGGCCTCGAACTCAGAAATCCGCCTGCCTCTGCCTCCCAAGTGCTGGGATTAAAGGCGTGCGCCACCACACCTGGCTCTAAATATCTAAATATCTTTTTAAAATTTTATTTTTATTAGATAGATTTATGTCTGTGAGTATGCAGGTGCACTCACCCTTGTGTGTAAAGGCCACCGAGGTCAGAAGAGGATATTGGATCTACTAGAATTAGAGTTACAGATGGTTATGAGCCATGATATGAGTGCTAGAACTGAACCCTGGTCCTCTGAAAGAGAAACAAGTGTTCTTATGATGAACCATTGCACCAGCCTCATAGACTAACACACTTAATACTAATTTGACCTTGGCACTTAGAGAACAGCATTTTCTTGGGGCTGGGCAGATGGCTCAGTAGGGACAGGTGCTTGCTTGCCACCTCACTTTCCAACCTGAGGTCAGTCCCTGGAGCTGGAGGGGACAGAGAACTGACTCCCCCAAGTTGTCCTCTGACTTTCTCTGTATGCTGTAGCATACATGTACCACCTCAGCAATAAATGTTAACAATTTATAATTTAAAAATGAAGTTTTCAAATTTGAATAAATCTTGGAAAGTAATGGAATTATATTAAGCAATATTTTTATTTTTTAGAGTTTTGTTTATTATATATATATATATATATATATTTTTTTTTTTTCTTTTTTTGGGGGGGGGCGCGTTGAGACAGGGTTTCTCTGTATAGCCTTGGCTGTCCTGGAACTCACTTTGTAGACAAGGCTGGCCTTGAACTCAGAAATCCGCCTGCCTCTGCCTCCCAAGTGCTGGGATTAAAGGCGTGCGCCACCATGCCCGGCTTATTTTTAGTTTTTCAAGACAGAGTTTCTTTGGGTAGTTCTGATTGCCCTGAAAGATAAGGCTGTCTTTTGGACCACACTGGCCTGGAACTAAAGAACTGCCTAAGTCTGCCACCTGAATGCGACATTAAAGGCATGGGCCACCACCACCTAGTGAGTTTTATTTTTAAGTAGACTGTAGATTCAAATAGTTCAAAAGATGGTAAGGAAAGCTGGCATGGTGGTGCCCACTTTTAATCCCAGTACTCAAGAGGTAGAGGCACGCAGGTGTCTGAATTTCAGGCTAGCCTGGTCTACAGATCAAGTTCCAGGACAGCCAGGTTGTCCCTAAAAAACAACAACCAAACTGAAACCAATAAGGACTATACTCTGAAACTCTGTACCATTTGATTTCTTGTTCTTTAACAGTCAGTATTGTCAATGACACAGACCCTTCTCCCTTCCTCTTGTCTCATTTTTAAGTTTAATGATAAAATGTAATAGAATGAATATGAAATTTTACATTTCAGACTGATAGTTTTATGGAAATATTTGTCATATAAACTTGATATTGAGTGCAAAGGCTTCTCTATGAGTATTATTGTTATTATTTTATGAAACAAACACTCATATCTCTAATTGGCCTCAAACTCATTGTTTCTGTGTGGCCAAGGCTGGCTTTGAATTCCTGATCCTCTTTCTGCTTTCCAAATTCTGAGATTATAGGTGTGTGCCACTAAAATTCAATTGGCTCCTCTATGTATATTTTTACCCCCTCTCTCCTTTCTTCTCTCCATTCTCTGTGTTTATGTGATGTGTGTGTGTGTCTGCTCCTGGTCTTTGCATAGGTGTTAGGGATCCACACTCCAATCCTCATGCTTGCACTATAAGCACTTTAGTCAATGAGTAGTCTTTCTTTGTTTTGTTTTTCTTTAGACAGAGTTGCTATGTAGCCCTGGCTGGTCTGGAATTACTGTACAGACCAGGCTGGTCTCGAACTATTAGTGATCCTCTAGCTTCTGCCTCCAAAGTGCTAGCATAACCAGTATGTACCAGCATGTCCAGCTTTGTCTCTACCATTGTGTAAAGTGTATAAAGGGACAAGACAAAGGATGAGGAACTAGGATATTTATAATGGCAGATACTTTTAACCATTTGATGCAGGTATTATACCCATCACATTGTGTGTATATGACAAGCCCTCTATCACTGACTACATTTCCAGCTTTCTTCTTCCTCTACTTCTTTCTCTTTTATTTATATATTTTGTGTACATTTTGCCTCTATGTATGTCTGTCTGCACACAGAAGAGAGCATCAGATTCTATGGGACTATAGTGAGCCACCATATGGGTACTGGGAATTGAACCCAGGTTCTCTTGAAGGCCAGCTTTTAATCTCTTGTTGTTGTTGTTTTTTGGTTTTTCAAGACAGGGTTTCTCTGTGTAGCCTTGGCTGTCCTGGAACTCACTGTGTAGACCAGGCTGGCCTCGAACTCTGAAATCCACCTGCCTCTGCCTCCCAAGTGCTGGGATTAAAGGTGTGTGCCACCACGCCCGGCTAGCTTTTAATCTCTTAGCCATCGTTCTAGCCCCTCTAGTGTTTGTTTGTTCTCTCTCTCCCTCTATTTCTCTACCCTCACCTCTCCCACTACCCCTTCCTCTCCTCCCTCTACTTCTTCCTTCTCCCCTCCCCTCCCCTCCCCTCCCCTCCCCTCTTCTCTTTTCCCTTTGGTGTTTTGAGACAGGATTTATCTGTATATCCCTGGCTGTCCTGGAACTTGCTCTGTACACCAGGTCTCCAGATCCCATCTTAGTGAGAGATGGGCAGGTAACTGTACAGATGGCCTCATCAAACACTTTGGAAGCTTTGTTTTATACGAGTGGAACGTTCCAGATATTTTACAGCACCTGTCTTCTCAATAGCTGGTTAGGTTAGGTTGAGTCAGGTTTTGCCTCAGTTCCTTGTCTTTCTCGCCCTAAGACCAAGCTTTGTTCCTAGTAAAAGGGGTATTGCAAGAGTGGTGTTGGCACTTCTGGATATCACTTTACATACACATTTTCTTTTTTTTTCTTCTGAGACAGAGTTTCTCTGTGTAGCCTTGACTGTACTGGACCTTGTTCTGTAGACCAGGCTGGCCTATAATTCAGAGATCCACCTGCCACTGCCTTTAAGTTCTGGGATTAAAAGCCTGTGCCATCATGCCTTGGCCCACAATAACAGATTTTAAATCTGTAATGAGTAGGCTGGGGTTTTTAGCATTCAAAATCTTCTTCCCTTCTTTTCCCATCCCCTACTGTCTCTAGAGTCTTACATAGCTAGACTATCCTCAAACTCTGTTTATAGCTGACAATAACTTTGAACTCTTGGCTCTCCTGTTTCTACTTCCCAAGTGTTGGGATGATAGGTATGTGCCACCAAGCTTTGCTCAAGATTTTACCCGCTTTTCTTTGTGGTGGAATTCACAGCCTTATGCATGTAATCTAACCTTTCTTAAATAGCTAACTCTTGAGTCCCTGAAAGTTTATATTGCTTTTTTTGTTTGGTTGGTTTTTGTGTTTTTGAGATGGGTTTCTCTCTGAATCCCCGGTTGTCTTAGAACTTGTTCTGTAGACCAGCTGGTCTTAGACTCAGAGATCTGCCTGCCTCTGCTTCCCAAGTGCTGGGATTAATGGTGTGAGCCACCACCTGGCAGTGGAGTTTATATTCTTCTGTCAGGCTTTAACTCAGCATGATTGTTTTGAGATTGGTCTATATTTTTTCTTTTAAAATATTTACTTATTTGTTCATTACTGTGTACATTTATTCATGATGTGTGTATAGGAATGAGGTAGGGTTGCATGTGTCAGAACACCTATAGAGGTCAATTCTAGGGAATCAGTTCTCCCCTTTTTATATGTGATTGAGCTCAATTTACCCGGCTGTGTGGCAAACTCTCACTGATCTGTCTCACCATCACAACCCATATTTTTCATCAGATAAGTTTTTGGTGTCCTTTACTGAACAGCATTCACTAAATTGCTTGTAGTTTGGGACTGTTATAGATCTGACAGAAACATATATGTATTGTGTAGGCTCAGATTTTTATTTCTATCTATAACTGAAAATGGAATGGCTAGGTCACATGTTAAATGTGTTAAATGCTGTTTATCAAAGCAGTCACATTCTTTTAGAACCTAGTAGAGGGTCCATCTTCCAGAAACACTTGGTTTGGCCACTGTGTGAAGTATGAAGTTCTAGACATTCTAATAATTGTGCAGTTCAACTTTTTAGGTTGTAAAATTTAATTGATATATATCTTTTCTTTTCTTTTCTTTCTCTTCTTTTCTTCTTTTGTCTTTGTCCTTCCTTGGTGGGTTACTTTAAAAAATTTAAGAAGTCAGCCGGGAGTGGTGGCGCACGCCTTTAATCCCAGCACTCGGGAGGCAGAGGCAGGCGGATTTCTGAGTTCGAGGCCAGCCTGGTCTACAGAGTGAGTTCCAGGACAGCCAAGGCTATACAGAGAAACCCTGTCTCGAAAAACCAAAAAAAAAAAAAAAAAAAAAAAATTTAAGAAGTAGAATATAAGAGTTCAGAAGTGACTTTTTAAAAGACACAAGCCTTTACAGTGGCAAAAGAATACTCTGTAGGAGCTGGAGAGGTGGCTAAGTAGTTAGAAGCATTGGTTGCTCTTCCAGAAGACCCAGGTTTGAATCCCAGCACCCACATGGTAGCTAACAACCATCTGTAACTCCAAATCCAGGGGATCTTATGCCCTCTTCTGGCCTCCAAGGGCAAATACATACATGTAGCCAAAACACTCATATACATAAAAATAAAATTTTTAAAAATTCATAAAAGACAAGAGAATAGTCTTTAACAAACAAAAAAAAGAATATATGTCTCATGCCTTATATTAAAATCAATCCAAACTAGTTTATAGTAACTTACATGTAAAACATAAAACTGTAAAGTGCTTTCAAGACCACAGTCTTCATGACCTTGGGTTAAGCAATGATTTCTTAGATACCATAACAAAATCAGTCTATGGGACGAGAGAGATGGCTCTGGTTAAGGTCTTACTGAATGCTCTTCCAGAGGATTTACGTTCTGTTCCCAGAATCTACATGTAGGTTTACCCCTTTGTAATTCCTGTCCCAGGGTATCTAGTGCCCCTTTCTGGCCTTTGCTGGAGTTGCATGCATGTGGTACACAGACGTGAATGCAGGTAAAACACCAAAACCCATAACATAAAGTCTAAATAAAAGTAAATAATTAAGAACAAAGAAAGGTACAGTCCATAAAGGAGAAATTAATGATTGTGCTGTCTGAATCAGAACCTTGTGTTCTGTGTTAACAGACTGAAAAAGCAAGGTACAGATAGAAGGAAACATTTGCAAATAATATTCCAGATAAAAACATGCCTTTAGAATATGTAAAGGTTCTCAAAGCACAACACTGAAGTTACTCATTTAAAACATGCACAAGTGCCAGCAATTTGGCTCAGAGGGTAAAGATGTTTGTCACCAATGCTGAAGGCATGCATTTAGTTCCCTGGGACCCAGTGGTAGAAAGGGATGACCCACTCCTGAAAGTTTCCCTCTGACCTTCACACATGCATATGCATACACAAAGCAATAATGTAAAAAATAATAAAAATAAAGACACAGACAAGGATTGGAGAGAACCCTTACGAGAGGAAATGTATGATGGCAGATACGTAGATGGAAAGACATCTCACCCAGTCATGTTCATGTAATGGGCACAGGAGAGTCCTCTGGATTTCAGTAGAATATGCAGGAACAAACACTTGTCACCAGCTTGGGATTTTCCTGGGTGGTTGTTGTAGGAATGCAAAACAGTACATCCATTTTGGAAAAACAGCTTGGAAAAAAAGTTTTATTTCTAAAAATAAATGTAAGCATGTATTTACTATAGGATCCACACACAGCAGTCCTACTGTTAGATCTTACTAGGAAATGAAAACATTTGCACAAAGACTTGCACACAGACATTTACAGCAGCACTATTCATAATCAGCATTTCTGGAAACAGCCCAAATGTCCTTCAAACAAATTGGACAAATGTGTAAACAAATTGTGGTACATTACTCAGCAATAAAAAAGAATCAATCTCAATGGTATTATGCTAACTGAAAACCTCAAAAGGTTATTCACTTTAAAACTCCATTTATATGACATTCTGGGGAGTGTGGAACTATGGGGAAGAGAGCAGCTCAGCAGCAGCCTGTGGGCTATGGATGGGGGAAGGGTTTGACTACAAAGAAGTGGTCCAGGTTTTTTCTTTGTCTTGTGTGAGTTCCTGTTTTCCTCTCCAATAGCCTCTTCCTTGAGCGTGTTTCCCACCTGTTTTCCACCTGCTTGCTGGTGCACCCTTCAGCTTGCATTGATTGTGAACATTTTGCTTGGATTGAAGGAGGGGGTGTAAATAGTTGTGTGCATATTCCCAGATAACTCAGGAGTATTCCTTATGGTAATGGATACACGATACAGAGTTCCTAGGGATAGAGGGATAATCTATATCAACCTATAGTGTCACTTTTGCTTGAAATATATATCTTTGGCACTAAAACCTTACCCAGAAGAGAATAATAGATTATATAAAGCTTCTGGATTTTGATGTGGGTTAAAACTGAAAAATGAGATGTCTTTAAACTCTTTTTTCTTCTCTCTTGGATAAGTGATATAATGTGGTTTGGACACTCAGAGATTCCTGAGATTCCAGGTTCTGGTTGATGATTTACTGCAAAATTGCTTATAAATTGAAGTAGAAAATGTTTTGCAGACCTGGCAGCTTTCTGGCTTCACACCCATTTGTCACCCAGCATTTCCCTTTGTGTATAGAACAAGAATTAATTAGGCTGCACTGCAGGAAAAGTTTATGGCTATAATTTATATAGAATGAATTTCTTTTTAAAGAGACAGCATTGTTTTGTTATACCTACACACACACACATACACACACATATACATACATTTTATATATGTATATATAAAATGTCTTGGTGGTGGTAGTGTTTTTTGGTTTTCTGTTTTTCCTTCAAGCTGTATCTGTCAGCTTGAGGAGCAGACATTCATCTTTCATTTTAATATGATATGGTAGTGGGATAGAAGCTTTTGTAGTGATTGCTTTCTGATTGAACTTGGGTTTTAATTCATTGTGTGCTGGAGAGCACTCAGGTGCAGTTTACACTTCAGACGACAGTCAGACTTGTCTGGTTTCCAGAGCTTCGTATTCTCTTGGTTCTTGGAAGACTTGGGATTCTGTCTTTCATAGGGTCTTGCTCATTCAATTAATGTTTTCATAATCAATGCAAGTCAGAACTTGCAATTTGTTCCTGATTTGCACATTAAAGAGCTCCATTAATTAAGAATCCTGGTGTTTGGCATGTTCCCGCAGGTCTGTGCATTACTTACATGGTGCAAGTGTGAGGCGAGCTCTCAGCTGTGCTGCACTTGCAGCTAGGCTGCCTTCCTGCTCGCTTCTCTCTTTTCTTTTTGCTTGTGAATAACAGTTGTTTCACAACTCATTGAAACTCCTTAGGGATACATTGTACCAAAATAGGAACAAATGATCCAAATGAGATGGCTGTGCAGGAAGAGTAGGAAGGAAATCCTTTGTTTAAAGGAAAAAACAAATTCTGAAAAAGTATGTAGAATTTATGTGTTTGGTTTTATGTTCTCTTACTTGACATAAAAGTAGGAAATGTAATAGAGTTGAATGGTAATTTTGTTTTCTCTCAGATTGCCCCTTTCTTTCAGTAGTAATTGTATTTACAAATGAAATTGCTTTTTATAACCCAAATAATCTTAGAAATGTAAGACCCAGCCAGCCATATGCTGTGGGAGGTGGGCTTTTTCATCACTTTTAAGGGTGGTGGTATCTTACACCTTTAATTCCAGTACTTCCAGGCAGAGGTGTGTGAATTTTTTAGTTCAAGGCCAGCCTGGTCTACAGAGTAAATTTCAAGACAGCCTGGGCTACATCTTGAATCAACCCATATCACCCAAAAATAAAAGTTCTGTTGTAATTTCTCTGGAAATCTGGTTCTAAGCCAGTGGTCGTCTTTATCTTGATGTTTGAAAGGTATATTGATGGGTGGCATGAAATAAGACCACCATCTCAGCCAGTTCTTCCTCCCAGTCTTATATTGTTTATGTTTACCTATTTATAACACAGTTTGCTGATATTAACTGCTGCCATCTTTATCAATACCATAGGAAACTGTGAAGTGTTTCCCCAAAGAATGCAGGTATTTATTATTTATTTGAGATGAACTTTTTATGTAGTCCAGGCTAGCCTTGAATGCATGATCCTCCTGCCTCAGCCTCTTTCATTTTAGGATTTCAAGAGTGTGCCACCATGCCTGGAATTTCTTAGTATTTTTGGGACTTAATTCTTAGTTCAATTTGAACTTATGCTCTTCTTTCCCTGCTGCCTCTAGTCTTGAGGAAGGTATCTCAGTTAAATCTGGAACTCAGTATGAAGACAGAAAGAAAAGAAATATTATAGATGAATGTAAGAAATAGTACAGAAGAGTGTAAAAGAAAAGACAAACATTCAGAGAACTTTGGGATTCAGCTCTTAAGATCCAGGCACTGAACATGGGTAACTAGGCTATGAACCAGCACCTCTACCTACCCAGCTGTCTTGCTAGTCCTCCCCACTTTAAAAATTTGCCATTAAGTCATTGTTTTACTATTTTGTTTTGTTTCGGTTTTAGTGCTAGTGTTGGAGCCCAGTGCTTTGTACATTGGGCTACCCTTGAGTCACAGTTATCTTCCATTTTATATATACACACACATACACACACATACATTTTGAGAGTCCTAGAACTAGCTCTTTAGACTTGGTTGGTCTCAAACTGAAGAAATCTGCCTGTCTTTGCCATCAGACTGCTAAGATTAAAGGTGTGCATCACTATACCAAACTATATGAAAGACATTTAAAAATCGACAAAGGGCCATGCATGGTGACACACACCAATAATCCCAGCACTTGGATGGAGGAGGGGAAAAGTTCTGGGGTAGCCTGAGCTATATAGCCAGAACTTGTCTTAAAAAGGAAGGAAGGAACAAACAAGCTAAAGACGAGCAATTCCAACTCTAACTTTCACATGTGCCTACAACAGTTTGCAGAGTGCTTGCCTAAGGTGCACAAAAACCTGGGTTTGATGCCCAACACTGCCTAAGTCCAACATGGTGGAAGCTGCAGCAGCAGATTTTCAACGTCTTCCACAGCTACAAAGCAAGTCTGAGGCCATCCTGGGATGCCCTGAGGCTGTTTTAAAAAAATAGTAAAAGAAAAGAGGGCTGGAGAGATGGCTCAGCAATTAAGAGCACTGACTGCTCTTCCAGGGGTCCTGAGTTCAATTCCCAGAAGCCAGATGGTGGTGGCTCACAACCATCTATAATGGAATCTGATGGTCTCTTCTGGTGTGTCTGGCAGCTATTACTTATATAATAAATAAGTAAATAAATAAGTAAATAAATAAATATTTAAAATAAGCCTCTAAAAGTACAAACTTGTCTTTAGATAGGTTATAAATATGATAATTATAATGAACAAGAGAAGATTATGTGGAAAAGTTACCCAGGTAATCTGTAAGTAGCAATGTAGCCTGGTTTGGTCATTAACATTCAACTTCTTCTTTTGGTGAAATTGCCATTAAAACTTAATGTAAGGAGCTAGAGAAATGACCCAGGGGCTAGGTACTTATTGGTGGTTCTTTCAGAGTACCCAGGTCAAGTTCTCAGCACTAACATGTATCTTTAACTCCAAGCCAGGGATTCTGATGCCCATTTCTGTCTCTACTGACAGTACACATTTGTGGTACACAGATACACATGCAGGCAAAATACCCATACACAAAAGTCATGAAAACAATCTCATTGGTTCAACCTGCTACTCTGTCGGTTCCTGACGGGGAGCATGTACAAAGCCTTGCCTCTGAAGTAGGTGCTGAGGGCTACTGTACAGATGGAGAAATCAAGGGGTGGGAATAAAATCACTTGACTAGTTAGAGGTAAACCAGAAGCTGATTTTCTTCATTTACCTCAATCCTTTGTCTTTTTTTTTTTTTTTTAAGATTTATTTATTTATTTTATGTATATGAGTACACTTTAGTTGTCTTCAGACACACCAAAACAGGGCATCAGATCCCATTACAGATAGTTGTGAGCCACCATGTGGCTGCTAGGAATTGAACTCAGGACCTTTGGAAGAGTAGTCAGGGCTCTTAACCACTGAGCCATTTCACCACCCCTCAGTCCTTATTCTTGATCACACTGTCCAGTCACTGTGCGGATAGTTAATCTTATGACCTGTTCAAAGAAAAGATGAGGAAATACATAGAAATAAGTGCCAAAGCTTAAAGAATTTAAAACAGAAAGTAGAAACATGGAGAGGAATGTGTTATTAAGATAGGTTTGGGTAGAGACCAATAATAAAAGGTCTCACTGATTTAAAAGGAGGCCTTGAGTGTATTGTTCTTGTCTTGATTGATAGCAATGGCTGCAAGCAATCCCTTCCTTCTGCCTGGCATTGAAGACTTGAAAGGAGGAGCAGCAAGTCAGTGGATCAAGCTGATTCTGCCCCAAGTCTACGTGGTCAACACAGTACCATCCTGAGAGGGTTAGAAGCAAGGGCGGTAATCACACTGCTGAGGAGGGTATCGTGAAGGACTGTGATATGCAGGAGGATGTTGCTACACTGAGCATGATTGCTCCTTGCCTAGAACCCTGGCCTGGAACATTCGTGACAGACAGACAGACAAGTGATGCTGCTCTAGAAGAGAGTAGTATTGGAGATGACTCTATTGACCTTAGTGACATCGGGGTGTGGTGGAGGTAGATGTTGCTCACTCAATGCAGCATGGCCTGGAGTATTCTCAGTGCAGCTAGCAAATTACACTGGTAACACTGCTGTGGCAGGGCGAGGACCTGCAAATGCCTGCCAGGGTACAGCCTCAGCCAGCTGCCAGGGCCATAGGCGAGTACATCACTCCTGATATCACAAATAGCCAACTTGGGGAGTCTGTGCATCAAGTGGGCAAAACAGTGCTGTGGTTGCACTACTCTTGGTGGTGGTCTCAAGAACCCAGGTCGCCTCTACTGTTAACAGACTTCTTGGTCCTTGCTGTTGCCATCATAATGAGCAGAGAGAATGTCACGAACACCAAGGTTCGTAAGATACAAATGACTGAAACTATCAAGACTATGGTTGACACCCTGGACATCACACGGGAGCAAATACTGCACGGCTGGAACTACTTAACAGCTCACTGGCAATAGACAGTGATCCAGAGCTCACTTTGAAAGAATGTTTGCTTGGATCGGTGAAGCCTTTACCCTCTTGTTTCTCTGCCTCGAACTGTTACGCCAACAGACAGAGTATCGAATGCTAACAGGGATCATTACAACTCTGTGAGCTATCCAATGGTTCAGAGATTTCCCCTGGCCTGCGTGCACTCTTTGATCTTTAAAGTGTTCAAACTGATTTTGATGAGTATGCAAGCGTGTTCGAATTTGGACAGTATGTTGCTGGAGGGCAAGCTGCTCGTGGGCAAGCTGCTGGTGGGCATTGGGTTGGGTGGGAGTTTGCTTTCCATGAATAGCACAGAGAGTTTTCAAGATAGCAGAATTTATTAATCTTTTGTATGCTGCTCTTCAACTGACCATCAAAGTAGGGTGGAATAGGACCATGCAACAATACCAGGGGCTGAATAATCATACTGTCCAATTGAAGACAATCTTAGACAAGTAGGTTCAAGAATATATTGTACCAAAACCCATGCCTGCTAGGTTTCATCTCAGCCACACAGCACTGGTCCTGACCCAACGTTGGAGGTCATCCACAATCTCCTGTTGTAATGTAGAATGGCAGGTACAAGTTACTTCTTCAAAAATTACTACCTCTTAAGCATCACCGTACATGTAGAACCACTCAATCTCACTTAGTTTAATGAAAGAAATAAAGAGAGGGGGAAGAGAGGGAGAGGGAGAAAGGAAGGAAGAAAGGAAAGGTTTGGAGAATGTTCTCAGAACTAGAGCTAGGAAGACCCTCAGGACATCAGTTGATGTAGTTTGTCCATACATACATACATACATATATATACACATACATACCCCCCCCCCCACATATATATATATATGAGTGTTTTGCCTGTATGTGTGGGTGTGTGGGGTATGTATGTGTATATATGAGTGTTTTGCCTGTATGTGTGGGTGTTTGTGGGTATGTATGTATGTATTTATACCAGATGTATGCATGGTACCTGTGGAGGCCAGAAGAGGGAGTTGGATCCCCTGAAACTGGAATTACTGATAGTTGTGAGCCACCATGTGAGTTCTGAGGATTGAACTCAGATCCTCTGCAAGACCAACAAGTACTCTAAACTGTTGAGCCCATTTGTCCAACCCCATGATTTTTCCTTATAAATACAATATATATCTATTATATGAGCTTTGGAAAAAGCTAAGCAAAATTAGGCAAAGCCTCCCCTAATTCTAGCTGTTAGCTAGGTACTTTTAAGCTAGGCATGTGTAAGCTTATGGTGTAAGTATGCAGTTCACACACTCAAGAGTTAAAGACAGGAGGACCACACTGTGTGTGTGTGTGCGTGTGTGTGCGTGTGTGTGTGTGTGTGTGTGTGTGTGTGTGTGTGTATGTGTGTGTTGGGGATAGAGGTAAGTACTTTTAATATTTTGGTATGTGGTTTTTTTATTCATCCTAGATGTTTCTTTTCTATGTGTATAGATAGTTAGAAAATAGGAACTTACTCTAAATTGTTGTGTACTCTGATGTTTCCCACATAACATGACTTTTTCTGTGTTCCATAGCATTATTTCTAATGACAGTGTAGACTCTCATCATACGTTATTTTAACTGCTTCTTTATTGTTGGACATTTGGGTTGTTTCCAGGTTTTCATTTTCCTAAATGATGAACAGAAATCTTTGTTACAGAATCTCACATTCAAGATCACCTTATTAAAGAAAATAAATCTAGATGTAAATCGTGCATTTTCCAGGACAGTTGAAACTTTAAGGCTTTTGATCCCTATCATCAAACTGCCCTCCAGAAACGTTTTATTAGTTTATACTCTTGTTTTATTTATATTAACATCAGTTTCCTATCCTTGTCAACACTGAGTATTATAATTTTGTTTCATCTTTGCTGCTTTGATAAGTGGAAAATGGTGTGCATATTTTAATTTACAATTCTTTTAGTTTACATTTCACAGTATTTAATGAGGGTAAGCATTTTGTACCTTATAGTTATTCGTCCTTGTTTCCTTTGTGAATCAAATAGGAAAAAATTTAAACTGGTTCTAGGGATGAATGTTTGTCAGTCAATCTGAAAACTACCTTTTATTCCTCCTAGTTATTCTCTTTTCTTCCTTCTCCTCCTCCTCTTCATCCTCCCCTTCCCCTTTCTCCCCTCTCTTTCCTTTCCTTCTCTTTCTTTTTCTCTTATAGAGACAGGGTTTCATTCTGAGGCTCAGGTTAACTTGGAACTTAGATCCTCCCACATTAGCCCTCCCAAGTACTAAGACTAATTTGTATGTCATCACACAGGTTCCTGGGGTGACTTTAACCTGCTCCTCCTTTTTGCTAGATTTTTTTTTAAATTGTTACAGAGAATTAAATTTGCCTTAGAAGAAGACACCCTCCGTAGGTAGGTAGGTAGGTAGGTAGGTAGGTAGGTAGGTAGGTAGGTAGGTAGATAGGTTTGTGGGGTGGAGAGCAACAGGGTCTCTGTTTAGCTCTGGCTGTGAACTCATTAAATAGACCAGGCTGGCTTCAAACTCACAGAGAAATGGCTCAGCAAGTAAAAGAGCTTGCTGTTCTTTCAGAAGACTGGAGTTCGATTCCCAGCACGCAAGGTGGACAACTTATAACTGCCTGTCACTTTAGCTCCAGGGTATCCAGTGCCGCCTTCTGCCTTCTGTACACCTGTGCATATGGCATACAGCCATGTACATAAATTAAAAATTTTCTAAAAAAAAATTTTAAGTCTCTAGACTTAAAATTTTTTAAGTTTCTCTAGAGATAACCATTCTTTTCCTATTTTATTTTATTTTAGAGACAGCGTTTCTCAGGGTAGCACTGGTTGTCCTGGAACTCACTATTTAGACAAGTCTGGCTTCGAACTCAGTGATCTGCCTGTCTCTGCCTCCTCGGATTAAAGGCATGCGCCACCATTGCCTAGTGAGAGCCATTTTTTTTTTCCCCGAGACAGGGTTTCTCTGTGTAGCCTGGCTGTCCTGGAACTCACTTAATAGACCAGGCTGGCCTTGAACTCAGAAATCCGCCTGCCTCTGCCTCCCAAGTGCTGGGATTAAAGGCATGCGCCACCACCGCCCGTCATGAGAGCCATTTTTAACAAATCTGTTTATTGTATATCTTTTCAGATACTTTCTGTCAGTAAAAAATGTAAAAATAATGTAAGCTCCTGCCTTGGGTGTCCTGTATTTGTTGTGTATACCTGACCTCTCTTTCTTTGCTTTTTTTGAAATAGTTTGTTAATAACAATCATAAGACCATGTTGACTATAAATATTTAAGTATATGACTTTTTAAAAAATGAGGACATTTCTTAGGCAATCATCATCTCACCTAAGCAAGTTAATAGTCCTAGTAATGTTGCAATGTGCCCATTCCATATTCAGATTGATTTTTTTTTCATGGTTTTGCTTGTTTAAACCAGGCTCCATTTATACATAAATGTTTCACAAGAACATTTCTGATTAAGATAAAATTAAACAGTTTCTTACGAATGGGCAACAAGGATTTTTGAATATTTTTTTCCAACTTACTACAAACAATGCTGAAAATACTTTTTGTACCTATCTCTTTACTTTAAAATTCGTTTCTGTATTATTAATTTCTAGCTGTGGAAGGAAACATACATGTGTATAATTCTGATGCATTTTACCTGACTGCTTTCTGGATGTGCAGAGCTAATTAAACTCTTATCTGTTGTGAACGGACTTCCCTTACATTCTTGACAGCATCGAGAATTATCAGAAAAAATATTTTATTAATATGTATGTGTATTTTTGTAGTACTAAGGATGGAACCCAGGGTTTTACATGTTTAGGATGGTGATATAATTATGAGCTTCATCCCCAGGCCAAGAAATTGATTACAGTGACCTTGATGTTAGATGTCATTTATCACATAGTTGTTTTTTTGTTTTTTTTTTAATGAAAAAAGTATGAGCTGGTGAGATGGCTCAGTGGTTAAGAACACCAACTGCTCTTCAGAAGGTCCTGAGTTCAAATCCCAGCAACCACATGGTGGCTCACAGCCATCAGTAATGAGATCTGACACCCTCTTCTGGTGTGTCTGAAGACAGCTATAGTGTAATTACATACAATAATAAATAAATAAACATTTAAAAATTTTTTTTAAAAGCTGATAAAAAAAAAGTATAACTTTAAGCATCTTGGCTATTTGAAATTTCGAGACTTACTATCCTGTTCCTTAACACAGCCTTTTAAAATACACGTGTTCCTTTATCTCTGTCTAGTGGGACTTGGTTTTTGTTTTTAGTATTTGGGCTTCCTTTCATTTTTCCTACATTGTGTTTTCAATTGTGGGGACTAAATTTGGATGAAACTTTTTTTTTTTTGGATGAAACATTTTAATAGCGTCTCATTAGTGTTTTCTTATTAAGTGGTGATATTGAAATGGGAAATTTTACTATGCTTTAGTAATTGAAGAAAGATTTGGGGACTTGAGATGGCTTGCTGTTTAAGAATGCTTTCTGTTCTTACAGAAGAACAGTTGTGTTTCTAGCATCATTGGGGCCTACAGTTGCCTGTAATTCCAGCTTCAGGACCTCTTATGCCCTCTTTTGGCCTCCTATACTCATGTGCACCTTCTCTACATATACATAATTACATCTGTCTGTCTGTCAGTCTTCTTTCTTTCTTTCTTTTTTTTTTTTTTTTTTTTTGGTTTTTTGAGACAGGGTTTCTCTGTGTGCCCTGGCTGTCCAGGAACTCACTCTGTAGACCAGGCTGGCCTCGAACTCAGAAATCTGCCTGCCTCTGCCTCCCAGGTGTTGGGATTAAAGTCATGCGCCACCACGGCCCGGCTAATTACGTTTTTCTTAAAGTATTTCTATAATTATTATTATTTTAAATTTTATAATAAAAATGCTGAAGAAAAGTCACACACTGAAATTAATCAGACCCAAAGACTTTACAATTCAGTAAGCTTCTATGTAGTTATAATGGTCATTCAGAATAAAAGCTGAGGAACTTTGCATTAGATTTTATATAAAATGAAATACTAGTTAGCTTTAAATAAGAATTTGGAGGAATGGGGGGCAGGTGAGATGGCTCAGCGGTTAAGAGCACTGACTGCAAGTCCTGACTTCAATTTCCAGCAACCACATGTTGGCTCACAACTATCTAGAATGAGATCTGATGCCCAGAGTGAGCGGGGCTAGGGCAGGGGAATTTGGAGGAAAATGGATGTACTTAGAATGTATAATAATATTAAGTCACAAAATCTCAGAAAGAAAATATTTAAGATAATTATTTGTTTAATCTGTGCTAGAGATTAAACTCAGGGCCTTGTGCATTCAGGCAAGTGCTTACAACTAAGCCATGCTCCCAGCAGTCTAGTTTGATTGGACTTGGCTCCTTGTGTAGTTTTGCTTCATAATCCAGAAGGATGCATTAACATAGAAAACAAAACTTCAGGGGCTAGAGAGATGACTTGGTGGTTAAGAGTGCTGGATGTTCTTCCAGAGGACCCAAGTTCAATTCCTAGTACCCACATGGCAGCTCAAAGCTGTAACTTTAATTCCAAGGAATCTAATAGCTCACACAGAAATACATGCAGGCAAAACACCAGTGTACATAAGATTATAGTAAATAAAAAAGAGAAAATGAAATCTTCATGTTTTTTAAAGCTCAGTAATTTTTTATATTAAAATGGACATAGAATAACAGTATCTACCCCAAAAGGGTTAATGGCAGGATTTAAATGAGATAATGGAGTCTTTTCTTAGGGTATATAGGCCTCTGACCACAGTATTTGTTTCTTCTTGAAAAGGTTATATGAATAAATATTAGATTATATGTTCAAGTTATTTGAAGTCTTGAAATTAACATGTAAAATTTATATGTCAAGATTAGGAAGTTGGGGTATGTGGTGCCTTCCCATGATCCCCTAGCACTCAGGAGTCACAAGTATTAAGAGTTCAAGATCACCCTGGCTATATATAGAATTTGAGGCCAGCCTGGCTGAACACAAAAAACACAAAACACGCGTACAACAAAAATGCGCACGCCTTTAATCCCAGCACTTGGGAGGCAGAGGCAGGCGGATTTCTGAGTTCGAGGCCAGCCTGGTCTACAGAGTGAGTTCCAGGACAGCCAGGGCTAGACAGAGAAACCCTGTCTCGAAAAACCAAAAAAAAAAAAAAAAAAAAAAAGATTAGACTGTCAAAGGAGTATATATACACATCAATATGTATAGATTCACCTGTATTTATACATATTCAGCAACACAAACTCTACCATTTACCAGTCCTGAGCATAGCAAGGGAGTATAGCCTTTGATTTCAGAGTGCTCATAGGAAGATACGGGTTTTAGTAAACTGCTTTGAATGCAGAACGCATTATTTATATGATTTTATATGAATACAACCTCTCAAAATGATTCATTCTGAGTTACTGAATAAATAACCCTTGGTTTCACTAGTACTCAAACACAATTGAGACATTTTTTTGAAATTTTATGGCTCAGTTTATTATGTGCTAATAATCACAAAGTCTTCATGAAAGTGTGCTTATTTTATGATTTTAAGTTCCTAAACCTAGAGCTGGGGTGTAGCCCAGTCAGTACAGTGTTTGCTGGCATGGATTGGATGTGCTACTACAGGCCTTCAGTCCTAGCACTCTAGAGGCTGATCAGAAGTTCATGGTCATCCTCAAGAGTTCATCTTTTGTTTGCATTTAGATTTTAGACATAATAGTGTGGTCAGGTATTTTGCATTGACTTTCTGAGATGAAAACATTCATAGAAATTCATTCTGGCTCAGGTGATGTGTTAGATGCTAAGGTCTGAGTTCAAGGCCAATCTGACCTACAGAGTGAGTTCCAGGACAGCCAGGACTACACAGAGAAACCCTGTGTCAAAAAAACCAAGGGCATTGGGGGGTGGCGTGGGGGTGCGGATTTGGGGAGGGGGTTAGAGAGATGGCTCAGCAGTTAAGAGCACTGACTGCTCTTCCAGAGATCCTGAGTTCAATTCCCAGAAACCACACGGTGGCTCACAACCATCTGTAATGGAACCTGAGGCCCTCTTCTGGTGTGTCTAAAGAGAGCGACAATATACTCATACATAAAAATAAATAAATCTTAAAACAAAAGGGAGTGAGGGAAGGGAAGAAAGAAAAAAAGAAATCAGACGCATAGTAGATTGTAATGATTTTGCTAATGATAGAAGTGCCCCTTAGATAAAAAGGCACTTTCTACACCCCCTTTTTATTGGATTTGCTTGTATGTCCCTTTTCATTGGATTTATCTGTATGCGCACAGGATTTTGAGGACTTGGTCAGGCTCAGTTTTACAATAGGAAAGAATCGCGTTTTTTAGAAATAGAAGTCCTAATATCCATTAGGCTGGTGGGGCTTCCTTCTCAAGACTAGTTTACATGAATTAAGAGTGGGTTGCTTAGGTTTTGGTTCTAATTTTATTTTTAATAACTTTTCTTACTTCACAGTTTACTTTAAATTTTAATAAAATTTTAAATTATGAAAGTAATGTATGCTTATAAAATATTCAAACAGTTCAAAAGTATATCAAATACAAATGAAAGTATCCCCACTCTTCCTGGGTAACTACTGCTCGGCAGTTTAAATAATCACTTGTAAATAAACTCAGATTTTAAGTACCTTGTATTCTGAATATTTACTCTTTCTATTTAAAGGGGGGAAATGAATTTTCCTTTTTAGGAAGGTATTCAAGAGCAGTGGAGGCTGTGTAGGACCTGTGCAGGAAGGTAACTGTTGAGGATTTCTGGAAGTACATTGATCAGTTAGATTGTTGTGTCCTATAGGGCTTTTTAAGGATTTATTGGCACTTCATCAAGGTGTTTGAGAGACTATTCAGGGAGACCTGAGAAATTCTGCAGTTTCTTTCTCTTCCTTATAAATTCATGCCTGGTCAGAAATTACAGCTTGAGTGGGATGTCCCTCCACAGAACTCAAATGTACTCTATTTATCATGTTACTTAGTGTGGCAGTAATGTAAAATGGTGAGGATTTTTTCTTTTTTGTTTCTTTCAGCACAGGGGCTCACTCAGCATATATTTCACCATAGTCTCTTCATCTCTCCCTCCTTTCAACTTCTACTCACTTCCCCAATTCCCCACATCATTCTCTTAAAAGAAAAAAAAATAAGTTTTGTCCACTGAGTCCTCTTTCTTATTTTATTTAATATATCTTGAGTTGAATGTTTCTTACAAAAACACTTTGCATTCTGAATTAGCCCATCAAGCTGTTTTCTCCATAGACCCTTTCACAGGCTGCACGTCTTCTAAAGCCATACCCTCTGAGGTTTGAAGACCCAAGCCTGCTTATGGCTTAGCAGTCATGATTTTAGAATATCAGTCCCCATACTCTGCTTGAAAAAGTTATTTTTCTTGTTATATTTACACCATTAAGAAAATTGTACTTTTGGTCCACAGAAATAGCCATCACAGGGGTGCCTGTCTCCCTTCACTGTCCAGTCAGAGCCACAGTCCCTGCCACAGTTGCCCGTTTGTCTAAATCTCTGCATGTAAGAATGCATATACCTGAATATCTGCATCCTTACATGGAAATACACAAATTCTAGTTGGATGTACATTTGAAATGATAGCCATTCATCCAAGTGGTGGGTACTGAGGAATTGTAACCTGCAGTCCTCTTTCTTACTGGCAACGCCATTCTGCTTGGGGAATATAGAACAAGCCCAAACAGTAATACTGACAGAATTCGGAATTATGATACAGTGAAGCCTTCACGTAATTCTTTGTTGAAGAAGTTAGGGCCTAAATGTTAAGGCTTATTGTTATTCTGAGTTGATAATCTCTGCCTTGCTTTAATAATTTTTCCTCATGCCTGGGTAGCCCGCGAGTTGCACAATAATCACTCACACAGCTTTGTAATCAATGCCCAAAGTAATAGGATTCCTCTGGCCACCGGCAATTAATAAATTTGTGTCTTTTTTAAAACACTAGCAAGTCGGGCCTGAAATACGACTGACTGGCTCTCCTCATTTGCATATTTATTGCAGTGGAAAAATTCTTCCCAGATGATTGATGCTGAGCCTGCCTCTTGAATTCCAAGCAGCACATTATTATGAAATGAAAAATGCCGGCCATACAGTTGATTAAAGTTGAAGACAGTGGAATCGGTGTTTTTTAAGATTGTGGGAGAATTAAAGGCATATTTTAATAGATGTTGACAAGAAGTGAACTAACAAAAGCAAAGCAAAGGATTTGCTTGAAAAGATTTAATCAAACGTCTTTCTTGGGGGATTAATTGCTGGGGATGACTAGTGCAAGTGGCAGGCTTGTGTGGATTTGAATGAAAAGTATTGTTCTCGGCCAGTCTCTCTTGTGTCATTTTGACCTGTACTTTTAGCTCTAGTTTTGGAGTTACTTTTGATGGAGAAAAAAAAAGAGACACTCTTAAAATCTGAAAATTCCAGCTTCAGTGTGTCCATCTGGGATGATGAGGGAGAGCCTGTGTGTACTTGGATGGAAATAATTGTGGTTTTTCATACTTATTTACAATAACTATGTAGACATTTAAAAAGTGGAAAGGCTAGCTTCATTTTACTTTACACATTCATACAGTTGTCATTTCTTCTCCTTCCGCTGCCAAAAATTTACTTGCTAGTTTATAATCTAATTAGCACACATCCAGACTGATTCTATGTCTACAATTTTACTAGTATTGGGCAATCTAGGTGGATGAGGAAACATAAACTTGCTAGATGAAGATGATTTTTAGACTGATGACATTTATAGAAACGCTTGCAGTAGTATGTAAGTGAATACTGGGATCAGTGCATAGCAGTCCATCCAGTCTTAGTGCTATAGCTCAGCAGATGCAACTCTTAAAAGATTTTGACCATGTAGGAGACAATGGTTTCACAGTAACAGACCTTCTCTTTCTAGAACTTTTAGGAAAATATCCAAAATATGTCAATAAACAATAATACAGCTATCATTTTTTAACCTCATTTTTATAAGATCAACAGGGAAGAATTGCCTACATTATATAGGTGAGAAAATTGAGCCTCAAAGAGATTAAATCGGTCCCTTCTTACTCTGGACTCTCAATAAAGTGCTCTTTCCCTTGTTCTGTACTCAGAATTATTCCTAACACTGGTAGCTGCTTATATTGAGTCTGGCTAGTATGGGAAAGCATATGTCTTTCTTAATCTCTTAAGAAAAAGGCTTCTGGAAATGGACCATGTAGGGCAAACTAAACACAAATATCCTTGACAGTCTCCATTTGTTTTGTGGCTATCTGCCAAGAGGGCTCGAGCATTGAGTCGTCATTGCATCTCTTAACTTTTTAACTCTGTAATCGTTAGCAGAAAAATTAAAGGTGAATTAGAAACTGTTGATTTCAGTTTATCTATTATTCATAGTGTTAGACAAATAGAATAAAGTTCTGTATGCATAATAGAGGAGATATTTATTTGTTTTGCCTGGGAAGAATTTGAAGAATTCACTTTTGTATTTGAGTATTCAGATTCTTCGCTCTCCATCTGTGGCTTTGTGGAGGCCTTTTCAGCAAAGGATTGCTCCGTTGTGACTGTAGGTTTTACACAGCATCTCTTTATTTATAAGTGTGGATATCATGTGTGGAGGTCAGAGGACCAAGATCTTGCAGGAGTAAGTTCTCTCCTTCCACCATGTGGGTTTCACGGATTACACTTGGGTCATTAGGCTCAGTAGTAAACATCTTTACTGGGTGAATCATCTTACCAACCCAGCTTTTGCATACTAGACAGAAGTGTGGGCTTCATTTGTAAAGAAATGAAAATTGAGTCCTGTTTTCTAAGTCTGTTAATGGGAAATTGCCCATGTAGTAGCCACTGTGATAATTGATTTGATTAACTCTGTGCGTATGAGGTTAGGGGGCCTTAAAAACATAAATAATTATAGAGTTCATTTTTGGCCAGTCTCTTGACATGTTGAATGGAGCTTATACTTACGGGCTACTTTCTGAGTGAGTGAAGGAGTGTAAGAAATGGAGAGCATGAGTGTTAACAGAAAAGCACTCTGATTCACTGACGCTGGCGCTCTTTCTTGTTGGATTGATAACACTGAATGGATCCACAGTAGACTAAAAAACAAAACAAAACACCTGGGACAAATAAAAAGTCCTTGGAGTGGCCCTTGAAAATTGCAGTCTTTTGTGGGGAATAGTGGTGCACCCCTTTAATCCCAGCACTCAGGAAGCACAGGGAGGCTGATCACTGAGTTTGAGGCCAGCCTGGTCTACAGAGAGTTCCAGGACAGCCAGGGCTACACAGAGAAACCATATCTTGAGAAGAGAAGAGAAGAGAAGAGAAAGGAAGGGTTGTGTTTCATTAGATCCCTTCACATCCTTGGTCATGCCACATGTTGGAGTCGGACTATAACCTGCCAGTTACCAAGCAGCTGTGGCACACTGCTTTGTAGCTTCTTTCTTGTAAAAATATTTTTAACCAATTTTTTTATGTATATGAGTTTTTGCCTGCATTTGTATGTGCACCATATATGTGCCTGGTACCTGTTGAGGTCAGAAGAGGGCATTGAATCTCCTGGAACTGGAATTATTGATAGTTTTATTGTTTCTGATGGTTGATTCACTTAAGGTTGTCAGGAGTCGTCTGCCATACTGTGCTTCCTTTTGAAGTCTAATCGATTTTTTTCTGATCTTTTTGAATAAACTCAGTTTGAAATAAGTATTTTGCCCCCTATAAAGGTTGATTAGAATTATTTACTGAACTGTGGACTTGGACTTTAAGTCATTGTATTTTAGGTTTCTGTTTGGTTGATTTTGGATGGTGGTGCTGGTTTGAACCCAAGGCCCTTTTCGTGCTACATAACTGCTCAACTACTGAACTGTATCAGGTTTGTTGTTGTTTTTACTGTGGTGAACTATTTTGGAATAAACCTAGCCTTTGTTAAACCATGTATAGCTTAGTGTCATTAAGTACAATTTATATTGTACCAACCATTAGTACTGTCTGTCTCCAGAACATGTTCATTCCCCATATAGTAATTGTACTATTAAATGATAATTCTCCATTTCCTCTCATCTATGAATCTCAGTATTTTAGTTTCCTTGTGTTAGTGGAGTTATGTTACTTTTATACAACTGATATATTCTTTTTTTTTTCTTAGTATAGAATAGAGTTTATTTGGGGGCATGGGAAGGGGGGGTGAGAAAGGAGTAGAGGCAGAGTAAGAGAGGGTTTACAGGACAGAGAGAGAAAGAAAAAGAAGGGAAGAGGCTGGGCGGGAACACAGAGAGGGAGGGGACGAGGGAGGAGAAAGGCAGAAAGGGGTCAGAGGGAGAGAAGAGTGTCAGAGACCACGGGCATATTCTTAACCTCGGGTTTAGTCTGCTGACCGGTACATCTGTCTTTATGAGAACAGGTTTTGTTTTGTAGCCCAGGCTGTTCTAAAATTGTGATCCTCCTGCTTCAACTTCACAAATGCTTCTGTTACAGACAGGCACTGCCACACCTGGCTTGTTTTTCACTTTCATTTTCTCAGTGCCTACTTGGTCCAAGGGATTTTTTTTCTCCTTTGAGAATGTAATTACATCATTTCTCCTTTCCCTTTTCTCCCTCCAAACCCTCTCATACACCTACACCTCCCTTCTCTATTTCAAAATCATGGCCTCTTTTTTTCATTAATTGTTATTACATGCATATATGCATGTATGTATGTATGTATATGTATATATAGTTAAATATTAGTTTCTCGGTCTGTATAAATGTTGTGTGTGTGTGTGTGTGTGTGTGTGTGTGTGTGTGTGTGTGTGTGTGTTATTCAGGGCTGACCATTTGGCATTGGATAATTAATAGGTGTGCTCTTCCCTGGGGAAGACTTATTTCTCCTGCTTTCAGCATTCCTAATTTGCCTGTAGTTCTTTGTCTAGGAATAAGGCCGCATGCATGGGCTTTCCCTTGCCGACTTTGACATGTCTATCATTGAACTTGTTCATCTCATAATTAGACAGTCATCTTGGTGAGACTTTATGGGTGTAGCTTCAGATATTACTAGGAGACTTAATCTCATAGCAAACTCCCTGTTCTTATGGCTCTTAAAAATCTTTCCACCCTCTCTTAATGTTTGCTTCCTGAATCTTAGGTTCAGGAATTGTTTTGTAGATGCAACTTTTGGAACTAATCTCCACAGCTCTGCATTTTGATTGGTTGAGATTTTATGTAATGATCTCCATGTGTTGTAAAAAGAAGTTTCCTTGATGAGGGGTGAGGACTACACTTATCTGTGAGTATAAAGACAAACATTTAGAGTATAGTTGGGGTTTGGGGTTTGTAAATTGGTAGTTGTAGATTCTCCTTGAGATCCATGACGTCACTGGGCATGGGTAGTTTGCTAGTTTCCAATAGCAGACATGGTTTTCTTTTTGTTGAATGGATCTTAAGTGCACCTCGAAGCTGTTGGTTTCTGCCAAGGTGTGCCACTTCTGTACCTTTATGGTTAGTGTGCCATGCTGGTTATTGTGGTTCATGGGCATCATAGCTGGGTTGTTGGTTGCTTTTTTCCTCTGGAAGTTTGCATGGCATCTTTGGGTACATGAAAGCTAATCCCCAGGGAGGAAACATTCAGGTCAGTTCCATCTCTAGGGGCTCTGGGCTCTGGGTCTGAAGTGCATGCTGTCTTCAGCAATAGGGACTTAACCTTCTACCTTTGGGCAATAGCAATAGTCTGTATGTTTTGGGGTGTCTCTTAGACAATCCTGACCAACAGTTCAAGGGAAGGCTTCTTATGCCTGGTTTTTGTTAGGGCTTCTTTGGTTCTCGATGGGGAGATTGTGAACCCAGATGAGAAATTTTCATTCAGACTGTATATGTATATTTATATTTGGACTAACATGTATTAAAAAATTTTAAGTAAATAGTTAATAGTCTGATTCCTTACAGCTTTCTCGGGTCCCCTTACTATTATTTTTGCCTTCCTTCTTCCTCCTTCTGTGTTTATCTCCCTCCCACCTGCCTAATTTGAGCCCTCACTTTGTTCCCTTTTCTCTGATCAGATCACTTGTATCCTGGTTTCTTCTTTACTGTTTTTCTGCTCCCCACCCTGGTAGTGGCCCCCTTTACTTTCCTGATGTTTGCAGTTACCCCAGGATGTGCACTCCCATCCAAAGATGTGGAGCTAAGATCCTCTGATGAAAGAGAATACATGTGATCTTTTCTAGTTCAATGGTTTCGATTGAATCAGGTTTTTAGAAACAGAATGGATTTGTGGTTTCACTTTGGGAGATGGTATTTATCTCTTATCAAGTTTCTGTACTTATCTAGCAGCTTGGGAAGCCCTAGACTTAGTCTTTAGCAAAACTGAGTGTACTCCCATGACTGTAAGTGCTCACAGTGCATCATCCTACAGAAACACCACCACCAAGCCCAAGTCTGCTGGAGAATAGTGTAAAACAGTGGCAGAGCAAGACCCCGTCTCCCACCTCTGTTGTCATGGGCTTTTTCTCAGTGCTTTCCTAGGAAGGCAGTTTTGCCTTTAACATTATTATATCCTCAGCCTTTTCTTTTCTTCTTCTTTTTTTTTTTTTTTTTTTTTTTTTTTTTTTTTTTTTTTTTTTTTTTTTTTTTTTTTTTTTTTTTTTTTTTTTTTTTTTTTTTTTTTTTTTTTTTTTAAAGATTTATTTTATTTATTATATGTAAGTACACTGTAGCTGTCTTCAGACACTCCAGAAGAGGGCGCCAGATCTCGTTACGGATGGTTGTGAGCCACCATGTGGATGCTGGGATTTGAACTTATCACCTTCGGAAGAGCAGTCGGGTGCTCTTACCCGCTGAGCCATCTCACCAGCCCATGGTTTTCTTTTTGTTGAATGGATCTTAAGTGCACCTTGAAGCTGTTGGTTTCTGCCAAGGTGTACCACTTCTGTACCTTTATGGTTAGTGTGCCATGCTGGTTGTTATGGTTCATGGGCATCATAGCTGGGTTGTTGGTTGCTTTTCTCCTCTGGAAGTTTGCATGGCACCTTTGGGTACATGAAAGCTAATCCCCAGGGAGGAAACATTCAGGCCAGTTCCATCTCTAGGGGCTCTGGGCTCTGGGTCTGAAGTGCATGCTGTCTTCAGCAATAGGGACTTAACCTTCTACCTTTGGGCAGTAGCAATAGTCTGTATGTTTTGGGGTGTCTCTTAGACAATCCTGACCAACAGTTCAAGGGAAGGCTTCTTATGCCTGGTTTTTGTTAGGGCTTCTTTGGTTCTCGATGGGGAGATTGTGAACCCAGATGAGAAATTTTCATTCAGACTGTATATGTATATTTATATTTGGACTAACATATATTAAAAAATTTTAAGTAAATAGTTAATAGTCTGATTCCTTACAGCTTTCTCGGGTCCCCTTACTATTATTTTTGCCTTCCTTCTTCCTCCTTCTGTGTTTATCTCCCTCCCACCTGCCTAATCTGAACCCCAACTTTGTTCCCTTTTCTCTGATCAGATCACTTATATCCTGGTTTCCTCTTTACTGTTTTTCTGCTCTCCACCCTGGTAGTGGCCCCCTTTACTTTCCTGATGTTTGCAGTTACCCCAGGATGTGCACTCCCATCCAAAGATGTGGAGCTAAGATCCTCTGATGAAAGTGAGTACATGTGATCTTTTCTAGTTCAATGGTTTCGATTGAATCAGGTTTTTAGAAACAGAATGGATTTGTGGTTTCACTTTGGGAGATGGTATTTATCTCTTATCAAGTTTCTGCACTTATCTAGCAGCATGGGAAGCCCTAGACTTAGTCTTTAGCAAAACTGAGTGTACTCCCATGACTGTAAGTGCTCATAGTGCATCATCCTACAGAAACACCACCACCAAGCCCAAGTCTGCTGGAGAATAGTGTAAAACAGTGGCAGAGCAAGACCCCGTCTCCCACCTCTGTTGTCATGGCTTTTTCTCAGTGCTTTCCTAGGAAGGCAGTTTTGCCTTTAAAATTATTAAATCCTCAGCCTTTTCTTTTCTTTTCTTTTTTTTTTTTGGCAAGGTAGAATTTCTCTGTATAATGGCCCTGGCTGTCCTGGACCTTGCTTTGTAGACCAGGCTGGCCTCAAACTCAGAGATCCACAGAGATCCACCTGCCTCTGTCTCCCAAGTGTGTGATCAAAGGCGTGTGCCACCATGCCCAGCTCCTTATCCTTTTTTCGTCTATTCATTTTGGTGTAGAATTTGTTTTATTCTACTCACTTTGTCTATATTTATCCATTTCCCGAAAGCTGATTTACAGAGAAATGGCTTTGTATGAGAGTTCACATGCTTCTTTTTATGAAATGCTTTGCTGTGCATTCAGGTCAGTCTTGACTTATGATCCTCCTGCCTTAGCCCTGCATGATCTGAGTATATGAGGTACCATTTCTGGCTCTGATTTATATTTGTTCTTTTCTGTAGTGGAAAACTTTGTTTTATTTTGTTTTTAGAGATAGAGAGTAATTAATTGATAATCTTGGTCTGGCACACAAGGTATTTGGGATTTTTAGGAAATATATTGTAAATCCTTTCAAATTGCATGAATGTAGACTGGTTATGAAAGGATTATAGAATTTATAAAAGTTATGATGAGGAATCTCATTTAAATAAGGAAATTGTATTTATATAGCTTTATATACAGATAATGTAAAAGTGTATAAAGTTGTTTTAAGTCATAAAGTTCCTCATGGCTAGTCTGGGAAGGCTCTCTTGGGTAGTTTAGCCTCTTAGCCTTGTGTTAAAATAGAAGGACATGTATGGAGCTGTTGTTTAACTTGTGTAGGTAGTACCCCATTAGTGGGTTGACTAGGATAGAAAATGGTAAAACAGGCTGCCTGCGCTAGGCAAGGATATATATATATATATATATATATATATATATATATATATATATATATATATATATTTTAAATTTAGCCAAAGTCTGTGTGTACTGAACTTAGTAGGGAGTGAATGTAGAGGCTGTTGAATGAGAATAGGGAGGTCTGTGAGATTATAGCTTGGAAAGGGGCAAGAAGTGTTTGAACCATGTCCACAAAGGAACAAATTATTGCTATTGGTCTCAGACAGTCCTCAACTAGGTCCTTCTACAGCAGATGCTTTTTCGGCTGCATGGCCCCCAACATTTACGTAGAGGTGACTGCCTCTGTTCCTCCTACAAATTATCAATGATAATATAAATGGAAAATATGTATTTTCATAGCCAATTACATGTACAGAGTTACGAGTATCCAAATGTCAGTGATTTGTGAAAACAAAGTTCAGAAGAAAAATATAGTCAAGAGGGAACTATCAAGTGGAAGACAGTTCTGTTCTGAGATGGCAGGTTTGAACTGTGACAGGGTATTGAGGCAGAGATTGTCTGGCAGTTACTGAAGGTGTGGGATTTGATTATTAGAGCAGAATCGAAGTGCTCTCAGCAAGTATTGATTATCAATATTTAGTGAGCTCTTTAGTAGGGATATTAGGGGTCTTGGGGTTTTTGTTTGAGACTAGGTTTCTCTGAAACCCTGGCTGTCCTGGAACTCACTTTGTAGACCAGACTGACCTTGAACTTACAAAGACCCACCTGCCTCTGCCTCCCAAATACTGAGATTAAAGATGTCTGACACCACACGCCCAGCAGAAGTCCAGTTTTTAATGTTTTCTATTTGTTTGAGTCAAGGTCTCTATTTAGCCCAGGCTCGCTTTAAATTTCTTTTATAGTACAGAGGGTGACTTTGAACTTCTGATCTTTCTGCCTCTACCTCCTGAGTTCTGGAATTATAGATGTGCCACCATGCCCAGTTTATGGTGGTTGTTGAGTATCAGTCGCAGGGCCTTTATGAATGCTAGGCAAGCAATCTACTCATTGAGTTACAATCCAGAGTTTTCTTGTTGTTTTTGAAAGTTTGTAGCCATGGATTGTATAGGGTTTTTTTTTTGGGGGGGGGGGAGGTCGAGATAGGGTTTCTCTGTATAGCCCTGGCTGTCCTGGAACTCACTTTTGTAGACCAGGCTGGCCTCGAACTCAGAAATCTGCCTACCTCTGCCTCCCAAGTGCTGGGATTAAAGGCGTGTGTCACCACCACCTGGCTATGGATTGTATAGTTAATCTTGACCTGTATTATAGATGCACTCTGACTAAAAGAACCAAGTGAGAATATAGTCCTATGGTAGGATCTTTCTATGTAGCCCCACATGGCCTGGTGCATGAGCCTCTCAACTTCTATCCATGTATAAATTAATATACAATTCAGTACTATAAGTTGGAAACTATTAACTTGAGGGTTTTTTTGTTGTTGTTGTTTTTTGTTTTTTTGGGTTTTTTTGTGGTTTTTTTTGGTCTGGTTTGGTTCTGGTTTTTCCCTGTGTGTGGTATGCATTTATGTGTTAAGTGTATACATGTTCTTGTGTGTATGACTCCACATGTATGTTTGTGCCTGTGGAGATCAGAGACCAATATCAGGGGGGGCTATCTTCTTTGGTGGTTCTTCACCTTATTTACAAGAGGTCTGCCTGGTCTCTTTCTTAAGCCTGGAGCTTGCTGTTTTTGTCTGGGCAGCCAGCTTGTTCTGGGGATCCCATCTCAGCTTTCCTAAGTCTGGGAATCTGAACTCTGGTCCTAGTGCTTCTACAACAAACGCTTTACCCACTGAGCCATGTCCCTAGCCCCCTAACTTGGGTTTGTACGTGGACAGAGACTTTCTGTAGGATATGTTTGAGAGATTGAGAGACTAATTTGCAGCTCAGATCAGAGACAGATGAGATCTGGCAGGAGAGAAAGAACTGAGCTCATTCTTCAGAAGAGGGGGGGGGCTTTCAGGAGGAATTGCTTACCAGACTCAGCACCCATGAGGTCTGAGGGTAGCCTGTAGGATATACCTGAGGAACTTAATTAATATCAGGGGCAGAGTTCATTATGGTAACAGGCAAGGAGTTTGCCAAACTTAATGACTTTAAGAACTGGCCATTGAAATCTTTCTATCTGCAGACACATGTCTAAGCACCTTCCATGTGCTATCTTGCTTGTTCCTTAGCATCACATGAGACAGGCACTGGAGTAGTTTCCATGGAGTTGATCTCAGAAAGTACTGACTGTCCCCACTCAGAACTTGTCAGGAGACAGAGAGTGACAGCAATTGTAGAGTTGTAAATGACTAATTATCCCTTTTCTCTGCTTTATTTCTATTCCAGGTCACAAAGCACTAAAAGCATTGTTAAGGTCATTGGTGGATCTTCAGGAAGAGTTGCTTTTCCAGTACCCAGACACAAGATACCTAGTAAATGGGGCAAAAGCCAATACAGAGAGGTAAGGAGGAAGCAGAACCATGGGCTTGCTTATTTTCTTCTCGTCTGTATGAAAAAGAAAGGCATGTCCTTCTCAGACAGATAGATACGGAATTTGATAAACGTAAAATGGAACCTCTTTTATATTTAATGGGTGGTCAGAACAGGACAGGTTAGAGTGCTTGTTCTAGCTTTTTGGTAACTGCTTATCTTTGTAGCCTAAGGCAAAATATTTGCCTTCTCTTTGCAATCCTGTTTTGAGTATTAATGTTTATGAAATACTTTGTGCCCATACCATGGACTCAGTCACAACCATCCCCTTGAGCGCTTTCTACATACTGAGACCTGTAGTACAGTGAGGGCCTTTGTCCAAGTAGTTGGAGGTTGTGGTATATTCATTCTCACAGTGGTTTTCACTATGCATACAGTTGTCCCTCTATATCCAAGGGGGAATGGCTCTGGAACCTTTCATGGCTACCTACACCTGCAGATGTTGAGTCGGGTATGCATCCTCCTATTATCTTATGTCATCCCTGAGTATCAGTTATACAACATACTGCTAGGCAGATAGCTGCTAGGGGATAATACCCATGTTGGTGGCTGGGAACGTCCTCTGCTGTTGTGATCTGCACTGCATTCAGGTCAGTGCTAACGTGGGTGCCTAGCCCTTGCAGTTCTCTCCACATTACGCTTCTCTTCATTTGGGTCAATTAATATTATTCACCTCTTCTTAACAGTTGGTTATGGAAATACATTTCTCTTATTGATTTTGGAATTTAAGGTCACAGAAATGTATGTGTTTAAGTTTTAAAGTTTTAAAGCTTCTCCTGTAACAGTATGTGCCTGCTTCATATACATTTCAAGTGATATTTTTACAACCTCATTTCTTTTTACGGTGTGCTTACCATTAAAAAAAGTTAAACCTAGGTGCTTTGGACATTTTTAAATCTTTATTTTTGTTTTATGTGTATAGGTATTTGGCCTGCATGTATGTTTGTGCTCCATGTATAATCTGCCTACAGAAGCCAGAAGAGGGTGTCAGATCCCCCAGGAGTGGAGTTGCAAACATTAGTGAGCCATCACGTGGATGCTGGGAATCAACTGGAGTCCTCTGGAAGGGCGACCAGTGCTTTTAGTCATTGAGCATTCTAGCTCATGAAATTCTTTTCAACCAAACAAAAAGTCATCCTCGTATTTCTGATAGAATATAGTTATAATGGATAGGGTCTAAATACTTGATATGAACCTAATCTGTTATTCAAGTGATGTCTACATTTGACTTAATGTTCTTACTGGTTTTCTAGTGAGGAGATTTCCAGTGAAGATGATGAGCTAGTGGGAGAGAAGAAGAAACAACGAAAGGCCCCACCCAAGAGGAAGCTAGAGATGGAGGACTATCCCAGCTTCATGGCAAAGCGCTCTGCTGACTTCACCATCTACAGGAACCACACACTACAGAAATGGCATGATAAAACCAAGCTTGCTTCTGGAAAACTGGGCAAGGTGTGTGTGTGTGTGTGTGTACACTGGCTTCTACCATTTAATGTTAACTTTATTAGAATGTTTTATTCGGAAAAGGTTACCTTGTTCTGTGTTCAAAGTATGAAATATTTTTAAATAAGCAGATTTGAAAACATTATAAAGAAGCAGAAGAAAGTGATGACAGCTTAAGACTAAGGTTTTTCTGAGAACTGTGGTAGGTACACTCAGCTTTTAACAGAAAACCTGCTACTGACAACTCTCTGCTGACATAGAGAAGCCAGTGTAGCCGCCTTCAGCAGTGACCTGCGTTATCTGACGTTGTTTAATGTTGTTGTAGGGTTTCGGCGCCTTTGAACGCTCCATCTTGACTCAGATTGATCATATTATGATGGACAAAGAAAGATTACTTCGGAGGACACAGACCAAGCGCTCTGCCTACCGAGTTCTTGGCAAACCTGAGCCAGTCCCTGAGCCTGTTGCAGAGACTTTGCCAGGAGAACCGGTAAGAACTCGGATGCACGCTTATAGGAACAGTCTCTGGGAGGGCAGTTAAATGAATAGCCTACAGAATGAGCTCTTTCTGTGAGGAACTGGTGAGCTATGGAGAGCAGCACTGCTCAGCTGGGGTCAGCCTGAGGCTCTGTAGTACTCCTGTCACATCTCCATTTTGTGTTTGATGGAGGAGTTCAGCAGGAGATATGTTGAAAGTCTAGTTTTTAAGATTTAGGGTATTTGGATGTTTGTGTTTGCTTCTGTGATCTGAAAATCGAACCCAGGGCCTCAAACCTGGTTTGCTGTGCAAACCCTCTACTACTGTCCTGCATCCCAGACTACTACTATGTAGAAATGGCAGCATAGACATTTACTTAATTACCTTTGGGTAATCTGGAAAGGATATGAAAGTAGAATATTAAAATTCTTTTGTTTAAAATAAAATATTTTTATTTTGGGATTTTTGGGGGGAGGATATTTCTGAGACTGGGTTTCTCTATATAGCCTAGCTATCCTGGAACTCACAATGTAGGCCAGGCTGGCTTCAGACTCACAGAGACCCATTTGCATCTGACTTAGCATGTGCCACAACCCCCGGCTATTTTTTGTTTATTTTATGTGTATTTATGAATTTTACTTCCATGTATGGTTGTATACACACTGAGCCTCTAGTGCTTGTGGATGCCAGAAGACACTGTTGGATCCTCTGGAACTGGAGTTAACAGACTGTTGTTAGCTATCATATGGATCCTGGGAACTGAACCTGGGTCCTTTGTAAGAGCAGCAAGTGCTCTTAACTGCTAAGCCATCCCTTAATTCCCCTCCCCCATTTTAATTTTATAGTTTATTTTTCTATGTTTATAGATTAAAAAAAAATTAGAATCATCTCACTTTCCTTTTCCCCTTTCTTCCTTCTAGCCCTTCCATGCCTTCCAGCTATCAAACTGATAGCCTCTTTTTTTTTTTCGTTTAGTATTATTACATACATACATACATACATACATACATACATACATACATATATCTAAATACAACTTGCTGAGTCTTTTCTGTTTTGTGTGTGTGTGTGTGTGTGTGTGTGTGTGTGTGTGGTTTCAGGGCTGTCTACCTCATAGTGAATAACCAGTAAGGCTGCTCACCCCTGGAGAGGCTAATTCTCCCTCTCCTAGAAGTCATAGCTATGGGTAAAACCCTTTGAAACTTTTCCCCTTCCATGTAACATATTTTTATTTTTTAATTACACACATACACACATATGTAATATAATATAATATATATATACACACATAATATATATATATTATATATATAATATATATACTTAATACTTTTTAATTTCATAAAATTATAAATGAAGTGTAAATTTTTTTCTACTTAAAATTCTAATCCTTATATTGTTGCTACAATCTTTGTAAATATGACACATATATAACATAGCTAAATGTGATTCTTTTCCTTTTTTTTTTATTTTTTTGGTTTTTGTTTTTCGAGACAGGGTTTCTCTGTATAGCCCTGGCTGTCCTGGAACTCACTTTGTAGGCTGGCCTAGAACTCAGAAATCCGCCTGCCTCTGCCTCCCAAGAGCTGGGATTAAAGGCGTGTGCCACCACGCCCAGCTTAACATTATTTTAAAATATTTTATTTTAATAATGTGTGTGTGTACACACACATGTAGGTCTGTGCATGTGAATGCAGGCCAGAGGCACTGGGTCCTCTGGAGCTGGAGTTATAGGTACGCTGTGAACAACCTGATATGTGTGCTGGGAATTGAAATCCAATTCCTTTAGAAGAGCAATGCATGCTCTTAACCACCAAGCCCTGAGAGACTCCAGCCCCTTTATAAATCTTTAAAAAGCTGTTTTCTCAGTTTCATCATACACACACACACACACCACTTGGTATGTACTCCAATAATACTCTCTCCCATTATCCTCTCTTTTCTTTTTTAGATTTATTTATTTATTATATGTAAGTACACTGTAGCTGTCTTCAGACACACCAGAACAGGGTATCAGATCTCACTACAGATGGTTGTGAGCCACCACGTGGTTACTGGTTGCTGAGAATTGAACTCAGGACCTCTGGAAGAGCAGTCAGTGCTCTTAACCACTGAACCATCTCTCCAGGTCCCCCATTATCCTCTCTTATCCCCTTCCCACTCCACCAAACTCCATCTTCCTCCCAGATAGTCTCCTCTTACCTTCATGTCTTTTCTGTTTGTTTGTGGCCCACTGCAGTTAATTAGGACTTCCTCTATAAGCATGGATAGATTATTTGCTTGAGCAAGGACAACTTAGTATTGAAGAATATTGCTCTCTTGCCCCCAGGAGCCATTTACTGTTTATAGCACCTCAAGGGGTCATTTTGTAAAATTTAATCAAATAGATATATGTGCATATGTAAAGTGCCATCATATTTTAAAATATTAAAAAATTAAATATCCTATATTCTAGATACTTTAGCATGAAAATCTACCTTATTTTTCTGTCTATAATGAATTCCATTGGTATACTGGGCTGTGGTGGTGGGAGGCAGTGGTAGACAGAGTCTCTTGAGTTTCAGGACAGTCTACAGAGCAAATTCTAGGACAGCCAGGGCCACACAGAGAAATCCTGTCTGGAAAACAACAAACTGAAAAAAAATTTTCTATTGAATGACTGTAAGCTATAATTTAGTCAAACTTGACGTTTCTGTTGTCTCTGTTGTCTCCAGTTAGAAACAAATTATAGGAAACATTTCTAAATATTTCTGTTTGTTTGTGTGAATATATGGATGAATTTTTAAAAGTTAAAAAAATATATTAAATACTGATCGATATTACCAAATTACCTCCCAAAAGGCTCACATTAATTTCCTGTCCCTCTGGCTCTTTTCTCAGTCCCGGGTATTACCAGTCTGAGAGGTGAAATTTTTTTGTGTGGATTTTTGTAAAAATGAGCTTAAACATTGTCATGATAATTTGTGTTCCTTTATTCTGTCAACCACCTGTTAATAGACTTGATCTCACTATAGCATTCAGGTTCTATAGAAGGAGTTCCAGGAATGCACAGAGAGACTGTCCTGAAACAAACAAACAAACAAACAAACAAACAAGTAAATGAAGAAATAAGTAAATTTTAAGAGTTCTTTATATCTTAAGGAAAAGTGCTTTGACCTTTAGGCACAGTTGTTAGGGTAGCTAGGTTGACTGGACAGACTTGCTGGGATCCACGCCTTCTCACCCTTTTCCTTCCTGTTGACATAGGAGATCCTTCCTCAGGTCCCTGCCAATGCTCACCTGAAGGACTTGGATGAGGAGATATTTGATGATGATGACTTTTACCACCAGGTATGGATTTTACATGTCCTTCCTTTGTTACAACAAGCGAGAGCCAGGCATGGTAGTGCACGCCTTTAATCCCAGCACTCGGGAGGCTGAGGCAGGTAAATTTCTGAGTTTGAGGCCAGCCTGGTCTACAAAGTGAGTTCCAGGACAGCCAGGGCTATACAGAGAAACCCTGTCTCGAAAAACCAAACCAAACCAAATCAAACAAACAAACAAAAAAAAACCAAGCCAGGTTTTTGCATTTTAAAACCACTGATTGAATTTTCTGGATAAAAGGGAGGAGTTAAGGAGTCATTCGTGGGTTTTCTTTGACTTCGTATTTTCCTTTTGAGGTGAAAACAGCTCAGCTATTTTGTGAATGCTGTTCTGGTCTAAATTATCTGTAAGACAGTTTAAGCTTCTTTTAGTGTTTACTCTTTGCTGCCGCTGGGTGTTACTTGTTTCTGTTTTCAGTTTTTGAGTGATCGTCTCACTGTGTATTAGTCCAAGGCAGCTTCAAACTGGTAGTGCTGCTTCAGTCTCTTGAGTGCTTGTACAAGGGGTGTGCACTACCTACCACATTGGTGATTCAGCCTGACCTTTCTTGTCCCACTCCAGGTACTAGCCATCAGACCCAGAGCCTTGCACATGCTAGCTAGGTAACAGTCGAGATTCTAGAGTTCTTGAGTTGCATTTCTGGTTCAATAACCTAACTCAGTCTTTCTAATGTGATTTGTTAAAAATAAGATTAATTTACTTTTATTTTCCCATTTGTATGTCTGTGTACTATGAATGTGCTTTTGCCCGAGGAGGCCAGAAGAGGCTATTAGGTCCTTTGGAACTGGAGTTAGGGATGATGGTGAACATCCATGTGGGTGCTGGGAACTTATCCCTTGGTCTTTGCAAGAACAGTAAATGCTGTTAACCACGGAGCCACCTCTCCAGCACCTTAAGTGTAATTTTTTGATGTGTGTTTAAGTCAGTTTAGTTGTGCATTAAAAATATAAGCGACTGTTGGGTTTCTCACCTTTCTAATAGTCTAATGTGATCACCAGTAAAGGTTGACCTAGGATCCAGTCCTCAAGTTTTTATTTTCTCATTGTTGTAATTGTATGTTTGGCATTATTGAGATAGCATCTGACTGTGTTACCTAGATTAGCCTTGAATTTGCAGCTCTTTGCTTTTACTTCTCCTGTGCTGAGTGCCCTGTGTTCTCAGCCTAGCAGTTCTTACCTCTTAGGAGAGGTCTCCCAGTTCTTTTCCTGACATTATTTTCTTGATGTCATTCTTTTCTAATAATCCTAGTGCTTGCTTAGATGAACTAAACATTTGAGATATCCTAAAGGGCTACAGCAACTGTCTATTCCTGACTCTCTTATAAGTTGTATTAATGAAATGTGCTTTCTTGCCCAATGGAGAGTTGAGGATGCTGCTTACCGGTGTCACACTATTTTTTGTTGAGTCATTGCTTATCAAGATAAGACATTATTCATGAACTTTTAGTTAGTTTTTGCCAGAGAATTTGCAACAGCTTGTTGAAGATTTAGTTCAGAAAAGATGTAAATGTTCTGAAGAAACCTCTGAGGAAAATTATGGTAAAACAAGAACAGGTGGTCTGTCTGAGTTGGGTGTGCCTCTGATTTGCCATGGAAAGAGAGACTCATTTTAATATTTCTATTTAAAAATGTTATTTGTATGTGTGTATATGTGTACACTGACAGTGTGCATGCAGTACCCATGTTCAGAAGAGGGTGTTGAATCCATGGGACTGGAATTACAGGTGGTTGTGAGCTGCCTGATATGGGTGCTGGGAGTCAAACCCCAGTCCACTGCAAAAGCAGCAAATGATTTTACCCTGCTGAGCCATCTCTCCAGACCCATCATTTTTTAATATTTGATACAATTATTGCCATAAATAAGTGTCACAAGTATATTAAGGGTAGAGGAGAGAGTATTGGCCTCGGCTGCTCTAGTCAGGGGTCTTGATTCTTTTCCTTTTCTCCTCTTCTTAAACCCATTTGTCTGAAGGACAGGGACTGTTCTGGAGGGTCTAAGGAGGTGCTTGACACAGGATATTAATGCTATCTAATTGTGTGAGATCATGGGAGACAATCAAAAATGTTGTAGCCCTCATTAATTGAAGTGTTCGTTGCTGGAATAAAAGTGCATTGTGAGTTAAAGAGACTGAAGAAGGTAAAGTTGGAATTGCTGCAGAGCAGCTGATCCACTGGCAAGACCATGGAGCCTTCAGCGTACTTCCTTCCTTCTTTGTCTTCTCTTTTTATTTTTTATTTATTTATTTTGATTCTGAAGGCCTGTTTAAGAAATATCATTACTTGATTGGTCCTTTATCCCAATTAATAATTTTAACTTCAATAAATTCTGATTGCGGAGTTATGACTAGTCACATCTTAGCTTTTCCCCTTGCTGGTTAATTGGGGTGCCGAGGTTAATCTAAATTAAAACTTAAACTAAATAGAGGTCAGTAAGGCAGCTGAAACACCTGAGTGAAACAAATGGGGCTGCCAGGCACAACTTTATCTTGGCTGTTTCCCAGGAGGGAAGTGGCAGCAAATTGGAGTTGTTTCAGCCTTCTGTAAAGGTGAATGATGGGTGACACTTGTTAATGTACAGCGTCTCCGGAAGCATTCCAGATTGCTTGGCTTCTGTACCAACTGCTACCATCCTTACACACGCAGTAGGAACTGGACCAGTTGCCAACATCTGGTGGCACAGCGAGGCACGGGTGCAAGTCTTGAAACCCCACAGATTCTAAATATGGTGCTTAGAACTGTGCAAGCTTTAATCACTTACCGCTCCTTGGCAGCAGGCTACGACAGCTTATCCCAGCCTCGTACATCACGTCCTGACATCTGCTGAGCTGCAAGGCAGCTGCACATTCATTTTCTTTTCTTGCCTTTTCCCATTGCTTCTTAGCCCTCTTCTGCTCACTGCCCCTTTCCTCCCCCATCTCCTCCCTTCAGCTCCCCCCCCCCCAATATGCTGCTTGGAAGAGATGATCTGTAAAGATTACTGCTTCATTGTGTGCAAGTAATTGTGGTGATGCCAGGCCCTTGACAGACACAGCGTAGCACCTGTTCTGCTGACCTGGTTAATTTCTTCTGTTGAGTGGGATTTGCCAGAGATTGGAACTGAAGCCAATTCAATGATAAGGCTAAAGAAAATGGCTGTATGTTTTCTGTCACCTCCCAATTAAATTGGCTTCATAAAGTGCTTTCCTGATTTGTCGGGGTAGTGAGGCTGAGCTAAGTGCTGCATTCAGAAGGGCACAGTGTGTTCAATAGGACTGTGAGTTTCTTTCATTTTTTTTCTCTTTTGTCTTTTTAAAGTATGGTCATGTGGATGAGGTAGATGGTAAATATAATACATTTCACACGCGCACACACACACACACACACACATACACACACACACCTTTTTAACATACTTGAGGCTAAACTCTTTGGGTCCATGTTTTGTAAGGAAGAGATTATAGCCATATTGAATTTTAATGTTCCATTGTAAGGGTTTAAAGGCTTACTTGGTTAATTCAGGTATTATGAGGCTGTGTAAATGGCCTAACTGCAGAGAAAGATGTATAGGGTCAGAGGCCCCCCCTACCTGCTCACACACATTCATTGTTTTCTAATGGTCCTTGAACTTTAAAAGCATGCCTACTTTATTAATAGTACAGGTGTACACACACACAGACTTACATAAGTATGTGTATTTATACACACAAAAATGATGGCACTAATATCATCATAAATCTCATCCATCCATCCATCCATCCATCCATCCATCCATCCATTTATTTGAGACAGGGTTTCTCTACGTATTTTGTCCTGCTTGGCCTAGAACTCACAAAGATTCTCTCTCTTCTTTTAGAGTGCTAGGATTTTTTTTTTAAGATTTATTTATTTTATATATGTGAGTACACTGTCAATATTTTCAGACACTCCAGAAGAGTGCATCAGATCCTGTTACAGATGGTTGTGAGCCACCATGTGGTTGCTGGGAATTGAACTCAGCACCTCTGGAAGAGCAGTCAGTGCTCTTAACCACTGAGCCATCTATCTCTCCAGTCCCAGCGTGTTAGCATTAAAGGTGTGTTCTACCATTCTGGCTTAATTTTTATTTATTTTTCTAAATGACTTTTTCAAATTATCATATTTGTATTTAATTATTTTTTGGTTTTGCTGTGATAGAACACTGACTGAAAGCAACTTATAGAAAAAAGAGTTTAGTTTGAGTTTCTGTTGCCAGAGGAAGAGTCCATGAATACCAAGGGAGTCATATCAGCAGACAGACAGAGCCGGAACCCAAGACATCACCTCCTCAATTGCAAGCCCAGAACAGAGCAAACTGGAAATACTGCAAGGCTATATATTTTCAAAGCCCTCCCCCAGTGATATACTTCCTCTAGCAAAAGTGCCTCCTAAACTTCCTAAACAGCAAGTGCCCTTACCTAACACTGAGCCATTTCACTGGCTTTATTTTTATTTATTTATTTATTTATTTATTTATTTAGGCATAGTCTCACTGTGTAGCCCAGGCTAGCCTGGATCTCTGAGCCTCCTTCCTCAGCCTCTCCAGTGTTTGGATTATAATTTAACCCTATAATTTAAATTTCTATTGCATTTATCTGTTTGTTTTGTATCTGTATGCAGCTATGGTGTGAGTTTATATGCATGGTGCACATGTGGAGGCCAGAAAACAACTCACAGGAGTCAGTTCTCTCTTCCCTCCCTCATCTCCTCTCAGATGAAATTCTGATCATTAGGCTTGCCTTGGTAGCATACACCTTTACCTCCTGGGCTGTCTTGCCAGCCCAGTCCTTTCATTTAAAAAAATTCCTTTATTACATTTATTCATTTATTTATTTTTGTGTGTGTGTGAGTATGCACATACTTAGGTGGGTGATATATGTGTGTGCATGTGAACTCGGGTCTTTGGGCTTGGTGGCAAGCACCATCACCCACTTGGCCATCTTGCCAACTCTCAGGCTTAGCAGTTTTAGAGCTGAAAGACTTAAAAAGTTTGAAAACTTAAATAATGTCCTAACCTCCCCCCACACACACACATGCACACACACACAGGGCAAAGGGCAACATTAGCCTCAATCTCTAGGCTGCCTAGATCAGATTTCGTTTGCTTGTTTGTTCTTTTCTAACCCCCCCTTCTTCAATATTTATTTATTTATTTGAGTATGCTGTAGCTGTACAGATGGTTGTGAGCCTTCATGTGGTTGTTGGGAATTGAATTTTAGGACCTCTGCTTGCTCCACAGTCAGCCCCGCTCATTCTGGCCAACTCTGCTTGCTCAGTCTCCAAAGATTTATTTATTATTATACATAAGTACACTGTAGCTGACTTCGGACACACCAGAAGAGGGCATCAGATCTCATTATGGGTGATTGTGAGCCACCATGTGGTTGCTAGGATTTGAACTCAGGACCTTTGGAAGAACAGTCAGTGCTCTTACCCGCTGAGCCATCTTGCCAGCCCAATTTTGTTCTTTCTGTGTACCTTTGTTTCTTAAATATTTCATTTTTTAGCCATAAAAAATTACAGCTTTATGGTTTTCAGATTGTAAATAAATAAGCTTCATTTTTTTAGAGCTGGGAGAAATATTATGTTGTTAGAAAGTATTTTTTTTTCTTCAGAAGGCAATGATTTATTGAACTCCTGTTACTTAACAATTCTAATGAAAAAATTAGCTTTGTAGTTTTGATACTGGTTTGTTTGGACGCTGGATTACTGAAGGCCTGTTGTATCTGGCAGTGGGAACTTTATGAAAGGCCTGTGGTCTAATGCAGAACAGCAGTATGAGTTCTCACTTTTGAATGGAGTTGGTTTGCATTCGGTCTGTCTACTTTCAAGACTCATCCCTAAAGACAATTTCACAAAACATCAAGTGAGCATGAAGCATGGTTATTCAGAAATGTCTTAAGTACCTATTTATCATTTTCATGTACTCCTTTGTGACATTTTTTTTAAAGATGGGTTGCCTACCTGTATTACCATTACTTAGGGGTTTCTTTTGTTTGCTTTTTAAAAGCCCAGGTAGATTTTTCTTGGTGAACCTGAATTCTTAATGGTTTAGGAGCAAATATTCTCTGAGTACTGGTTATATACCAGCCACCTAAACTAAGTAGACAGGTGGCTGATATCTTTATTTAATCCTCGTAAAATCTGGAGCGATGTCGCCCTTAACAGTAAGCAGTGTAAAGTGACTGGGCTTCTTATATACCAGACCTCTGACTAGTTTCTTATCACCTCAGCAGTTACTTTATTCAGAAAGCCCAAACTGAGCTTAGATGTTGACAGGCCAGTGCCTGCATTCCTAAGGGTACATTAGGATCTTAGATGGTGCCTCCAGCTTTGTTTAGTTTGATCTGGTTTGTCTTGGCACTTTGAATCTTGCCAGGAGTACCTAGAGAAAGGCGTAGCAGGCTTTTGTTGTTGTTGTTGACCACTGTGATGGGTTAAATTTTTCCTTTGATTTCCATTCAGGACATGTCTAGTACTGACCTTGCTACATGCTAGACCTCTGTATCCAAGATATTTGATAATGCTATAAACAAGTAATTACTAATTTGGTGAACTATTAAAAGTTGATCATGTTGAGAAAGAAGTAGAGAAGCGGCAGGCTGTCTGACAAGATGGTTTTCTTTAATTAACTTGGTGAGTGATTAATATGGACAGTTGATATAGTGGCTTTAATTTTGTGCATTTAAATGGAAGTGAGAATAAGCAGTGCCTCAAGTCATCGCTGAAGTTCATGGTGGTACAGTGGTCTTTCTGTTGCTGTGTAACTTCCCAGTGGCCCAGTTAATGGTTAGTATCGTGTTAAGAAGTCTGATGTGAATTTCTTCTTGCTCCCACCAGTACTAGGAAATAGATGCCTTTTATAAGAGTTCTGTTTTGTATTTAATTTTATTTTTAAATGTTTGTATTTGGGATCTGGATAATGGTTCTTAAAAGTCTAATGAAATTTATTGTGTATAGGTAGTCGTGGTGATTTTAGAGAGAAAACATACATGTAAATAAATTTGAAAATTGACATTATGGCTGAAGATAGAGCAGAGAGCTAACCATTTTAGGTTTGGGGGCATAGTAATATTATTTTTAAAAACTAATTAGCAATGTCCAATTAAATTCTAACAATCTCAAGCCGGGCATAGTGGTGCACGCCTTTAATCCCAGCACTTGGGAGGCAGAGGCAGGGGGATTTCTGAGTTCGAGGCCAGTCTGGTCTACAGAGTGAGTTCCAGGACAGCCTGGGCTATACAGAGAAACTCTGTCTCGGAAAAAAAAACAAAAAGAAAAAAAAATTCTAACAATCTCAAGATTATTTTGTGTGTTCCATGTGTAAGAATTTTATTTGAGATAGATACATGGTATCTTGTATACTGTCTTTGTAGACATTGCCGTTACTGTCAGCATTGAGTATGGCATCAGTACCAGCATTTGGTGACTAACTTGAGGTCATTATCATATAAGTTACTACAGAATAGGAGGACAAAAGGTACTTTTTTCCTGACTCTTTATTTCATTGAGAAAGAGTTATGTAGCCTAGACTGGCCTTGAACTCTTGATATACTTCTGTACAAGGGTCCTTCCGTGTACAAGGATTATAGGCCTGAACGCTACACCCAGCAAGGGCACACTTTAAGTGCTAGATCCAGAAGTTTCATCAAACCACAGCATCAAGGGAAGGTAACATAACTAGGCCTATGACAGGGTTTCACTGTGTTGCCTTGGCTGGCCTAGAAATTCTCTGTGTAGACCAAACTGGCCTTGAGCTCAGAGATCCTCCTCTCTCAGCCTCTTGGAATTAAAGGACTACGTCACCATACCTGGCACCTTCATTTCCTTTGCTTCATTGTTTTTAAAAGTATATCAGAGCCTGACTTAAATCTCTGCTTCACTCATTTAAGATAAAACTGTAGAACAAAGCTTTCAACAATACAGTTTATTGGGCTAGTTAGGAAAGAGATAGGGTTGCCGTAAAACTGTTGAAGAACTGTTCTTAAGCATAAATGGTACCATGAAAGTTTATCTGGCAAGTATGTGGCCAGAATTGCCTTTTTTAAAAATAATAAGCACAATATATACTGGCCAAGTATAAATTAAACATAGGATTCCAGCAGTATTTTTGTAACTGCAAATGAAGAATTTGTTCGGTACTTCTCAAGGAATAAAAACATTTCTTCACTCAGATAGGCATATTGACTTGGTACTAAGTTCTGTTTAATGTTTTCTTTCTTCATAGTAACTTACAGGGAAATGCTCTAACAAAGAAGAGGATAAGTTAATAAGACCTTCCAAAATATGTGTGATTATAGATCTAAAGTTGAGCCTTCTTAGCCTCGAGGAGTGACTGGGGGAGATCAGCCCTCACACAGAATCAGAACATGGAAATGAAAGTGTTCTTGATTCCAGTTTGATTTTCTTTGTAGTGCATTTACCTTTTGATTGGACAAATTTGAAAATTCACCTGAGGCCACTCTGACAGTCCACATGTATCACTTTTATGTAATTATGACCATTCCATTAACATTTATTGTGCCAGATGATGGATTTATACAGGCTAATCTGCTGAAATTCCCTTCCCAAGGAATCGGTCTTTCTCCTCCCAAGGAGGCTCTGACTTTGTGTAGTTGCACAGCTCTTCTTTAAAAATGTGACTTGAGCCAGGCAAGGTGATCCACACCTTTAATTCTGCACATGAAGGTAGAGACAGGCAGATCTCTAGAAGTTAGAGGACTGCCAAGGATGCACAGTAAGACCCTTGTCTCAAACACAGTGTGACTGGAGGAACAGACATGTTTTTAATCTCTCTATTCAGGAGGCAGAGAGAGTCAGGCAAATCTCTGAGTTCAAGGCCAGCCTGGTCTATGTAACAAAGTTCCAGAGCTACATAGTGAGATTCTGTCTTTAATTATTCTTTAGTTTCAAGAATTCAGTCATTGTTGGAAACCAGATTGTAAGAAGAGCCATCAGATTGATGATGGTCACAAGAGGATCCCGTTATGCTATTGTCTTACCTTTTGGAGAAGAAAACCTTCTAAGCTCCATATAGTGACAGCCTAGGCTGGGAAGATTATAAGTTTGAGGCCAGTGTGGGCTGCATAGCAAACCCCTGTCTTTACAAAAAGCAGAAAACAAGCTAAAAACAATGCCATTTATTTACTGATTCAGTCAGTCAGCAAGCATTTGAGTTTTTAAATATTTACTGTGTGGTTTTATTTTGAGAAATTTTTCTTTTTGCTCTTCTAGTCTGTTGTTCAATGTAGTAGTCATATCTACCTAAACTTAAAGGCTCTGTTTTTACATAGAAATCTTACTGTGTTGTCTAGGTTATCCTAGAATTTACTATCTTACCCAGACCGTTCTTGACTTCATGATCTTCCTGCCTGAACCTCCCAGTGTTAGGATTGGAGACACATGCCACCATGCTCAACAAATTTGTTTTGATTATTAAAATAAAATAAAATTTGAAAATCCATTCAGTCACACCAGCTACATTTCTAGGGTTTAGTAGTAGCCTATGCTAGAGACTACTATGTCAGGCTCTGCACATGTGGATCATTTCTTTACTGTCTATATCTCAGGGCTTTATTAGAAGCTGGAAGAAGACAAAGTCCCTGTTGTTGTGAGTGTTCCCTGTAGGTTAGACAGGATGAAGCAGGGAAACCCTGACAAGCACAGCGAGATGGGAGGGGCATTGTGTCTGCCAGGCAGAGACTGAGAAAGTCACCAACAGCCATGCAAGTGTCTGCATGGTGAGTGTTGCGGGGAGTGTGTGGCAAGTGCAGAAAGGGGTCTGCGGCACAGAGCTACCACAACCTAGGGACATCAGGGGTACAGTAGACAGGAAACAATGCAACTAGTTCTTCAGGTACCTGCAGGCCATTTTAGACTTTAGAAGACAATAGAGGAACGTGAGATAAGTCGCAGGATTGATATTTTACAGGGTTTCTCTGGTGCTTGTGCTGAAAATAGATAAAAGAACATAAATGACAAAGTAGCAGATGTAGAGACTGGGAAGCCTGTGATAGTGCCTGTAAGAGATGGTAGGGTCTTTGGAGGGAAAGTGTTTGGGTTGTGGAGATGAGCTGAAGACTGAGCTGAGGATTTTGCTGATGGATTGATTTCATGTGGAATATGAGAAGACTAGTCAAAGATGACTAAGATTTCTGCCTTTGCAGTTAGAAGGATGAAGTGCTATTTGTTGAGAAGGGAAAAAATAGTTGTACTTGTTTGGAGAAGAAACCAAAACTTTTGGTTATTAGAAGTCCACTCCTTCCTGTCTCTTCCTCTCTCTACATTTATTTAGTTGTTTTATTTATTTGTTTGTTTGGTTGGTTGGTTTGGGTGTGTGTGTTAAAAGATTTTAGTTATTTTTAATTATATGCGTGTATTTGCATGCCAGTCTGTACATAGGAGTGCAGTTGTCCATGGAAGCCAGAAAAGGTTATAGATCCCTGGAGCTAGAGTTACATGTAGTTGTAAGCCACACAGGATAGAAACTGTAGTCCTTTGCAAGAACTGTAGGTACTCCTAACCACTAAGCAATCTTTCTAGCTCCTTGTTCTGATTTTTTTTTTTTAAACAAGCTTTTGCTATGTAGCTCTGGCTGGTCTGGAACTCACTGTGTAGCTCCAGTTTGTCTCGATCACTAATTGATAGGGAAATGCTCAACCCACTTGGGTGGTACCATCCCTAGGCAGGTGGTCCTGGGCTCTATTACAAAGCTAGGTAAGCATGAGCTAGAGAGTGAGCCAGCAAGCAGTGTTCCTGCATCCATGGTTTCTGCATCCAGTTCCTGCCTGAGTGCCTGCCCTGACTGTGAACTGTCAACTGGCAGTATAAGATGTATAAACCCTTTCTTCTCTAACTTGATTTTTATCAGAGTACTAATCAAAACAGCAGAATGGAACTAGAATACCACATAAAGGTGGAAGCAGAGAATTGACTCCGCTAGTGTGCCAAGCATGTGTGTACGTACAAGTATACATGTGTACAGTAACATGTCTCAGCAAGTGAAGGCGCTTGTTGCCAAGTCTGAAAACCTGGACTCAATGCCTGGAACCACATGGTAGAAGGAGAGAACCAGTTCCTATATGTTGTTCTCTGACCTGCATGCATATATTTTATATATATATAAAATAAGCCGGGTGTGCTGGTACACACCTTTAATCCCAGCACTCAGGAGGCAGAGGCAGGCAGATTTCTGAGTTTGAGGCCAACCTGGTCTACAGAGTGAGTTCCGGGACAGCCAGGGCTATACAGAGAAACTCTGTCTTAAAAAACCAAAGGAAAAAAAATTAAATAAATTAATATGATACATTCCTACAATAGAGTATATTTTTAAAAAAACGTTATTAAACATTATTTTCTTGATTTAAAAAACCACTCAGAATACATGTAAGTTCTCATCTGAGTGTTCTGTCTTATCTCTAAGGGACTAGAAAAACAAACTCAGTCTCAGAAGACCCTAGAGTTAGGGCTCAGGGAAGTAAATAAGCCTAGGGCACGGGGGCTTGTGTTTCTCTTGTAGCCGTGTGAAGTTGATTGAGTTCAGACACTAGGATTTAACGTGGTTAGTGTCTTCCAAAGGAAATAGACACAGGATCTTCTCTCTAATTCTGGAATGGAAAAGTTTGCAGTGCTTACGTGTTTGTGTATATCGTAAGCTTGCTATGATGCAGGATCTTATCTAGTGGTTCTGAAGCTGTAGTCTTTCATCCCACTCCCTCATTCACCAGTGGTAGGATTGTATATTGGTTCAGCCACCCTGGAAATCAGTGTGGAGAATCCACAAAAAATTAAAAATAAACCTGTCATGTGACCACGAAATACCACAGTCCTTGGCACTCTACCCCACAGGTAATTCTTCAGCCATGCTCATACTGCTTTCTTCACAATAGCTAGGATAAAGAAACAACATCAGTGTCCTCTCACTGAAACTGGTGCATGGACACTGGGGAATACAATTCAGCTCTAAAGAAAATGAAAGCCATTTCAGGCTAATGGATGGAATGAGGAGAGATGAGATGGAGTGAGGTCACACAGAGCCAGGAATGCACATGTATGACTGGGGGCTTCATGGCATACACACTTTGTTATCTCTCCTTGCTAACATTTCTGAATTCCAAGATTCTATCCCTTGTAAGAGGTTGTGGGTCTGTATAACAGGCACAGCCTATAGGAGAGTAGAGGAGGCATACCGGGAGTGATTCTCCTAAGGAGCTGTGGGATCATTATCTACCTGATAAAGAAGGTGAAGACTGGAGGAGAGGATGCTGAAAAGATGGCAGAGTCAATAGAGTATTGATCTGAGTGGGGCTGAAGAATTATTGGCATCTGAATGCTAGAGGCAGGATGTGAGAAGAGTTTGTTTCTGCCAGGCTTTTAGTCCTTATGAAACATAATTACAGAATACAGATTAGTTCTTGCCTTTCAGTTTCTTACCTATAAGTCCTCCAGCTTGGTGGGACTTCTCTATTTATTCAACGCAAAATGATAGATTATATGATACTATTAAAAGAATTGTTTCTAAGTGCCCAGAAAGCACTTGAGCTCTGACCCATAGGAAACCCCTCCTCACATTTAGGACAGAAAGAAAGAAAACAAAAAACAACAACAAAAAAAAAACACATACCAGACCATATATGTCTGGGAACCAAAAGGCCAGAATATTTCAATGAGGACTGTTGTAAAATTTCACCACCAGCACCCTCGTTCTTCTGTTACTCTTAGCAATGAGTCCGAAGAGTAGCTTAATGTCATACTTCTTTCTTTCTTTTTTTTTTTTTAAGATTTATTTTATTTATTATATGTACGTACACTGTAGCTGTCTTCAGACACTCCAGAAGAGGGCGCCAGATCTCATTACGGATGGTTGTGAGCCACCATGTGGATGCTGGGATTTGAACTTATCACCTTCGGAAGAGCAGTCGGGTGCTCTTACTCGCTGAGCCATCTCACCAGCCCCGTCATACTTCTTTCTTATTCAATTGTTTTTATTTGTGGTAAGAATAAATGAAAAAAATGAATTGGCAACAGGTTCCCTAGCATTCAAATCACTGTGTTCATACATCGGCCTGGTGCTGATAGTGATTTTCTTACACTTTTAGTAAATAATTAAGACATTGGGATACTTTATGTCTAAAGAAATGTATGGGTTCTGATGAGAAAATGTACTGTTTTGACTAATAAATTTTATGCCAACTGGCCAAGCTTTACTGGACTGTCATGGCCTTTGAGAACATTGCCACCTCGCTTGGTATGTAAGCCTGTCATCTTTCCAGGTCGCAGTCCAGGTGCAGCACAGCGGGGTCAGAGTAACTGAGAAAAGAAACTGCATTTCTAAAGACACAACCCAAGCGAGGGCTCAGGTGGACTTACCCACAGCTGTACTGATACATTCTCTGCCCTTGTACCAAAGGCCAGTCATTTGTAACTGCAGAAGGAAGATGTTTCTTGGAATTTATCTATCTACTCATTCTGATTTCCTTCCATTCGACTCTTTATTAATTTTCTCATAATACTGTACTTTTTCCCTATAAAAGCTGAATACTTTTTATACCAGAAACTTTGAATTTGACCAATGACTTGTTGCAGTATTTTCATGAAAAGCCCCCCCTCCGTGTGTGTGTGTGTGTGTGTGTGTGTGTGTGTGTGTGTGAGTGAGAGAGAGAGAGAGAGTACGAGTGCACACACATGCAGTTTGCAGTGCTACTTCAATATGGAGTGAAAAGGTGAAAAAGATGGACTGGAGTAGTGGAGAGAGGCAGAGAGGCAGGAGCAGTGGGAGCAGATGTGGGAGCACATGGAAGCTGCCATGGAAGGGGGAGCATGTCACTGCAGAGTAGGCCACAGGGGCAGCCTGGGGCTCCCACAGGTGCTGCCCCAACATGCTGCCCAGTTCTGAGCACCTGATGAGATAGAGAACGGTTCATTTTCTGGATCGGGCCTCCGTGAAAGACTTTGATGGTTTGCCTTGCAGCTGGAGGCCATGTTGTAGCCTGTGGTCTTTCCTGCTGCTGGCAGTAGGGCAGTGAGGCTGCTTCTGCAGTGGTATCGGTGACTGTAGACATGAAAGAGTTCTGTGACAACCTCTCCCACCCCCAAAGAAATAGTCTAGACAGAAAGCCATTGAAAATCGTCCTTAAAAATTGTGACAGGGATACTGAAGTGAAGCTTTTCACTCTTGATGACCTCTTGTGGGAGTTGAGGGTGGGTTTGCTGGAGTCAGTTATCTTTAAGGGGCTGGCCACTAGGGGTTTGGCCACGCTCTAATGAGTAAATGGGCAACACAAATTGGACTTAGTGGAGGGTTTTATTTTGTTTGTTTGTTTGTTTGTTTGTTTTGGAGGAGAGCACAAAGGGTGGTAGGGTGGATGTGTGAGGAATGGGAAGTGAATGTTATTGGGATACATAATGTGAAATTCCAAAATAATCAGTAAGAATATTCTATTGGGGGAAAAAAATGGGAAAATCACAAGTGTCTTTTAGGGTTAATTTGGTCTTCTATCTGTCTATCTTTGAGGCAGGGTCTCACTTTGTAGCCTTTAGTTGTCCTGGAACCCTGCTCTGTAGACCAGGCTGGCCCCAAACTCAGAGATCCACTTGCCTCTCTCTTCTGAGTACTGGAATTAAAGGTGTGCACTGTCACCACACTAGCTTCATGGTTAATTTGAAGGACTAGGGAGCTTAAAACAGACCATGGGTGGCAAAGTGGGAGACAGAACAGGGAGATGCTTTCGGGAAAGAAGCAGAAGGCAGGGAGTCTGTGTAACGACCCAGGATAGCCTTGAACTTGCTGTATAAGGGAGATTAGCCTCTTCATTCTCATGTTCCCACCTGAATGCTGGGGTTACAGGCCCTGGTTTTGTACCTCATTGTGGGAGACTCTGAACACACACATAGGAATTGGGCCATCTCTGTGTACTAAGGAAGGAGTTAGAAATCCTGCCTTCAGGTAGGCCAGCTGAGTTATAGAGTTGTCCTAGTATTTTCCTTTTCCGGGGTCTGTGTTTTTGGATTTTAAAAGCCCGAGAAGTGGAACTCAGTAACTCTAAATTACAAATTTAGAAAGCCAGGGATTATGTGACCTTAAAATCAAATTCTTTTAAAATGGTTTAGCCTTTTGATGGTGTGCTAAGACAGTTAATTGGAGAAAAGAATAGTCTTTTCAACAAATGAAACAATAAGATTCCACACGTGCAAGAATAAAGCTGGACCTCTACTTTCCACCTTATATCATGTATAAAGTTAACTGAAAATGCACCATATAATTGGAAGACTCTTAGACTACTTACAGGAGTAAATCTCCATGACCTTGGGCTACACAGTGGTTGCCTACATACAGCATTAAAAACACAAAGAAAGGGGCTGGAGAGATGGCTCAGCGATTAAGAGCATTGCCTGCTCTTTCAGAGGTCCTGAGTTCAATTCCCAGGAACCACATGGTAGCTCACAACCATCTATAATGGGATCCGATGCCTTCTTCTGGTGTCTCTGAAGACAGCTACATTGTACTCGTTTTATACATACATACATACATATATATATATATGTATATGTATATGTATATGTATATGTATATATAAAACCAAAGAGAGAAAAAAATAGATTATATCAAAATCAACTACTTACCTGCTTCAAACAATAACATCAAGAAAATGGAAGGGTACTTCCCTTGTAAGGGGCTAGTGCACAAATTACACAAACAGCTACATCTTGATAACAAAACACAACCCAACTTCATTATTTTATATTATTTTTAAATTTGTGTGTGTGTGTGTGTGTGTGTGTGTGTGTACTCACACGGGTGCGCGCTCTGCCTGCAGTTATGTCTGTGTACTGTGTGTGTACAGTGCCCTTGGAGGCCAAAAAAGAGCATTGGATCCCTCTGAGACTAGAGTTACACATGGTTATGAGCCACCAGTTCATGCTGGAGACCAAACCTGAGTCCTCTTCAAGACCACCAAACCATCTCTCTAGGACTTCAGCTCTCTAGGTCTCTAGGTCTAGGACTTTAGTCTCTCTAGGTCAACTTCAAAATGGGTAAAGAATTGGAATAGACATTTCTCCATGAAGATAGTCCTACATTATCAGGGACATGCAGACTCAGACCACCATAAGTTATAGCTTTTTACTCTTAAGATGTGCTGCATTACCTTACTAAATAACATCCATAGATAATATGCTGAGGACATTTTCTGTATTTTTTCTGACATCTTGGACCCCACTAAGTTAGACAGGCAGCTGATTGGTAGCATCTTCTCCACCATGAGTGACTAAGAGAAGGATGCAGACCTGGATGTATGAAATACACAGGATGCTTGAAAGCAGACACAGCACGGCCTTGGCACTTGAGGGAGGGTGGCTGCGGTGTCATAGACCCTCTGCAGCTGTGTGGCTCTCACTCCCAGGCTTTGTCAGGGCTTGTGGCGCTCTCTTCCAGATGGAGCCATGCCTGTTGTGCTGGAGGAGCCTTCCACAAGCCCTTGCTCCCCACTGGCCATAATGTCCAGGCTCAAAGGATCAGGGGTGACTAAGAAAACTAGGAATGGTGGTTGTAATCTCTTGTGTGGCTGGAACAAGGTAGGGCAGTAAAATTCAGTCATTTCATTCTTTTCTCTTCATTAAAAAATATAATAAAAATTATTATTACTGTCTCCCTCACCCTTTTGCCCATCTCGCTTCTCACAGAGCAATGAGTAGGAAGCAGAGTCCGTTTGTGCTCGGCCCTCAGGCAGCTGCGTTACACAGGTTTACCGTGTCGCGGGTCTGTGGAGCACTGGATTTGGATCTTGTATTTAGCTGCCAGAAGTGACTGTGATGAAGTAGGAGAGATAAACTGATAGATTGGCTGCCAGAAAGATGTTAGGAATCAATCAGATAAACAGGGTAGAGAAATTGCTTGCTGTTTTCTAGTGATAATAAACCGGTGGCCTCTGGTCCCTGCATTTTTAACCGTAATTGCTGTGGTAATAATGCCCAAAATAAGCAAATGAGAAAGCTTCACAGTAAGGTTTTTAATTGCGATTGAGATATCCTTTCCTGTGTGCAGTAAAGCTGCATCTTATGGAGGTGGATGTTTTTGTAAGTTTTACTTCTTCAGTACCTGCTTACACACACAAAGGAAAATTAGAAAGTAAACTACTTTCACGGCAATTTATTTCTTCTCTATCCCCCACAGGCTTCCTCTATTTAATTTAGTGAAGTATCTATGTAACCACTATGCCTTACCTGCAAAATAGTTGCTTGTTTTTGTGAAGTAACAAATTTTAAAGCCAACCATGTATTACTGATGGATGGTTAGTAGGAACTAGTTTATTTTAGATTTCTCTCAGATATCTAGAAACTTAATTTCTGTTGTCATTTCTCTGCATGTAGAACTTATATAGGAGGATTATACCTAATTTTATTATTGAAAGTTAAAATTTTCTTCTCCTTTCCTGTTTAAATTTCATAGCATCTTTATACTGAGGACTCTAAAGTCCTATGCAAATTCCTAAGTGTGTAAAAAGTACAGATTGAGATTTTTATTGGATTCAGTGGAATGCCAGAATTAGGAGGAGAATGGGGCCGGGCGTGGTGGCGCACGCCTTTGATCCCAGCACTCGGGAGGCAGAGGCAGGCGGATTTCTGAGTTCGAGGCCAGCCTGGTCTACAAAGTGAGTTCCAGGACAGCCAGGGCTGTACAGAGAAACCCTGTCTCGAAAAACCAAAAAAAAAAAAAAAAAAGAGGAGAATGGGAGGGGGCTGGAGAGATGGCTCAGCGGTTAAGAGCTGACTGCTTTTCCAGAGGTCCTGAGTTCAATTCCCAGCAATCACATGGTGGCTCACAAACATCTATAATAAGACCTGATGCCTTCTTCTGGTGTGTCTGAAGACAGCTACAGTGTAGTCACATTAAATAAATAAATAAATCTTTTTAAAAAAAAAAAAAGAGGAGAATGGGAGAATAATGTTAGAGTCCCATAGCATTAACCCTAGAGGATGGAGACCCACTTCTTTATACAAGGAGTAAACACGAATGACTTCCTTTTGGTTCCCAGAACTTTGGTGGCTATGCATGTGTTTGGTCATTTCTAGTTAAGCCATGATGGTACCAGCGTGGCATGGCAGAGTACAGTTGTAGAAGAGGATGTAAGATTTAAGAGGATGAAGTCTATACCCTTCATTGTTGGCAGTCAAGGTGTACTGGCTGGTTTTGTGTCAACTAGACACAGGCTGGAGTTATCACAGAGAAAGAAGCTTCAGTTGGGGAAATGCCTCCATGAGATGCAACTGTAAGGCATTTTCTCATTTAGAGATCAATCGGGGAGGGTCCCCTTGTGAGTGGGACCATCTCTGGGCTGGTAGTCTTGGGTTCTATAAGAGAGCCAGGCTGAGCAAGCCAGAGGAAGCAAGCCAGTAAGGAACATCCCTTCATGGCCATCAGCTCCTGCTTCCTGACCTGCTTGAGTTCCAGTCCTGATTTCCTTTGGTGATGAACAGCAATGTGGAAGTATAAGCTGAATTATCCCTTTCCTCCCCAACTTGCTTCTTGGTCATGATGTTTGTGCAGGAATAGAAACCCTGACTAAGACAAATTGGTACCAGCATAGTGGGGTATTCCTGTGACAACCTGACCATGTTTTGGGGAGGACTGTGGAAGGACTTTGGAACTTTGGGCTAGAAGATCAGTGTTAAGAGCTCTGTCAGACGTTGTGTAGGAGCTTGGAAGATAATGTTGAGAACAGTGCAGAAGATGGAGGCCTGGCTTGTGAAATTTCAGAGGGAAAATTAAAGACTCTTTTTCAGGGCCATTGCTATTTTGAATTGTGAAGATTCTGTGGTTCTGGTTAGCTGGGGCTGAAGAATCAGCTGTGATTAACAAGATACCAGGACTACTAAAGTGAAAACTTTTCTTTACTGGGACTATTGATGCTGGTTAGCTGGAGCTAAGAAATTAGCAGTGATTAGGAAGAGACCAGCATTACTGAGGTGACATCTTCTGGGAAGTGTTTTCTGAGTGCACAGATGCTGTGTTCCAGAGATAGCCAAAGTTGTACCTAGTGCTGCAGTAGAACTTGGTAATGTGTAAGAGTTACCCAGGTAGTACTGGTTTTGAAGGTATGAAGGGGTCACATAGAGCAGCTGAGGCTCGGCACTGTGAGAGGCCACGAAAGGCCATTGGTGAAGGTGCAGCCTCAGTTGCAGTTGATGGCCCACGACTGAAGGGGTCATGCAAAGGAGTTGAGGCTTGGCACCATGAAGAGAGCCTATGAGAGGCTAGTGTTGAAGCCAAGTTACAGTGGAAGACAGCAGCGTTATGGAGATGCCAGTACTATGAGATGACCACCAAGAACAGCAGCAGCAGTGGAGTAGAGGTAGCTGGAGCCTAGAAGACAACGTGTGTGCTACAAAGGGCATGGCTGAAGAAGTGACCCAAGCCCTTGGAGGAGACCAGAAGATCGTGAGTTGGATTCCGGACATTGGACAGTTGGAGTTTAATTTTTGCTTTTGATTGTGACTGTGCCCTAATATTTTGCCCTCTTGAAGGAAGAAAATATTTTAGTGGATCCCACAGTTAAGAGACTTTTAAGTAAAAAGACTTTGGATTTTAAAGGATATTGGATATTTTAAAAGGACTGAACTTTTTTTTTTAAGACTTATTTATTTATTATATGTAATTACACTGTAGCTGTCTTCAGACACTCCAGAAGAGGGCATCAGATTTCGTTACAGATGGTTGTGAGCACCATGTGGTTGCTGGGATTTGAACTCAGGACCTTCGGAAGAGCAGTCGACACTCTTAACCACTGAGCCATCTCGCCAGCCCCAGGATTGAACTTTTAATATGTAAAGTCTGTGGGACTTTTAAAGTTATTTAAGATCTTGAGGAAGAGTAAGAACTAAGGGTTGAGGCTTACTAGTGATTTATTTGTGTGTCAAGTTGACAAGGGGTCAATTGTACTAGCTGGTTTTGTGTCAACTTGACTCAGCTGGGTTATCACAGAGAAAGGGGCTTCAGTTGAGGAAATGCCTCCATGAGATCCAGCTGTGGGGTGTTTTCTCAATTAGTGATAAAGGGGGAAAGGCCCCTTGTGGGTGGGACCATCTCTGGGCTGGCAGTCTTGGGGTCTATAAGAGAGCAGGCTGAGCAAGCCAGGGCAAGCAAGCCAGTAAGTTACATCCCTCCATGGCTTCTACATCAGCTCCTGCTTTCTGACCTGTTTGAGTTCCAGTCCTGACTTTCTTTGGTGATGAACAGCAATGTGGAAGTATAAGCTGAATAAACCCTTTCCTCCCCAACTTGCTTCTTGGTCATGATGTTTGTGCAGGAATTGAAACCCTGACTAAGACACAAAGCTTTTACTCAGAGAAGACCTTCAGATTGCTGGGCTATCGTTCTGAATTTAACTTTGCACCCTTATCCCATTGGTTGAAAGTTGATATTTTTCTCTTTCTGTCCACAGCCCTTCCCACCTGACCTTTTTAAAGAGTATCCATTGTTGATCAGACAAGGAAAACTGATCAGAAAACGGGGGAAAGAGTTTTACACACTCTGCTGCATTTGAAAGAAACTCTAGTAAATAAGTCATCCAAATGGATGTTAGTACAGCTATTGTGGTAGCTACTTTTGAAAACTACATAAATACAACAGGATTAATGGCTAGTCTTATTTAAAAGTGATCACTATGCTGTATAGAATTCTTTCTGTGCCCTTTTAAGCCAGTTGCCACTGGGAGATGATAATAACTCAGATGCTTTCCTTTCTCCTTAGCTCCTTCGAGAACTCATAGAGCGGAAGACCAGCTCTTTGGATCCAAATGATCAGGTGGCCATGGGAAGGTAATTTAGATACGGCTTTCTGTTTATTCAAGCTGCTTGTGCAGTAGCTTCTCCCATTGAATCCCTTTAATTTTGCCTCCAAAACAATGACTGGTCCTATAATTATCAGTCTTATGATCTTTACCCTTAGTAGTGTGGCTTATGTTTATATCCAAAGCAGTCTGCAGACCAGTGTGCAATGGCTTCTGCCTACACCTGTGCTCTCAGCTCAGAGCGGGTTCCTTGTTCTGTGTACAACAGGTTCCTGGCTCAGATGAATCTGCTTTGTTAATCTGCCCTAGTGTAGAGCTCCACCCCTCAGAGAAGCTTCAGCTCAACTGGAAATGACAGCACTACCCAGAAGTCCGTGTAGAATGCAAAGGAGCGAAGGAAGGCTCTTGTTTGTATGCTTATCCTGTGAGGGCATTTAGAGTGCTGCCTAATGAGTGGTGTGCATTTAAATAGCCATGAGCCATAATTTGAAAAAGCATAGGGAAGAAACAAAAGCTGTAAACGTCAGAATGAGATCCTGGGCAGAGCAGCATTTTGAGTAGGCGATGAAAAATTTAGCATTGATGAAGTAATTTTGAGTTGAATTTTAGGGTAGGGCACTGTTGATATTTCCCATGTCTTTGGAATGTTGTAGGAGTATTCACTATATAGTTAATGTGAGAGAGCAACTTGTATTTAAGTGATGATTATATTATACATTTATCTGACTTTACAATAAAATAGATTATGGTAATTAAGATTATATTAAGATTACAGTAATTGGATTTCCCTAGACTCCTCCCGCCCCATGTTGGGTTTTCCTTGTGCAAGTCAGGTAAGATGACTAGCTGCTACTGCAATTTCCCTTTTCATTTGTTCACAGGAACAACTTGAGGGGATTCTTCTAGTTTGTTTTCAATCCTTATATGAAAAATTAAGTTCCTGGGGTACTCTTAAGATGGCCACAAACATATGAATGATATAGACCCTGACCCACTAAACCATATATGAAAAAAAGACAATCTAGAGTGTTTGGAGACTGATAAACAATTGAGAATAAATATTATTTATTGTGTCAGTTTTCCTGTTGTTTTTTTTTAAGGTGTGATAATGGTATTAAAATTATATTGATGCCAGGTGGAGCACATACTTTAATACTAGTACCTGGTGTTGTGTATATAAAAAGATAAAGAGGGGCTGGCGAGATGGCTCAGCTGTTAAGAGCGCCGACTGCTCTTCCAAAGGTCCCGAGTTCAAATCCCAGCAACCACATGGTGGCTCACAACCATCCATAACAAGATCTGATACCCTCTTCTGGAGTGTCTGAAGACAGCTACAGTGTACTTACATATAATAAATAAATAAATCTTTAATAAATAAATAAATAAATAAAAAGATGAGGAGAAGTAGGATATGTTCTATCAGGGTGTGGTGAGGTGTAGGGGAAGGGGAGAAAGCCTTGGCCAACCCATGCTGAGGTATCCCTTCACCCTGAGGAACAAGTCACACAATGGTATAGTATAGAATAGAGTTTATTCAGGGCATGGGGAGGGGAGTCAAGAAGGTAGTAGAGGGAGAGGAAGGGAAAGGGGAAGAGAAGAGAAGAGAAGGAGTAGAGGAGTAGAGGCCGTCTGAGCATGTGGAGAGACAGGGGAGAACGGAATAGGGAGAAGGGAGGAGAAAAGCAGAAAAAGAACAAGAGAGGAGCAAGAGAGCAAGGATGGGTCAAACAGCTCCTTTTATAGTGAGTCGGCACACCTGGCTGTTGCCTGGTAACTGTGGGGCAGAGCTTAGACAGAATGCTAACATTCCCCATTTTGGTTTAATTAAAAAGAAAAAGCTAGAAAGAGATGGTGGTGAAGCAGGAATAGAGTTGTTGTGATATCTGACTACTTCCTGCTGGCATTGGGGCGGGGAGCAACGTGTCTCTAGGAAACTTAGAAGAATGATTATGGGGATGTTTGTCCAGTCTTAGGAGAGTTGGCTGTTTCCTTGCTGTCCAGGATCTATGGAACTGTCTGTGGATAGATCAGAAGGAACAAGTCCAGTAGGAACAAGTCTCTGTCTGTGAGAGGAGATTGAAGCATGTGGAGGTTGCTTCTCAGGAGCTGTCCTAAATGTAGTAAACGCCTGGACTTGACAAAATGCTGAAACACACACACATATTAAAGGTTGAGAATAAGATTAAGTGTGTTTGGGAGAAAGAACATTTTTTTTTTTTACAGCTGGGAGGAAGAGGCAGATGGATCTTTGTGAGTTTGAGGCCAGCCTAGCTACACAGGGAATTCTAGGACAGCCAAGGCTTTATAGTGAAAACTGTCTAAAGAGTAAAATAAAAGAGATAATATCGTGAGAGGGAAAGAAGAGTCTTTATCTTTTAGTAACATATGGAAATATTACAGATAGAATTGTAAATATTACTGCAAAGAGAATACAAATTAAACAACTATAAGCCTAGAGGATGATTATTAAGTTAGAAGGGAAGAGCAGGTGAGATGGCTTAGTAGTTACAAGCTCTTGAAGCTTTGGTTCCCAGCACCCACATGGTGGTTCACATCTATCTGTAACTGCAGTTCCTGGGGATGTGACACGCTCTCTGACCTCCGTGGGCACAGAGCACACAGTTAGTTTACATTAAATACACGCCAGTGAAACACACACATAAAATAAATCTTTAAAAGCATTTAGAAAGGAGAAGTAGTAAAATGACTCAGTAGGTAGTGGCACTTGCCACCAAGTCTGATCTGAATTGCTGCTCTTGCAGATGACCTGGGTTTGGTTCCTAGAATCCACATAGTGGAAAGAGACCCCCATGAGTTGTCCTCTGACCTTAATACATGTGCTGTAATATGTGTGGGCATGTACGAATGAGGGCACACACATAAATAAATAAATGTAAGAAGAAGCAAAAGCACTGAGTTTAGAAAACTGAGCCAGGCACGGTGGAGCATGTCTTTAACCTTAGCACTTGAGAGTTAGAGAGTTCAAGGAGGGCCAGGGCTACATAGAGAGACTCTGTCAAAAGCCAAGCAGAGGGGTGATGAGCATATAAATGAGAATCAGTTGATGCTTTCAGACCAAACAGAACTTACAGTAGTAAGAGACCACGTGTTTAAGCCCGAACGGAACCAACAGCCTACACTCAGTGGGCTTTCCTGCAGACTGGCAGGCTGAGTGCTTGTCACAGCAACTCTGTACGGAGGAACATTGTTAACCAGATTTGCTGTAGAATTTCCTGGCTGCCGTTTGTCTTTTACCATTGCACAAATCCTCTCCAATTGATTAGTCACTTTGGCCCAAGACTATTTGAGGAATTTGATTTAGGTTGGTGATTTCTTTCTGCAGGGTTGTTAGTGAGAAAAATTCCAATTTGTCAATATTCATAACTGTTTCTGTGGGTGGTGATGCATAACATGGTTTGTGATTTTTCCCAGGCAGTGGCTTGCAATCCAGAAACTACGAAGCAAAATCCGCAAGAAGGTAGATAGAAAAGCCAGCAAAGGAAGGAAACTTCGGTAAGTTTGTGCTAAGCAAATGAACAAGAGGCCATGTTGCTTCTCTTTCATTTTGTTTGTCCCATCTTTCTCCTGATGGATTTAGTTTTGATTTTGGTTTTTGAGACAGGCTGACCTTAAACTAAAAAAACCTGCCTGAGCCTCTCGGGAGTTGACAGTTTTCTTGATATGTGCTGCCACGCCCATTGCTCATGATTCTGTTTTTATGGATGATAAAAGTAACCCAATGATGTACAAAGATTTTTCTGATTCTGTTTTATTACTCTAAAAGGGAAAATACAGTTCAGTTTACTGATTTTTTTTTTTTTTCTTTTGAGACAGGGTTTTTCTGTATAGCCCTGGGTGTCCTGGAACTTACTCTGTAGACCAGACTGGCCTCGAACTCAGAAGTCTGCCTGCCTCTGCCTCCCAAGTGCTGGGATTAAAGGCTTGCACCACCACCACTGCCTGTCTAGTTTACTGAATTTTCTATTGTTGTCAGTGGATGTATAAAATACTGTTAGTTTTTCCCTAAAAGAAATAATTAGAAAACAAAATCAGAATAATTATTTTAGCTTTAAAAAGACAAAAGTGGAGGACTTTAAAAATATTAATAGTATACTTAGACGATGAGGAATATAATTTTTGTGGGAAAATAGAAGCATTTTTGATGCTATGAAAATGCTCTACTATGAACTAATAATGAATCTGGAGAAGATGCAGATACTGTTCTTGCATAGGACATGAGTTTGATTCCCAGCACCCATATCAGGCAGCTCACAACTGCCTGTGACTCTACATCCCCTGGAGCCAGACATACTCATATAGACCTACACATGCATGCACAAATAAATAATAAAATATATATATATATATATATATATATATATATATATATATATTTTTTTTTTTTAAGATTTATTTTATTTATTATATGTAAGTACACTGTAGCTGTCTTCAGACACTCCAGAAGAGGGCGCCAGATCTCGTTACGGATGGTTGTGAGCCACCATGTGGATGCTGGGATTTGAACTTATCACCTTCGGAAGAGCAGTCGGGTGCTCTTACCCGCTGAGCCATCTCACCAGCCCATAAAAAATATTTTTAAGAGCCGGGTGTGGTGGCGCACGCCTTTAATCCCAGCACTCGGGAGGCAGAGGCAGGTGGATTTCTGAGTTCGAGGCCAGCCTGGTCTACAGAGTGAGTTCCAGGACAGCCAGGGCTACACAGAGAAACCCTATCTCAAAAAAAAAAAAAAGAAAGAAAGAAACATACAAAAGACAGAGCAAGAGAGTAGGAACTGACATTGCTAGACTTTTAGGTTTATGTCCTGGGGCCAGAGAAGGACAGTGTTATCTGATAAAAAACCTTAGTGTCAAAGAGTCTGCTGATAGTTCAGCAAAAAAACATCTTTTTACCTTGTTGGATTAGATGTATAACTATATATAAATAGTGTGTGTGTGTCCTACACCATTTAAGAGTTAAAAATCCTCTCTTTTATTGCATTTTCTTTAGACAAATGTGGATCTGTCTCACTTGTAAAATGTCTATAACTTTAGCACTAGGAGGTACAGTCAGGAGCAGTGTAAGTTGGAAGCCTGGGGAACTAGCAAAACCCTGTGGAGACAGGGAGAGCCAGCTTCACACAGCAGACTTCATAGGCAGCCCTTACCAGGAGCCGCTGGTCCAGCTTGTGGAAGTGCACAGGAGCTGCTACTTTCCTTACCTTGCAGCCTAAACTGTTGGAATGTTTGCACTTTTCTGTTGCTGTAACTCTGGTGCTTCTCTGGACATTGTTACTGTTGAAATTAAGAGGGTGGGTGACTCAAGCCACACTGCCTGAGTTTGGATTCCAGCTCTGACAGTGGCTGACTGATGCTTGGAGAGAACTTAAAGCCTCTCTCTTTTTTTTTTTTTTTTTTTTTTTAAAGATTTATTTATTATCATATGCAAGTACACTGTAGCTGTCTTCAGATGCACCAGAAGAGGGCATCAGATCTCACTACAGGTGGTTGGGAGCCCACCATGTGGTTGCTGGGACCCGAACTCAGGACCTTCGGAAGAGCAGTCAGCACTCTTAACCGCTGAGCCGTCTCTCCAGCCCCGAACTTGAACTCCTTGTGCTGGTTTCTTCATTTGTAAATGGGGGATAATAATACTCAGAAGCAGTTTCTGGTGAGAATCAGTGAAGGTGGTATGTGGAGCTCTCAGACATGCGCGATCCCTGTACACACGGCTACAGTATTGGTTGCCATTGCTGTTACTGTCCTGTCAGTGGCTACCCTAGTGTTTCTTTCCTTGCCCAGTTCCTTTTTCTGTACCTGTTATTCCTTCTTCTCCACAGGTATTTAAAGGATGTTACTGACAGTATGTATAAGTGGCAGCTTCATTCATTACTATTAGGCTCAGGTTACACAATGGGGCTGTGTATAAAACTATAGCTTACTAGGGTTTCTCCAGAAGGAACCATTGGGAGGCGTGGGTTCAAATAATATGTAGAGATATCTGGTAAACAGTAAGCATTCTGTTATTCTATCTAATGTAATTTCTCTTGGAAATAAATGTATATTCTTCCAAAGAATTGAGAGGGGCCAGCAGTGACGATATAACCCGTAAGCTCAGCACTTAGGAAGCTAAAGCCAGAGGATCAAAAGCTTGAGGCCATCTTGGACTACACAGTGAGAGTAAAAAGAGAGAGAAAGGAGAATGGAAATTTTCTACATTATTTTATTACTTTGAATTTTTAAATTGTCAGAGCCAAGAGCTATACATTTCAAATGACTATATACAAAAATGCCTTTATGTTTTGATAGTATAGGTCAGGTAGCTTGAATTTCATGGCATTTCAAACTAAATATTGGCCTTGGAGTTGTTCAGAACTTAGCTGTGCTCCCTCAGCTAAAGGTGGCACCTCATGTGAAGGATGCCGCAGAGTCCTGTGGAGGTGATGGATTTTACAGGAGTCTCCTGGCTCAGGGACAAGTGCCAGGCAGTGAAGGTGTCAGTGCTGTCGGTTCCTGTGTGCGTGGGTGACGTCACAGTCGTGGCACGGATGACTAAAATGCATACAAAGGAGGCAGCTGGGGTAGCTCGTTGGCTTGTCTGGAATGGCTCACCTGTATCCGCCCTTTCCTCTCTGAGAGCTAAATGGTTCCATGTTAAACTGTCGTTTTCACTAGTTGTGTGTGTGTGTGTGTGTGTGTGTGTGTGTGTGTGTGTGTGGTTGAGACAGGGTTTCTCTTTCCAGGTTGTCTTAAAACTCACTCTGTAGATCAGGCTGGCCTTAGACCCAGAGATCGCTGCCAGAGGCGAGCGCCAGCACGGCCCTACTGTTTTCACTGCTCTAGTACCAGGCTGTTACCTGTTGCATTAAGAGGAAAAGAGAAGCCGGGCATGGTGGCGCACACCTTTAATCCCAGCACTCGGGAGGCAGAGGCAGGCGGATTTCTGAGTTCGAGGCCAGCCTGGTCTACAGAGTGAGTTCCAGGACAGCCAGGGCGATACAGAGAAACCCTGTCTCAAAAAAAAAAAAAAAAAAAAAAAAAAAAGAGGAAAAGAGAAAAGAGAGTTGCAAGTGCCTGTGAACTTTCCCACACTCCACTGTGGAGCCAAAGTTCATGGATCAGTCATGGGGTTTAGCTGGTCACATGTTGCTTTTGCTGAGTTAATGGTTACTGATGTTGTTGTTTGTTTTCTGGCTTTATTTAGGTTCCATGTCCTTAGCAAGCTCCTGAGTTTCATGGCACCTATTGACCACACTGCAATGAGTGATGATGCCAGGTGAGTAGCAGCGCTTGTATGTCTCAGGTGGCCTTGGGGGAGAGCCAGTCGCTGGCATCACAGCAGGGTCTGTCACGTGTGTTTACTACCATGGTTACTATGAAGTCCAGTCAGAATTCCCATCAATCTCAGCACCATCTCTGGTGGTTTGTCTTTGTCAGCATTAGTCCCCCTGCCTGGGTCATCTGCTCCTCTCATGGCAGAGGCAGTGGGCTGTGTGGGCTGTGTATGCTGGGTGCAGTGCTCTCTCTCAGCACGCAGTGCAGGGACCTGGTGCTTCTGTTATTTTTGTTGAAGCTGCTGTTGGGGATTACAGATTTATTTTTTGTTTTAAATAAAAGGAGTATGTGTTCATAACGCTGAAATAATAGGATCTGTAAAGGGGACGTGTGGATGCTTGTTATCCAGAGATAACATTTTATTTGTTTGTTTGTTTGTTTGTTTATTTATCTTGGGGCAGGGTCTCACTGTGTGGCTCAGGCTAGCCTTGAACTCATAGAGTTCTCCTGCCTCTGTCTCCCAAGAGCTAAGGTTAGAGATGTGTCATAATGCCTTGCTTTATTTTTCAAGTTTTAATTTGTTTTCGTTTCTTGAGACTCTTAGCTCAGATGAACTGAAACTCTTTGGGTAGTCCAGATGGCTTGAAACTCAGGACAGTCACCCTGCTTATTCTCCCAAGTGAGGAGAGTAGAGGTATTTGCCATCACACACAGCCTTTTTTTTTTTTTTTTTTTTTTTTAAAGACTAATTTGCTGGGCATGCCGCACGCCTTTAATCCCAGCACTCTAGAGGCAGAGGCAGGCAGATCTCTGAATTTAAGGCCAGCCTGGTCTACAAAGTGAGTTTCAAGATAGCCAAGGATACATAGAGAAGTCATGTCTCACAAAACCAAAATAATAATAATAATAATAACAACAACAACAGCAACTTCTTCTGCTGTGTATTTGTGACACACTCTTTACTCCAAGCATTTGGAAAGCAGAGGCAAGTAGATCTCTGTGCGTTCAAGGCTGTCCTGGACTCCATAGCAAGTTCTAGAGCGTCCAGGGCTGCATAGTGCATTTCTGCTGAAGAAGGTGGAGGAAGAGGATTTCTTCCCCATTTATTCATTTTCGTTTTACTCTAATAAAGAGATCCCAAGCCGGGCGTGATGGCACATGCCTTTAACCCCAGCACTTGGGAGGCAGAGGCAGGTGGATTTCTGAGTTCGAGGCCAGCCTGGTCTACAAAGTGAGTTCCAGGACAGCCAGGGCTATACAGAGAAACCCTGTCTTGAAAAACCAAAAAAAAAAAAAAAGAAAAAAAAAGAGAGATCCCCCTTCCTGTATTTGTTTTCCATGAGTGATTTGTTTATAGCAACATGAATTCCTGCTTTGCCATCTTACTCTATGAGCCATTTATTTTGATATTAAAATTATACAGGTTGGTGGAAGTCCCTTCAAGCCTGGTTGTATCATTTTAGTATGACCCCAACATTCTTTATATCTTTATTCTTTGCACATGATCTTTGGTGGTTCATTTTTAGGTAGGGTCTCACTACATACCCCTGGCTGGTCTGGAACAGGCTGGCCTCACCATTTTGGACCTTTCAAAGCTTATCTTCTACTTTTTTTGTGTTTGCTCTGAAATTGTTCCTTTTTAAAGAAGCCCTTCTATTAGTGGTGTTCATATTTGGATGTAAAATAGTGTTTATTATTTCTGGCTATTCTTACATGGAGGGACTCACAGTGTGTACATGTAGCACAGGGAACATGTGGGCACACATGTACACTCAAAATGTTTCCATTCAGGCTTTGTTGGTTTGGGGTTTGTTTGTATGTTTATTTCAGCTTGTTCTTGCTTTTCTTTTTCATAGAATTTAAATAATGTTCTATAAATATTTTTTTATACTGTGAACATTTTTATGTCATTAAATTTTAGAATTCAAATGACAATAATATTTTATATCATTTAGCCATTCACTGACTAGTAGATACATTATTTTATCACAAATAATGTAGTCTTCTTAGTGGTTGACTGTAGGCTGGTGTTGGCTTTGCCAGGTGTCTCTCAAGTCACCTGTAGCCTTTCTACTTGTTTCTAAACCTCGTCTGATCACATTGTCGCTAGGCCTGAAAATAGCAGATTTAGGCCACACGCTGTTGGCTGTTTGCCATTTGGTTTGTTTGAATGCAGAGCAGCTTGTCCATAATCCTACATACACTTGAATTTCTTATCCTCACCTCCTGAGTGCTGTGATTACAGGTGTGCACCAATGTGCATTTTTCATTCAGTACAGGGAATTTAACCAGGGTTTCATGCATGCTGGGCAAGTGCTATACCACCTGAGCTAAATCTCTAGCCATAGGTTTTTCTTATATTATCTAGTACCCCAGAGGTTGTTTCTCTGAACCTATCTATATTTATCCTTTTGGATGGTATATTACATACTACAGTTACAAATTATTTGAAAAGCCAGACATGATGGCATTCACCCATAAGTCTAGCACTTCAGAAGCGGAGACAGGAAGATCAAGGTTCAAGACCAGCCTGTCCCGTTTAATAAGATGCTTATCTCAAACGAAAACCAAAAAAAAAAAAAAGAAAGGGTATTTGAGAATGAATGCAGTGGTTGGAATCATTTGGTCCTGACTGCCTAAGAAGCACAGTTGCTGACTGCAGAGTAAGTCAGCCTGAGCCCCTCCCAGAGCCAGTAATGCTAGGGCTGATCTCTTGATCTCTCCGTAACCCTTGTGTTCCCAAGGTGGCTGCCAGCTTTAGTCACCAAACCACCTCCCTGCTTGAGACAGGAAGAAGAGAAAAGAGTAGTGCCAGCCATATCTGTGGGCTCTTGTTTTGAGTAAAAGCTTCCCCAGAATCCCTTACAGCAGCCTTTTTCTAGTTTTTCCTTGGCTGGGTGTGTGTTGTATTGCTAGGTCTGATAGAGCAGCGAGGAGAAGGGGTTAGGATTGTATGGTTTGGGCAGCAGATTCTGTATTTATGGGGATAAACATGTTTTGTTGTTGTTAGATAATGGTTACCAGCATCCTTCTCCAGTGGATTGGCTTCAGATAAGGAACTTGACAGTGGTCTTGTAGCTTAAGAACTGAGTGTTTATGTTTTGTTATTTTTGAGACAGCCTCTGTACGTAGCCAAGTCTGTCCTGGAAAGGCTGTTCTGGAACTCGCTATGTAGACTAGGCTGGCCTGAAACTCAGATGTGCCTGCTTCTGCTGGGATCAGAGTGTGCACCACCATCCCTAAAACTGAGAATGTGGTTTTCCCAGGACATTCATTCACATTGTGTCTCCTAAAGTGAGGGGGTTCATCTGTCTTTCTGTTCAGGATTTGTCCTCTGAATGGGCCAGATGAACTATGAGTACTGTAACTGGGTGTCAGCTCTTTCTGCTTCTAGCATCAAAACTTTCAGGGCTGGAAGGTCTTGCTACTTTATCTTAAGTAAAAAGGAGAGGGTAGTAGCATGGTCTGTTTGGTGAGTTTTGTTTTGCTCTTTTAAGACAGTGTCTTGCTGTGTTTCCTAAGCTAGCCTTGAATTCATAATCTTCCTCCATCAGCCTCCTGAGTGCTGGGTTGCAGATGTATATTCTTGTTTTGTTTCCCCTCAGTGGGAAAAGTGAAGTGTAAGTAATGCAGTACCACCAGTCTTCTGTAACCATAGATTTTGTACAGAGATTCAGCCAGCCTTCTATTAAAAACGTTTAAGAAGAGGGTGCTGGGGAGATTGTACAGAGGCATGAGGGCCTCAGTTGGAATCCCTAGAACCCAGGAAAAGCCTGGTACAGTGATGTGCGTCTATAATCGAGTTCACTTACCTTGAGATGTTAGGTGGAGGCAGAGAATCCCTATAAGCTCAATGGGCCAGCTAGCCTGAAGTACACAGCAGTGAACACGGCTGGCAAGATGGCTTAGTGGGTGCAGGTTCAGGCTTCCAAGATTGATGATCTGAGTTTGATCCCTGGAGCCCACATGGTAAGAGAGAATTGAGTTCCAAAAGTCGTTCTTTGACCCCTGCCTCAAATATACCTGCATATACATACAATAAATAAGTATAAAAAAATAAAATAAATCAAGGTGGAAGGCACTGGCTGACTCCCAAGGTTATCCTTCACCTTCACATGGGTGCTGTGGCATCCGTGTGCCTGCACTCACAGACAGGAGTTTTGTGCTCACACATACACTCATTTCTACTCATATAAGAAAAGGTTTAAGGAAAGAAAAATTGTGCTTGGATTTGGAGATGTAGCTCAGATGTACTGCACTTGCCCAGCATGCCTGAGGCTGTGGGTATGGTCCCAGAACCACTCAAAAGGGATGGAAGGGAGAGGAAAGAGGGAGGACAGCTATGTGTGTATTTAATGTGCTTTTCCAAGGTATTATCTCTAAACATTATGGTATGTGGTGATTACATAGTTCACGCTGAATTCAGTAGTGAATAGAGATGCTAATCTAGTGGTTGACAGAAGTTCATACAAATGCTATACTGTTTTATATACAGGACTGTAGCCTCTGCAGGTGTTGGCATTGGTGCATTCCTCATGGATGGGTAGGGAGACAGTGTCATTGAAGTGATGGAGTCTGGTATCTTAGGGGAAGGGGACCTGAAGCCAGTCTGCCACGTGTACTGAGAGGCCACTGTGTGTGGCCTTCATCCGGTAGCATTTGGCTTTGTGTCGTTTCTTATGCCACGTGGGGAATGTTGACGGTCGTTTGGGTACCACTAGCTCCTTGTGCTGCCTCCTCAAGTGAACGACTCAGTTTTTGCTGACTTACAAATAAGTCATTTCTGCCATGTATGCGAGACTACAGAGGTTTAAACAGTTTTTTGTTTTGTTTCTGATTTTGAGTTTGAGAAAGACTTTATAAGCATGATACAGGAACCAGAGAATTATTAATAAACTTGAGCACATACATTCCCCTGAGAAAGACCTCAGAAACCAGGTCCATTAGCAAATGACAAACCAGACCAAGTCAGTCTGATGGTGCTCTGCTCTTAGTAAAGGAGCTACACCTTCCTCATGGCCCCGTAATCATGAGGGTTTGAAACCTATACAGTAAACACTCAAAAAATGCACGTTAAGATGAGATTTTTTTTTCTCCCTTTTGCTAGTAACTTATGAGGGTGTGCTGGGTGAACTTTCATGTATTGTTTTGAATGTATGGCTAGCAAATCCTTTTGCACACTTACTGGTTAATGTTTGCATGTGTGTGTGTGTGTGTGTGTGTGTGTGTGTGTGTGTAAAAGGAGCTATTGTTCTAGGATCTCTATTGTAATATTGTTTATAATCTTGAAAAACAAATAATCCAAATAACTATACATAAAGGACTGGTTAGATAAAATTGTTTTGATGAAATTATGAGCATCTGTTGAGAAAGAAGCAGAGTTGTGTAACAAACATCAGTGGAAAAGAGCCTACCAAACACTCCATACTGTAGTACCATTTCTGAGTTGATAAAATAAACAAGTTGAGTCTCCATTTAATCAAAATGTTAAGAACCGGAAGATTCAGGAGTGTTCCAGGTTTGGCAATATTTGCATAGATTTTGTCACTTGCTTCCAGAATGAGAAAACTCTGAAATCACAAAGGTGCCGCGTGGCTATCTGATGAGCATGTTGGGACTCAGAAGTTTCAGCTTGCAGGGGCCGGGTTCCATTGTAGTGGTCTAAGCCTTGCCTGGCAGCCTTGAAGCTTCAGTTCCCAGCACTGGGACAACAGAGCAAAGCACAGGTTTCTGATTTTCATGTTGGTGCTACCTAATGTGTATAAAGTAGGAGAAAAAAAGGCCAAAATAATTGTACTGCCATGCAAAGATCTCCAGGATAATCTGTTAACTGATGAGAAAAATCTTGCCTGTAGCACTCATTATAGTCTAAAATAAAAACTAAGGGGCTGGAGAGATGGCTTAGCAGTTAAGAACACTTGTTGCTCTTGTACAGGACCCAGGTTCAGTTCCCACCACCTACATTCTGGTTGCAACCATTTGTAACTATTTCCAGGAAATCCAGTACCCTCTTCTGAACTCCACATGTACCAGGCATGCAGTGTGAACTTTCATGTAATGTACATATATACATGCAGACCAAACACACATAAAATGAAATGGATACATTAAAATTTAAGTTACAAACATTAAACAGTCATATGGTATCCTTGTGTATCTGTGCCACAGTGTGTCACTGTATGAGAGTGTCTGCTCAATGACCGCCAGTGGGTAAGGGACGGGACAACATGCAGGGAAGAAGCCAGGCATGGTAGTTTTCTTGCCTGCCTCTGGGCTAGCCTATTCTACAAGAGAACTCATCTGTCCCTCATTAGGAGCTAAGCAGCAAGCCTTTGATTTATTACTGGGAGTGGGGTGGAGTAAAAGATTCTTTTACTGTATTGTGCCTGTAGTACTTGAATTTTCTATAGTAACTTGTATTGCTTTGTATCAACAGCATTTTCATTTTTGAAATTATGTATGTGAACTATGGCAGCATAGGGAAGGATTGTAAGGTGAAAGGCAGTCAGTCTCTCCCTGGTGGTTTCTGCCCTACGCTGACTTTGTGGACCCAGCTGCTGCTTTCAGGCTCTCCTCCCCTAACTGTGCTGTCAGGAGCTCCCTGTCCTCTTGCTGCTTTGTTCCCACAGGCAGCTCCCCCACAGCCATGAGCTGACCAGGTCTGTGGTGCCTTCATCTCTCTGCAGGTGTCCCTGGCTCTAGCTTACTGTTTGCAAATAGGCCTACATTAGATTCTGCTCCGGGTGGGGCTCTGAGTGCCCATCCTTGACTCTCCCCTGTCTCTGTCCAGTCTGAGGTCAATAGATTTGGATTGGTTGGAGCGGACCGAAACGGGACTGTACTCATTAAGAGAAAGAGCAGAGCTCCTTCACACAGGATGTTACACACACTAGTGGTTTACAGCATCCCCATCTTGTCCCCCGTGGAGTGTTCTTTAGTTAGTTAATTTTTGCTGATACAAATTCTTTTCTCACACTAGGAATTTTTGTCTTGAAGTGATCTATTTTAAAACCCTTTTTAAATGCAGAGGAGCCCAGCTGAGTTCTCCTGTGGGAGAGCTTCGCTTGATCCTGGTTTAAGTGCTTTTGGGGCACTTTGGTTAGTGAAAATCTTGGATGACCCTGGCATGTTCTATGTCCAGGAGGTGTGTCTCCAACTCTGAGGGCGACACGAGTGTCTGGTATATTTTCTTGAATTGAAAGAAGCTGTGTGCTTTTGCACAAGGCTTACCATGAACCTGAAAGCAAGTACCACTTCACTACACTCGGCCAGAGCAACACTGGAGACAGCCCGCAGTGGGTGGGCTACCACTTTGTCAGTCCTGGCTCCCCTCTGACTTATAGGCAGAGGTCTTTCTAAGCTGGTCATGGACTCTGAGTACAGAGTTCCCCCACCTGATATGAGTACTGACCACAGAGAGTTTGCTGTCATCAGAAAACTTCCATAACCTTCCAGTGCCGCTTGCTGTCTCTGCGAGTGAGGCCTTTGGAGGCAGACTTTAGAGTGTGAAGTCTTGCCATGTGTGGTGGCTTCAGGAAGAACATCGCAAGCTCCTGAGACATGCTGAGAAGGAGTCCGTGGCTGAACTTCACTAACTCTGGTTTCTGCTCTTGGCAAGGACAGAGGCTCTCAACAATGACAGTCAGCTGGTACAGGCCTGAGAAAAGTGACATGGCTGTGTTTGCTGCCACTTCTAGGAGGATTCTCCGTCCGGGTTGACTCTGGCACTGACCCTATAAGTGCAGGTTATTGCATTTTTCTGTGTAACTTACTTTTATTACAAACATGATGGCAACATTAGCATTTAGAATTATTTGGTTCCTTTGCAAAAACAAAATTCCCAAGAAATTCTTAGTAAGAACAGCAGCCCCAACCTCTCCCCCAGAATAAAACCTCATCTTTTCTACATGTATAAAGCTGCTGCCATGAGACAGAAGGCAGGGACCCTTCGATGATGAGTGCTGTGTACTGAACGTATTACTGTCTTACGTCTGGAGTTTAAGAAATGTGCAAATGTAAGCCTGTCTTGTAAGTGCTTTGTCAACATCGCAGCCATGTGGCTCCTGAGGTGCCTTGCTATAATAGAATTCCTACAGGCAATTTGTCTTCTGCTTGCCATTTTTGTGTGTGGTATGCAACCTACATTCTATGTGCAGGCATGTTCCCCTCTCTCCTGACGGCAGTCCTGTCCCCAGCCCATAGCCACCCCCTGCCCCATCCCCACCCCACGCGCTTTCTTAAAGCTCTCCTGCCAACAGTGCTGCTTTATTCAATAGAATTGGGCACTGGTCTTGATGAGAGATTGTGCTGTAGCTCGCACAGCATTGAAAGAGCTCATCTGCTGTGACCTCGGGACACACTGTCCTTACAGAATTTTCTGTTGGGTAAGAACTTTAGGCAGGAATGGTTAAAATACGGATGTTTCTCAGAGGCTTCTTATCTCCTAAGAAGACACAGGTTATTCTGACAGGTGAAACAAGTCCGGGCAGATATGCAACACTGATGTAATCAGCAGAACACGAGCCGCTCCCACCCGTGCTGCCTCTACCGGCGTCATTAAGGGCTCCCATTACTCTTTTATTAGCCGCTCCTTCTCTTCCTTATCAGATTGCGGAGCAAACATAACTCACGGCAGTGATTTGATCTCTGTTAAAGAGGATTACAGCTTTGCATTAACTCGGATTGACATAGTTTATAATTCACTTGTTGATACTCAGGAGAGTGTTGCCACGTGCCTGACCTCCCCTGGCAGTGCTGAGGGGATCATCATTAAAGATGGCGCCCAGCACAGACAGGAGATCCAGGCTTTCCTTAAATAACAGCAGAGGGGAGAGTGGAACACTCTCAAGTTCAAGCCTAAGACTTGGTCCAGACTCAAACCTGGGTTGAAAATAAAACATTACTGTTGTGTCTTTGTTTTTCCTGTTTGGTGCTGTTGGCCTTTTACACTAGAGAATTTGAAGTGTCAAGTTGAAGTTTGGTTCCAAGTCGGAGGGAGTGATAGAAGTGTATCTTCTTTCAAAGTCTGGCTTTGTGCTGCTGTTTTCATTTCTGCAGCCAGGTTTCCTCATAATTTAAAATTCTCTCTTCTCTCCAAAGGGTATTACATGTTTATTAAAGTGGTTCTAGATCTTTTCTTAAGGATTTGTTTTAAAATTATTATGAGATTCTAAATGTAGCCTCTTACAGATACTGCTTTAATCACAGCTAAAGTGGTTTACAAGTATGTAGCTAAGCTTTCAACCTTTCTCTTGATTGGCCATTCACACATATTATTAGTGTTTCCCATGGTGATCCCCAGCTGACATCAGATTGCTAAGATGTATAGATCACTTTTGTTTCTCTGTGATGCCCTTATGTGCTCTGTTTTTTCCACCTGGTTCTGATTAGCAGGGAAATGACAGTGAGGGACATGATCATCTCCACCCTGTTGTGATCAACAGTGGATGACACTGAGGGACAATGTCCTTCTACTCACTGAGCACCGTGTCAGACCGGCACCAGCCCTCATCAGAAGGCAGTGGAATTGTTGACATTATCTACAGATTGTGATTAAAATACTAAGTCATGGAGTAATTAAATAACTTGCTCAAGTTAAAAGTTGTGAACTAGAAAGCCGGGCGGTGGTGACGCATGCCTTTAATCCCAGCACTTGGGAGGCAGAGGCAGGCGGATTTCTGAGTTCGAGGCCAGCCTGGTCTACAGAGTGATTTCCAGCACAGCCAGGGCTATACAGAGAAACCCTGTCTTGAAAAAAACAAAACAAAACAAAACAAAACAAAAAAAAAAAAGTTGTGAACTAGAGTGTCTCAGAGCTTCAGAGTGTAGCTGCTAACCCCTGTGCTGCTGCTGCTGCTGCTGCTGCTGCTGCTGCTGCTGCTGCTGCTGCTGCTGCTGCAGAGTTTGTGGGAATAATGCAGTATCTCAACCAAAGAGAAAACGTTAGCTTGCCCAGAGTAAATCTTTTCTCTTCTGTAAAGGGACATTTTCTATATAGGAAAGCTGTGCTACTGGCTGTTAACATTTTGGTATGAATTTCCCAAACCTGGCCTGTGGGTTATTCTGTCTGGTGCTGGTGCGTAGGTCTAGAATACAGTGGGTACAGTACTGGGGATCTCTGGTGCCCAGCCTTGGTTTAGGGGGTGTTTGAGTCATTTTTACTTGGATTAACCTAGGGGAAAGACCCAAAATCACTAATTTTTCTTCTACTTCTTGAATTTTGTGTTCTTCTCTTGGTTTTTCTCTTGACCATCTTGGCTGTGGTTTTTATACCAGACTGGGCTTCTGCTGGCCTCCTACAAACTGCTGGTCATGTGGAAACAGGTTCTGATGACTAGTAAAAGCTATGGCTGCTTTTAGAATTGTTTCACGGAAAAAACTGTCGAATGCACTTGTTTGTATATCACTGAAGGCGTAATAAACCTGGACAGCTCCTGTTATTTTTATGTTGTCATGAAAAGGAAACATAAGAGAAGGGGCGTCCATGTCCAGGAAGGTGTCACTAAGCAGGCCTGGGGTGAGGCCCTGAATGAGCCACAGCTGTGTTCTAGCCATGGCTTCCCTCTGGGAAGCAGAGCACTTTATAAACATTAACTCGCTTTACCCTCTGGGCACCTCCACTTAAAAGGTAAATAAGGCTGAAGGTTCTTTCTTCTCCAGTATAGATGAGGAACATCATCCAGGGAGAGAAATGGGTTGAACAGAGGCTGGCTAGGTAGGGTCTAGATGGGGCCATGGTGTTGTCCTGGGCAGTTCTCCTTTCTGCTGCTTAGGGCAGTGGGGGCTGGGCCTTTGTGTGGAGTGTGAAATGCTGCAGAGACGAGCAATTGTTCTTCAATGCTTTGTGCTCTTTCATAAGAAAGGAGAAATCAATACACATTTTCTCATACACGCACATGGCAGCCGTCCGCCTCTCCTGCAGCTCGATCCTGCAGGAGGAGATACAGCTATGCAAGCCAGCAGGACACAGCGGCTTCCAAGAGAAGACATGAAAATTCCTCATCCTACATTTAGCAGTAAGCTCCCTAAAGCTAGTCATAAAACCAGCTAAGGCCAGTACATGGCTGACTGCAGGACCAGTCGCTTCAGCTGGAGTGAAGACTGTATGCTGTAGGGTGGAGGGTTCTTTGAATGTGTTCTGACAGGAGGTATTCCTAGCATAGAATCTGGTTTATGGAGAAGTTCTTTGAGGGATACTCTTAGGAAGTAAAAAGATGAAGGCAGCAATTTTTATCTTTTCAAATTGTATCTGTATTATCGTACAGATAGTCATAGATCCAGACATAGCAGTGTATGCCCATAATATCAGTAGTATTCTAGAGGCTGAGGCAGGAAAATCACTATAAATTCAGTGAATTTATAGTAAAGGCCAATCTGAACTACATAATGAGTTCCAGGACAGTTTGGACTGTACAGGTGGTCTTATCTCAAGTTAGTCTTGTTTTATTATTGTAAAAGATGTCATTGATACCTGGAATTCAGTTACAGTTACTGCCACTAAACAGTTTAGTGTAGGATATGAGTGATAGAAGTTTTGCCACTGTAAACAGAAAGATGGCTTCAGTTAACGGAATAGCTTTGCATGGCAAGGAGGAATGCAGTCGTTTCTCTCCAGGCTCTGGAGACTGTGAGTACACTTCACACAGCAGAGAGTTATCCAGATGCAAGAGGAAGGCTGAGAGTGGAGAGTGGAGCAGGAACCAAAAGACAGGCAAAGCAAGACGTTCATCCTAGAGCCTGGCCGAGTGGGCCGCGGGCATCATGGCAGCAGCCCAGAGAGCTGGCTCATCCACAGGAGAGAAGAACAGTGTCTGACCCAGACCCTCTCTGGCTGGCATGAACTTCCTGGCTAGTTTCTACATGTTCCCACCCCTTAGAAGTTGAGGTTCTGTGAACCCCAGCACTAATGTGAACACCTTGGTGTGAATGCCAGTGTGCCTGGGTACCAGCTTCATTCAACTCCCCGATACTGAGGAAGTGAGTCACATCCAAGTGGTGAAGCATCCCTGGCTCGTCATAGAGCCGTGGAAGGGGCTCTGTTTGAACAAGAGCTTCATCTTGCTGAAGCCAGCAGTCAGGAAACCATAAACAGAACAGCGGCCAACTCTATTGCCGGGATCACGGTGGCCTGATGTTAATATTAAACATCCCAGCAAGGCAGAGTGCCCTGTGCCCAGCTCCAGAATAAAAATAAATAAAAATAAGAGCAAACCCTGATAAAAAACAGTGAGGTGATTTGTCTTCTCTCACATCAAATCTGTTATAAAACAGTCAAACTGTGAAAGTAGAAACCATCCCAGGAATATGGAATATTAACACACAGGAGCAGCAAGGAGCAGGTCTCCTTTTGTCTGAAGACACCCCCACCCCAACAAATCTAATAAAGTAAATTATTTTTCTTTAAAAGGATATGAAAGCTATTAGGAGGAATAGTGGAAGTTGTGAGTATTTTTGTCTTTGTTAATGTGGAGTGAATTTAAGGAGAAAGCCTTAAATTCCCACCTTGTCCCTCCTCCCTCCCCTCCTCTCCCCATCTTTTCAGGTCTTTTGTTTGGGGCCTGAACCTGCTTCTTTAAACATTTATAAATCTTGAGTCTGTCTGATCTTTAGGTGACAGGCCAGAGGCCACGTCACCAGCTGTAATTTAGAGCTGTGGGGCTAAAGGCATCTGCAGGGGTTTGAAGGACCCAGTTCTGACCTGACTGAGGGAGCACATTGGAATAGCCCTCCTCAAGTCTCCTTCAAGCTCTGGGAGGATGCTGATGAGAGCAGACAGCCTAGGTAATTTATGGGCTCCTGGTCCCCTTTGAAATGAGTCATATACTGCCACCTTGTGGTGAATTGGCACATCTGCAGTTTGCTGTCTGGGATCACTTTGTATCCCGACCCGGATGATTAGTGATGCTAGAGAGATTCTCTGGGTCACTTAGTGCTTTGCTAGCTTGATCCCATTAAATCGTTTTCTGGAATTTTTTTAAGGAAAAAAAAAGACACACAGAAGTTGGTCTGTGGGAGGCTGCCCCATTCTTTTTGTTATTCCCTTTGTTTTATGGTGCGTAGGGGTGTGTGTCTGTGTCTGTGTCTGTGTCTGTGTCTGTGTGCCTTCACTTCTGGTTTGGGTTTGGCTTGTATGAAACCTGGGAAGATCAGAAAGGAAGTCTTTGAGCCACTTCTGTTAGTAGGAGAAAAGGGGAGCCTATTGACTTCCCTAGCTGTGTGCAGGAGTTTTTCTGCCCTGTGAGTTGTGTTATTGAGAGCCAACCGTGAGGTGTCAAGATGGCCACTTGTCCTTCATACCTCTGTGAAGGAGACACGGCTTTGTGTTCTAGCGAAAGCATTTATGGAGGATGCAGGAGTTTTGCTGCTGAGGAAGCTGCCGTTTTCTCAGGCCAGAATGGGAGCTAGCCCTGACAACAGGTTGCAGCTCTTGTACACCAATGCAACTGCTACTGCTCTGCTTGCTTCTCCTGGTGGGATATGGAAGGCAGCAGGCTGATGTCTTTTGATTTTTTTTTTTTTTTTATCTAGAAAAGAAGCAATTGTGCATATCCGTTGCTCTCTGGCTCACTCTGCTTTCTGATAGAATTCAAGTGATTTACTGGAAGGGATCCTCCGTTTAGTGCCATTGGCACCTTCCAGTACGTATTTAGAATGCCAAAGCCTATTAATAGAGCAGAAGAGAGCAGAACTCTGAAGGTAGGGGATGTCTGTGTTCAGCAGGTAGGAGGCTAGCCCAGACTGTGGCTCAGTGTTACAGCACTTGCCTGAGATATAGAGGGCCCTGATATGTTCCTGGCTTGTGCACACATGTGCCGATGGAGTCCTCTGTTCCCACTGACCTATCTGGACTATACCAGCAATGCTGTAATCGACACAATGCTGGGATTGGCACAGAAGGTCTGAAGGCCTTACCTGGAGAGGCAAATTAGAGGCCTTGGGTTCAGCATATTGCCAGGAAGATTTGCAGAGGCAGTGGAGAGAACTGTGGAACTGTTAGCCTGCCATGGGGCACAGCCATTTACTTTCCTTCTGTCCTGGCCAGTGGGTTAGTCATAGACCAGCAGAGTTCAGTCCCTGTGGGCCTCTCTTAGGTGGAATAGTATCTGGACAGGTGTCTGAATGTGGTTGCCTTTCTCATCTGACTTCTGATATCCCCTGGTGTCTTTGCTGTTGTTTATTTGTTTTTGTTTTTTAGGATTTAAAAATGTGTATAAAATAAAAAAATGTGAATCTGCACATGTGAGTTGCAGGTACCTGCAGAAGCCAGAAGAGAGTGTAAGATTCACTGAAGCTGTTTGTAGGCAGTTGTGAGCCACCCAAAGTGTGTGCTAGAAAGTAAGGTTGGCTTGTCTGTGAGAGCCGTGTGCATTCCTAACAGTCTCTCCAGCCTCCTGCTGTGTCTGTGTAATCCTCAAAAGTCGCTAGTAAAGTTCAGGCTGGCATTCAAACACTTATTAGTTTATCATACTGTGTGCTGTATTTGAGTGCAAGGATTATCCATGTCTGTATGTGTTTATAAGCATCCAAGAGTACTAAGTAAATGGTTTTCATAATGAAAGGCATAGTTAGGGATGCTGGGTTTGCTCAGGGTACCATCGGCACAGGGCACTTGTCTGCACAAGCAACCAATGCGCTTGTCTACACAAGCAGTCCCCACCTTGTCTACTTGGAGCCTTCTTGCAAGGTTTTGTTTTGTTTTGTTTTGTTTTGTTTTGTTGTTTTTCGAGACAGGGTTTCTCTGTGTAGCCATGGCTGTCCTGGAACTCACTCTGTAGACCAGGCTGGCCTCGAACTCAGCAATCCGCCTGCCTCTGCCTCCCCAGTGCTGGGATTAAAGGCTTTGCTCAGCGTGACACTGGGGGAGTTAAAGTTGTTTAGTCTTCTGCCTGCGTGCTCTCACTGTCCCTGGTTCTTAAGTGCATGTGAGGGGTGCAGGCTGCCACACGCACAGTAGTGTATAGTGTAGGGTCTGCAGTGTGCAGAGGAGGTAGAGAGCAGAGGGGAATGGAAGGTGGTCAGAGTGCTTTCCAGATGTGCCGTGGGTGTTAGGGTTGTCCGACCTGGAAAAGCGACAGAGGAGCAGCTTTCGCATTAATCAGAGGCAGTTAGGATGTAGGTTTGCAACTGTCTTTCTCTTCTTTCCTTCTTTCCTCTTGCTCTATAGCCCAGGCTGGCCTTGAACTTGGATCCTAGGCATGTGCCACTGTGCCTGGCGCACACTGTGCCCTTATCAGGCTGCTTTGTTGAAGGGTGCGTTTGGAGGACATGAGGTTCTCACTTATAGAGAGACCTTGATGTAGTTTTAGATGGTGGACAGGTTTTTCTGGGGATCTATGGGTCATCTGCTTTCTTTGTGCTGCCCACAAGAGCAGCCAGGTACAGCATGTAGGGGGTTGGGGTGCCTTGGAGCTTGGGGTGCCTTGGAGCTTGGGGTTTCCAGGCCAGAGTAGGACGAGCATGGTCTTCCAGAAAGCAGATAGGAGAATTCAGATCCAGATGCCGCAAGCTACTGACCTAGCAAATTGAAAGCCCCACACAGGCCATTTGCAGGTTTAATAAGCTGCGTTCTACTATTTGCCCAAATAGCATGAAAGACAATGATGTGTGCTGCGGTCCTGTGAGGAGTGCGCACCATACACTCAAGGCCATGGAAATCTTCATTCTCCAGTGTTGCTTGCATGCCTCCCTTTAGAACACACACGGGAAGATAAGCCGTTGTTCATACATGCACATGTGCACATACACTCCGTCTCTATGGAAAATGGCTGCTACTACATGAGCATTTTTTCCCAGTAACAAGGTTTATGATAATATAGTAAAAATATTAAATTAGAAAATGCCTCACTAAGGGTTATAAAACCTTACTACGCTAGAGATAGGTAATTATCCCCTCTGCAGCCTAAATGACAGTTTAAAAGAAATAAAAATGTTCGTCCTCATTACTTGCTTTTGTACATTGTAATAAAGAGTGAGTTAAATTTTAATTCAAGGAAAAGCTCCTGCCATCGACCCTTCCACCCTGGGTCCAAGTCCTGGTAATTACTCTGTGGCCCATGCTGTGTCATTTCAGCGTTCATGTGTGTTCTACAGTGGACATTGCCACCTGCCATTGAGAGCAAGGGTGTGGGATGAGGCAGGGAGGCAGCTCCGACCTCAGGTCCTCATCTTCTCAGACCAAGTTCAAGGGACAGAGCCTTACAGGGACAGTACTGCAGTGCTCCACGTACACTGGGGGACTACAGGGTCAGGGTGGCCGCCTCTGTTGTCTCACTTCTGATGTCTTCTCCTTGCAACTCCCACAAGTTGTCCTCTGGACTCCGTGTGTGACCAGGCATGAACACACAATAATAAAACAAATAAATAAAAATGCTGCCCCAGAATATATCACATGGCAGCTTAAAATGTGTGGTGGCATTGAGGGCTCGTGTTGTTCTCCTGCAGGCTGGGCTCTGGCTTTGCACAGCAGTCATTTACTGTGTCCAAGCTCCAGTGTAACTGGAGCCCTGGGGGCGGGGGGGTTAGGGGCGGTGCTGCTCTAGGCAAGGAGGGCCTCGGGGAGGGGTTCTACTGGGTGTCTCTAGTGGATGGCACGGGAAGGGGAGGGGGAGGTACCCTTCTTCCCTGTAAGGTGGTTCCAGTGGACGACGGACGGACGGACGGACGGACGGACGGACGGATGGATGGACGGAGCAGAGGGCTGGATTTGCTTGCAGATGTTTACATTGGAATAATCCTTCCTTCACCCAACCTGTCTCCCTGTATTTTAAGAACAGAGGTGACTCAATTTCCCAGGTTACTTTGCTACAAGCAGCTACGTATGTTTGTCAGTTTTGCGCACTGAGTGTGAAATGATGTTCTCTTAAAATACAGGTTCAGTATTTCACTCTGCCCCTGACATGTAAACCCTCAGAGAACAGTAACTGCTGCCTTTGGCCATGTGCTGTGCTGCCGTTGTGGGGCAGAGTGGGACCATCTGCTTGGGGGCGTGCAGGCCAGCGGGGCGAGGCTGTGCCCTGCGTCTCCTCAGCCAGTATCACCTTGAAGTCACGCTGTCCTTTTTTGTCATGGTGACTCTCTCCTTGTTTAATTTTGTTAGTTGAAATGGCTAAGGAGGCTGTTTTGGGAAACTGGCTACAGTGTGAGGAGTGAAGCTGGGCGGGGCTGCTGGGGATCCAGAGGGGCAGCCTGTGGTGTCCATTTGCATCTGGGGTGAGGCCTTCAGCTCTGTAGGGCTGGGCAGATGCTTGGAGCTAGAGAGCCATGGGAATGTGTGTGGGTCGGGGCTGCTTGGCAGTATAGGGTGAGTCTTCCAGCAAATTGTTGTGACTATAAAATGCCTGTAAGAAAGTCCCTCTGCTGTTTTCTGACCATAGTTCCTCTGCCTGTGCATTGGTCTCCACAGGACAGCATTCTGGTTTTCCCCTGCTTGCCGGCTGTTGCCTTGACATTTTCTGAGAGCTGGGTTCCCATGTTAGTGTCTCACTCCACAGCTACAGCAGGACGAGTGCTGAAAAGCTGAGCCGCCCGCAGTCATGGCAGAGGCTGGGAGGCCACCAAGGGTTAAAGCCAAATAGAACCCCATTAGAACAAGACCAATCACTTTCTGAATAACGATTGAAATGTAAATGAAGAAATTATCTAATAAAAGTTGGAAAAAAAAATAAGACCAATCACCCATACTTGCAGAGATGGCTTCTGTTGCATCAGGGTGGCTGCTGGGAGTCCTCAGCCAGCAAGAACACCTTCAGAGACCCATTTCTTAACATGATAGCAGGCTAAGGGCTAGATCTGAAGATGTCAGACTGTGGTGTTCCTCTGGGATGTGGACAGAGCCTCAGGTGTGTCCCTGGACCGTCTCCTGATCTCAGGGACTCTCATCTTGTAGGTCTGGCCTGTCGGAACTGTGAGCCTCCTGCGGGGCAGCTCTGCTTCCTGCCCACAGTTCTCCTGACAAGGCGGCTTCCCATCCGACTCGCGCCCTTTGCCATTTCCTAGGCTGAGCTAAATGTGTCACACAGATGTAACAGCAGTGTAAGCTGTAGTGATTATTTGCTGTATTTCTAAAAAGAGACATTTTATTTTTACTTATAGTATGTGAGTTTATGCTTGAGGAGGGCGTCAGATCCCTGGAGCTAGACTTACAGCTCGGCTGCAGGAAAACAAACCCCCTGGGGTTAGGTTTTAGGGTTTAGGGTTTAGGGTTTTGGGTTTAGGGTTTAGGTTTTGGGTTTTAGGTTTTAGGTTTTGTTTTGTTTTGAAGAGCAGCAGGTGCTCTTAACCCCCAAACCATCTCTCCAGTCTCCATCATTGTGTTTTTAATGCCCACATTCAACTGTAGAGTTGGGCATAGTGGTACATACCTGTAATCCCAGCACTTGAAGGGCAGAGGCAGCAGGATCCAGCATATGAAGCCAATGTCAAAATAGTGAGACTTTAAAAATACAGTATGCCAGGGGGTGGGGGACAGGGACAAGGTGACCCAGCTGATAAAGCTCTGCTGTACAAAAAGGGCTGTGCTTGACCTCTGCACCCCCACTCAAAGCCAGGTAAGGGTACACACTCATAACCAGCACTGGGGAGGTGGAGCCAGGAAGATCCCTAGAGCACATTGGTCAGCCAGCCGCAGCCAGAGAGAAGCCCTGTCTCAGGACACCAAGTGGACAGTTCCTAAGGAAAGTTCCCCACCCCACCCCCACATGACTCGCATTACTTCATTGCTGTGGTCTATGAATCATATACTTGTGCACACTTATGTATCCAGGCTCATAAGAGATCTCAGAAGGATGCCAGGCATCTTCTCTTGTTGAACCTAGAGTGCATGGTTTTCTGGCTAGCCTGCCTATCCAGCAAGCCCCAGTGTCCCCCTGTTTCCACTGTTGTCCCCCTACACTGAGGTTATTAAGTGCATGGGCACACTTAGCTTTTCACACAGCACTGCATATCTGAGTTCAGGGTTGTGTAGCAAGCATTTTACCCAGTGAACCATCTCCTCAGCCCAATAATGTTAATTTTTAAAATCCAACTTTAAAAATAAATTATCCAATTAAATTATTTCTTAGACTGAGATTACAGCAAAGGGTGTGGGGGAGGGGAAGAGCCCTGGCTCTGCTCTGCAGCTCCGTCCGTCCATCCATCCGTCCGTCCACATGACCGTAATTGGGATCTTGTTGCTGGGTCATTTCCATTGTTTTTCAAGTACTGCCAAGTCCCAGAAATGTATGAAAACTAAATTATATCCCCTACATCCCATGTCTGATTGAATCCTCTCGTTGCTTGCCAGTCTCATATATCCTATTAAAATATTCAATCTTGTTTTCTTACTTGAAGAGCCTGTCTGTAAAGGGCAAGCTTATAGAAACTCATTCCCTGGAGACAGGGTATCCAGCCACACTGCACTATTTACATATTTCACTCTGTGATTGGCTGCTTCTGGGTTTCTTCTTTCCCTTGTATTTGTGAAGAAGTGCTCCGAGATGTGGTTCTTAATTATATGGCTGTGTTTTCAATTGAAGAAACAGATGAAGGTATTTCCCAGCTTCTTGGTTCCTTTTTAACCTTGAAAAGTTAAGCAGCGTGTTAACCAGTTTGCTTTATGTCCTAGGACGGAGTTGTTTCGATCTCTTTTTGGCCAGCTCAACCATCCCGATGCAGACCGTGGGAAGTGACAGTAGCATCCTCTCAGGCCCGACCTCAGCTCAGGACCCACCTGCTGCCTCCAATAACATGATCAAAACTACAATAAACCTTTTTTTAAATTTTTCTGTTGTCACTGTCTTCACTGTGAGTTCTTGAGTTCTTACGGAGGAGGTTTAGAGTTAAATTGCTGAAAGGACTTAGGTTTTTCTAGTTAGTCTCGTCATACGCTGTAAACCATCATCATTTCTTGTCCATTCATCCTGCATGCACACTCAGGTTGTTTCCACATCTGGACTGTTACGAGTTAACTGTGGGGTCAGCTGACCTTCACCTGCTGATCTCCATCCCCTTTGGCACTTTCAGAGCATGGACAGCTGTGGCAGGCCCTCCCTCCCGCCTGCGCAAGCCTCTGTGTGTGTGTGTGTGTGTGCGCGTGTGCGCACGCGCACGTGCGTCTGTGTCTCTGTGTTTGTGTCTGTGACTCTGTGTGTGTCTTTGTGTCCATGTCTCTGTGTGTGTCTGTGTCTCTGTGTTTGTGTGTGTGTGTGTGTGTGTGTGTGTGTGTGTGTGTGTGTGTGCGTGCGTGCGTGCGCGCGCGCGTGTGAATTCTCCCAGGACATAACAGGCTCTGAGCACATGTTCTGCTCTCCAGCTCTTTTTTGGGGTTTGGTGCCTCCATACTGTCCTCTAATGGTCACTCTAACTTTTTTTTTTTTTTGGTTTTTCGAGATAGGGTTTCTCTGTGTAGCACTGAATGTCCTGGAACTCACTCTGTAGACCAGGCTGGCCTCGAACTCAGAAATACGCCTGCCTCTGCCTCCCGAGTGCTGGGATTAAAGGCTTTGAAGGCTCACCTTGCTGCTTTGTCAACATTTGTCATGACTTAGATTTGGTAAGAGCCATTTCGCCAGGCAGTCCCTCAGTGTGGTTTTAATTTGCACTTCTCTGTTTCAGTAATGTCCCCTGTTCTCTAGTGAACTTCTTGGCCAGTTGTCTTTTTTTGAGAAATCTGTTTTCAGAATGGATGTTTGTTCTAAAAATGTGTGGATGGAAAAATGTGGTATGTGTGCACCGAGGAATTCTGTTCATCCTTAAGCCAAGAAAGGATGCTGTCCTTGGTGACAGCACGGATAAACCAACCCAGAGGACACTGCATGGTGAAAGAAGCCAGGAACAGAAAGACAAGAGTCTCCTGCATGGCTACCAGCCCCTGGAAGGGGATGGCCTTGGGGTGTAGAATAGTCTAGGCTGGAAGAGTGAGCTTTGCAGACCAGAGTAATGAAGGGAATAAATTCCAGAAGTCTCGCCATAAAAAAAAAAATGAGGGGCTGGTGAGATGGCTCAGTGGGTAAGAGCACCCGACTGCTCTTCCAAAGGTGATGAGTTCAAATCCCAGCAACCACATGGTGGCTTACAACCACCCGTAATAAGATCTGACGCCCTCCTCTGGTGCGTCTGAAGTCAGCTACAGCATACTTATGAAGAATAATAATAAACGAATCCTTGGACCGGAGAGAGCAGGGACTGAGCAAGTGGGACCGACCGGAGCGAGCAGGGCCGTCAGGAGCGAGCGGGGCTGGCCAGAGTGGGGGGGGGGTCAACTGGAGCGAGCAGAGTTGACCGGAACAAGGGAAAAAAAATGAGCAGCGTGGTACTGGATCTGTTAAAAGGCTCTGTTCAGGGCTGGAGAGATGGCTCAGTGGTTAAGAGCAATGACTGCTCTTCCGAAGGTCCTGAGTTCAAATCCCAGCAACCACATGGTGGCTCACAACCATCTGTAATGAGATTGAATGCCCTCTTCTGGAGTATCTGAAAACAGCTACAGTGTACTTACATACACATATACATAAATCTTTAAAAAAAAAAAAAGGCTCTGCTCAGCCACTTCATGCCGTGCACATCTAGAATGTTGCCCTTTAGGCCATGAATATACAGTTAGGATTTTCAATGAAAAATAATAGGTTTGGGGCAGAGGGTATGTAGCTCGTTGGTAGAGCACTTGCCCAGCATGCAGAGGCCCCTAGTTCCATCTCTAGCACAGAAAGCAAAATGCTAACTGTTAAACCCATGAAAGAAATACTTTTATACTGCTTTGGGTAGCTGAGGACTCACTCAGATGGGTCAGGGGGATAACCCTGATTTTTCCCAACAGAGACAGGTGGTGGACCTTTGACTTCCATCTACAAAGTGAATTCCAGGACAGCCGGGGCTTTTTAGAAAGGCCTTGTCTTAAAGATTCCTCTTAGCTGGTGTGATCCAGCAGGAGGAGGTGATACACTTGTTTTTCATCCAAAGGTCAAAAGCTGGAAATTAAATCCCCATAAGGGGGATTTATTGGCTTGCTGTGGTCAATATGCATCGGATTACCCTACATAGGAGGCGCAGGCATCTCAGACCAGCACACTTTGCTCCTTTGCTCCAGTTTTTCATAAAGAGCAGTAGAGTGAGAGCAGAGATAATGGGTGCAGCTTTAACTCAAAACCAGACATTTTAAAAGTCAGATTTTGATAGTGTTTTGTTAAAACTCAGTAGCAACATTTCTTGTCCAGGAATCCAGTGTGTATTGGGGGCATGCATTTTCCAGTTGAATGGGGCTACAGGAGAGCAGAGCTCACCATGTCTTTCTCATTGTGCCTCCGCACATAGATCCCAAGCTATGTCTTAGGCTTGACTGTCATGGAAATGCTTCAGTTAACACTGTCCCTAGTCATTCAAAAGACGAGTCAGCAGAAACCAATGGGTCCTCTTCCCAAATGATCGCCTGAAAATATGAAACAGCTCAGACAGTCCCATCCCAGACAGTCCATCCCAGACAGTCCAGCCCAGACAGTCCCAGCCCAGACAGTCCAGCCCAGACAGTCCCAGCCCAGACAGTCCCAGCCCAGACAGTCCCAGCCCAGACAGTCCCATCCCAGGCTCAGCCAATCCTCAAGGAACAGTGTGGTGAGAATGGGAAGCACTGGGAGGCAGATGGAAGCCAGAAAGACAGGTCGCCTGAGGAGGAAGGCTTGAACAGGTGACTCAAAATATATGGAGCCCAGCAAGTTCAACTAAAATGAGTTACAGACAGGAGAGATGGAAAAAGGAGGGGAAGAGAATTCTCACTAAAAGGGAGATGTGCATTTTAAAATGCAGAAGACCACCCTCCCTCCAGCCAGGAATAAATTGGAAACTATTTTAATTGACATGGATCCTGCAATTCTGCTGCTTCTAGAAAGATGGATTAGTTGATAGATTTGCATTTTAATAAAACTAATACTTTACATTTGGTAGCTGATGCTGACTTTGAAATGAGTTGAGAGGTTGTCAAGCGTTCCTATCCCGAGCCCTCTGCCATGGTGACCGGAGTGGCCTTTTTGTGTGGGGTTTGCCTACATGTCACACTCAAGCCTTCGCTCTCCAGCAGGATGGTGAGGCAGTAACTGCTCACCAGAGACACAGGGTGGCATCACAGACAGCTCAGAAGAACATGATGTCGTTGACAGAGAAAGAGGTAGGGCCAGCTTCTTGCCTTATTTGTAGATTAAAAAAAAAAAAAAAAAAAAGAAAGAAAAAGACATCTGTCATCCCATTACCTAAAAGTAACAGCTGCAGCCTCATAGTGTGGCACAGGCCTGAGGCAGAGGAATTGCAAGTTTAAGGCTAATCTGGTCTACACAGATTCAGTGATGATGACTATATATTATGATAATTAATGTTGTTATTAGATACAGTGAAGAGCTTCTCTGTCCTTTCCATGGGTAGGCATACTCTTCTCCAATAGCCATGATCCTCCTCCGTGGGAATGATGTTTCTGTGGAAGACACTGTGCTGGCATGCAGACCCCGGACTCTGAGCATGCCGGACACTCATCCACCATGAGCCGCTCCCATGTGTCCAATACTTGATTTTCCTTTTTTCTGGATTGTTTAAATTTTTTTCATTTGCAGCCAGGCTATGGTGGTGTGTACCTGTAATCCCGGCACTTGAGAGGCAGAGGCAAGCGAATTTCTGAATTTGAGGCCAGCCTGGTCTACAGAGTGAGTTCCAGGACAGCCAGGGCTACACAGAGAAACCCTGTCTTGAAAATCCAAAAAAAAAAAAAAAAAACCCAACCAACCAACCAAACAAACAAACAAACCCCATAAAACCAAGTACCTAGCCGGGCGTGGTGGCGCACGCCTTTAATCCCAGCACTCTGGAGGCAGAGGCAGGCAGATTTCTGAGTTCGAGGCCAGCCTGGTCTACAAAGTGAATTCCAGGACAGCCAGGGCCAGAGAAACCCTGTCTTGAAAAACCAAAACCAAACAAACGAACAAACAACCCCCCTCAAAAAAAACCCCAAAACCAAGCACCTACATGACCCCATATACTACCTCACACCACACAACACCACAATACACACAGGTAGGTACCCCAGTGGCCACATGTTCTATATGTCTTAGAAAAGCTGGTGTAGGTGTCTGTATGCATATCAGGTTGGACCCACTCACCAGTGGTCACCAGTGGTCACCAGTGGGTCCCTTTTGCAGCAGTGGGGATATTTCACCAGATCCTCCTCGGACATGTTTGTAGACTACATGTCTGCATGTGTCTCTGTACTGCACCCACAATGAGGCTCACAACTGTCTGTAACCCTAGTTCCAGAGAATCTGATGCCCTCTTCTGACCTCTTAATACCTGACGTGTGTGTGTGTGTGTGTGTGTGTGTGTGTGTGTGTGTGTACCCAGGGGGCCAGAGTTTGGTTCCTAGCATCTACCATGAGCAGCTCACAATTGCCTGTAACTCCAGGGGATATGATGCCCCCTTCTTGTCTTTGTGGGCATATTTGTGCATGCACACACAAATAAAATAATTAAAAACAATAAATAATCAATGTGGCTGGAACATAGCTCAATCGCAGGGTTAGTGCTTACAAGGCCCTGAGTTCGATTCCCAGTTCCAAGGGGAAAAAGGCAGTATATGCTTTTATTCTGTGTGGACTGTTTATATCCAAGTATATTTTTCAAAAGAAAGCATATATGAAAAAGGTTCAACATTAATCAAGGAAGTACATGCCACATTGAAAACTGCAGTGATGCATTCCTGTTATCCCAGTACTTGGGAAGCAGAGGCAGGAAGATTTCTGGGTGTTTGTGACTACCCTAAACTACATAGAAAGATTCTTTTGTTTTGTTTTGTTTTGTTTTTTTGAGACACGGTTTCTCTGTATAGCCCTGGCTGTCCTGGAACTCACTCTGTAGACCAGGTTGGCCTCGAACTCAGAAATCCGCCTGCCTCTGCCTCCTGAGTGCTGGGATTAAAGGCGTGTGCCACCACGCCTGGCAAGATTCTTGTCTCAAACAAACAACCAACCACATAACCAGAGATGGTGGCAAAGGCCTAATCCCAGCATAAAGGCAGGAGAGCACTACAAATTGCAACGTAGCCCGCTATACTGAGAGAGTTCTAGGACAACCAGCAAGACCCAATCTTAAAAAAAAAAAAAAAATTGGGAGCTGCTCAGCAGTCGGAGCCGCGAGCCCAGAACTCCTACAGGGACCCAGGATGAGGCTGGAGAAGGATTAGACACAGCTAGCCTGGCATACACAGAAGATAACAGATGTTCTGTCTCAACCAACGAGGTCAGTGGCCTCTGACCACGACACACTCAATGCCATGTGCACACTGTGTCAGGCTTGCACACCTACATTCACCCTGGGGACTGTGGGTTCGCTGTTACAAAGATTAAAATAATAAAACCCACAAAATAAAAGGCCTCAGTGAGATGCCACCTGCTCCGTGTAGAAGAATATAAAAAGGTACCAGCCGGCAAGGATGTGGAGGGATCCCGTGCGGAGAACGGAAGCGAGTTTGGCCGTCATGAGAAGAGCATGCAGCTTCTGTAAGGTTTCTCCAGCAGTGACAGACTCAGGTGACAGGGCACCTGCCCTTCCACGTTACTGTAATACTATTTATAATTCTATTCATAATGGCTAAGACAGAGCCGAGGTGACGGTGTGTGCCTATAATCTCAACCCTGGGGAGGCTGAGGCAGGAGAATTGCCACAAGTTTATCCTGGAGAGAGGGGAGAGAGAGAGAGAGAGAGAGAGAGAGAGAGAGAGAGAGAGAGAGAGAACAAAGAGTGAGCAGAGAGAGAGAGGGAAAGAGGATAGGAGGGAGAGAAAGAGCACAGAGAGAGTGAGCAGAGAGATATTAAAGAAAATAGAAGAACTCAATCGAAATGTTCATTAACTGATAGTAACGTGTGGCACACACAGTGGAATAGTATTCACCTGTGAAAAGGCCCAGCCCTGGCCGGGCAGTGGTGGCGCACGCCTTTAATCCCAGCACTTGGGAGGCAGAGGCAGGCAGATTTCTGAGTTTGAGGCCAGCCTGGTCTACAGAGTGAGTTCCAGGACAGCCAGGGCTACACAGAGAAACCCTGTCTCGAAAACAAAAAACAAAAAAGAAAGAAAGAAAGAAAGAAAGAAAGAAAGAAAGAAAGAAAGAAAGAAAGAAAGAAAGAAAGAAAGAAAAGCCCTGTCTTTTGTGACCGTGCAGCTGGAGAGTACTAAGCGCGCTGCGTGGTCTGACTGAGGCAGGGTCTAAGGCTGGTGATCTCACAGAAGCTGAGAGCAGTGGTTACAGAGGCAGGAGAGTTACAAAGTTGAGGGTGGAGGGACGGGGAAAGGGCCCTGGTGTGCCGGGAAAGGAGACAATGCATTCTGGTGGTGTCTGACACACTGAAGAAGCTAGAAGAGTGTTCTCACCACAAAACCCTGCTGGGTGTTGGTGATCACCACGCTTACTGGACTTGGGCGTGTCAAACACAGTGAGACCCCAAGTTCATGTGGGGGTTTTTTTTTGTTTTATTTTTGGTTTTGGGGGGTTTTGTTTTTTGATTTTTTTGGGGGTAGGGTTTCTCTGTGTAGCTCTCCCTGGCTGTCCTCAAACTCAGAAATTCGCCTCCCAAGTGCTGGGACTAAAGGCGTGCGCCACCACGCCCGGCATCATGTGTTGATTTTTTAAAAGACAAATTAATCACAGTTGTTGAAAGAAGGGGAGAAAAAAGAAAAAAACAAACAAACAAAAAAGAAACAAAAACCAAAGACAAAAAACAAAAAAAGAAAAGAAAAAGAAAGAAAGAAGGGGAAAGGACAGAGAGAAGAGGAGGAGGGGAAAGAGGAGAGACACAGGAAAGAGAGAAGGGGGAGAGGGAGGAAGAAAGGGGAGAGGGGAAAGCAGTAAGTCACTCTGTGTGGAAAGATCCGAATCTCTCCTGGGCCAGACTCCAATAAAAGAGGAGGGGGGGAGGAAGAGGAGGAGGAGGAAGAGGAGGAGGAGGAGGAGGAGGAGGAGGAGGAGGAGGAGGAAGGAGCCTGGGGTGTGCTACAGCTCAGGGTGCCGGAGCCCTGGGCTGCCTTTTCTGCAGTTTGCTCAATCCAAACCTCGCTGGCCGCTGGCCCCATTTCCCACAGACAAACTTGCTGTTCCGGTTCAGGCTGGCCCTGGGCTTGTGTTGGCAACAGGCTAGGTACTTACTGTGGGGCGCTTGCCTCCGTGAACCAGACCTTTTGTTTTTAAGTGCACCAACCACATTTTCTCTTTTCTTCCATTCTCCTTCATACATTGGGGGGGGGGGGGGGACTGTCTGTCATTTGGTAAGTTCATTAACTAATTCTCTTCAGTCCAAGGGATCCATATCAGCCTGCGATTTGTGTATATTCAATTTGTCCGACAGCTCTATTGACGAAGCCTTCATTACCTGTGCCTTTTGCGGGGAGGCTGGGGTGAGCGGCCAGTTGCCTTATCTAAGGTCTGTTTCCCCACGTGGCTATAGATTTCCCGATGCCCTGTGGGTCTCTGGAAGGGTCATTTGAGCAGCATTTACATTCTGAGGAGTTCATGGCTTTATTTCCCCTGGTTCGGGGTTCTCAGAGTTCATTTGTTGAGGTCAAGGATGCTGAATTCTTAAGAAAGGAAATTTAACAGAATATAGAGAGGAAAGAAAAGCAAATTCAAAATCAATGACAGAGACTAGAAGGCTCCAAGAGACAGCCTGACAGTGACACAAAGCTCCCTGCCACCTAGCTTCCCCTGAGGGTGACAGAGAAGAGCTTAGTCCCTCTGCTCCCTGGCCACAGTCTGCGTGCACTGGCACTTGCTGAGTCAGGGGGACAGACAGCGAGGTTGTCAGGACTTTAGAGACAGGACACATAGCACCGTGCTGTGGATGGAGGACAGAAAGGTGGAAATCAGACTCGGGGTTCCTGAGGGTGAACCACAGTCTGTGATGCTTTCTGTGGAGGTCTGAGGGCTGCAGAGATGGCTCAGTGGTTAGGGATATGTAGTGCTCTTATAGATGACCTACGTTAGTTCCCAGCACCTAGGTCACAGCTGCCTGTCACTCCAGCTCCTCTTCTGAATGCCAAAGACAACCTCGACACAGACAGACTGACAGACAGATACATGCTCTTTAAAAAAATCTTGGAGCTGGAGATGGCTTAGAGCTTAAGCACACAGGCTGCTCTTCCAGAGAACCTGGGTTCAATTCCCAGCAACCACATGGGTGACTCACAACCATCTGTAACTCTAGTCCTAGGGGATCAGATGCCCTCTTCTGGCCTCTGTTGTCACCGGGTGTACTGGCTAGTTTTGTGTCAACTTGACACAGCTGGAGTTATCACAGAGAAAGGAGCTTCAGTTGAGGAAATGCCTCCATGAGATCCAACTGTAAGGCATTTTCTCATTTAGTGATCAAGGGGGAAAGGCCCCTTGTGGGTGGTACCATCTCTGGGCTGGTAGTCTTGGTTCTATAAGAGAGCAGGCTGAGCAGGCCAGGGGAAGCAAACCAGTAAAGAACATCCCTCCATGGCTTCTGCATCAGCTCCTGCTTCCTGACCTGCTTGAGTTCTAGTCCTGACTTCTTTCAGTGATGAACAGCAATGTGGAAGTGTAAGCCGAATAAACCCTTTCCTCCCCACCTTTTTCTTGGTCATGATGTTTATGCAGGAATAGAAACCCTGACTAAGATACCAGGTACATATGTGGCACACAGACATACATGAAGGCCAAACACCCATACAAACAAACAAACAAACAAATTTAAATCTTTTTTTTTTTTAAGTTGGAGAAGTGAATTAGATGGGTCAGCCAGCCTATTTTTTAGGGTCTTGAGTGGGCAGTGGTTGCCTTAGGAAGTCATAGGATCTGTTTAGGATTTTGCTCCTGGCCCTGTTCTCAGCTGTTTACCTACCTACGGTGAGGTGGGCTCTGGCTGAGGCCACACATAGAACTAGCTGTGTTCCAGCTGGTGTCCCCGCAATCCCAGCGTTCACTGCCGCCGTCACACCTGCTGCTCTGCCTAGAAGCCTGACCCTGAACCCACTTTCAGGTGTGGCTCACTTTGCGGAGGATTTGGCTGTGGTGTTCTGGATGCTTCCTTACCCAGAGAGCCCGCTGGAGGGCGGGTGTATTAGCATGCGGATGGTGCCCACAGGAGATGAGAGCAATTAACTCAGTTCTGCAGTTGCTTTCCACAGAGCAGTCCAAGGCTGCTCCAGGCCTGCCGGTCCTGTGGTGATGTTCAGGTGTGGGACTCCCTTTGTCCTCTGGTGATGTCCAGTCCTGTGGTGATGTCTGGGAAGCCTAAAAGGTGTTCTGACTCTAGGAGTGGCTCGGGACATGTAGACCTAGCTAATCTGATGGAACGTTATAGGGTAAGGTTGATTAGAGGGCTTACCTAAGGCTGCAGGACAGTGCAGCTTTGTATAACGACTCCCCCATCTTTTTGTGAGTTGACAGGCAAGCCAGAGCTCCAGCTGTCCCGGGGCAGACAGGCCTGCGAGTCACACACCTGTGCCAGGCTCCATAGGCAGAGCTCGCAGGCCCTGGGGAAGTGTAGGCAGAGCTCGCAGGCCCTGTGGAAGTGTCACGTCTCTGTAGTCCTCAGTCCTAGGATCTGGGGTAAGCAAGAGTGCTTCCGTGGGTGGTTTGTCTAGTGCCCAGAGTGCTTGTGGGAGGGTGAGCCTCTCCTGAGGGATTAGGCGGGGACAGAATCCCTGAAGCCACACAATTATTTTCCAGTTTGACTCCTGTGTCCTTTCAAGTTGTAGCATGCTGTACTTGGCTTTAAGAGCCCCACGGAAGCCTAATAGGGAACACTTTGGAGTGTGATAACTCTGGGCTGGTATTGTTTGAGAAGATAAGCAGAAAGGGGCAGGGGATTCTGAATCCACTTATCGGTGCCTTAGCAGGAACGGGGGCTCTCTGAACCCCCACCTAACAAGCTGCAGTGTTTTCCCAGGATTCTGTGTGGCACCTGCCTTGAAAAGCTTTGCTCCCAGGAGGCCCTGTGTGTGTGTGTAATTCCTACAGGGCAGAATGTCCTGCAGTTGGCCCCTCAAACCTCTGGAGCCCTGTAGAGACTGTTTTAAGGTCACATCTCAATCCTGGAGGAGGAGGGTGAGAGGGGACAGATGTAAGCCCTAGTTCCTGTTATATAATTAGATAGAACTCTTCCTTCCAGGAGGAGCAAAATGAGGCCAAGGACAGTCTAAGCCTTGAGATTGCTTCTCGCAGTGGCCTGGGCAAGTAGGCCACGAGGATTTGTGCTCAGGCCAGGAGGTCCTGCCTTGGCTTCCGAGGGCCAGGAGGGAGAGGAGCAGTGTACCTTATGTTCCTTTTGGGGTAAACCCTTGGTTTTCTGTCCCAAGTGGAGGTCAGGGGGAGCTAGCAGCAGCTGCGGCCTCTGCCACTGATGGCTACTATGTCTTTCTGGTTTTGATAGCCCTCGTTGTTCTGAGTACGACAAACACGTGTGCCTCTTTATTTACAAAGTTGAGCGCCAGGCTGGCCCTTCTCTATCATTTCCGTGATAGTGAAATGCTGGCGCTTTATTAAGTGCAGACAGGGCATCTCACTGGAAGCTGGGCTTCTGTGCTATGAAGCTCTGCGTTCACACACAGTGAGGACTTGAAGTCTCCCTTCGCCTCTCCTCCACCCCCCAGAAGAGAATTTCAACTTCAAGACAAACAACTTCATTTACAAGTGTGCCTCTAATTAGCTGCAGAATTAGGAAAGCCGAGTTTTCCCCCATAGATCGGCTAGAGCCTCGAGGGAGACTGGTGGAATAGAGAATCGCATTTCCAATTATTTTGTTGAATTGCTAATTTAGTTATTGTGCCTGGTGTAATTGTGATGGGTATTGGGTGTGCAATTCAATTTGTTTTAAATATTTGTGGGAAGGCTGATCAGTAATGGAGCTGACCTATTTTATGGCCCAAATTGAGAAAAAAAGGCTAAAACGTAACAGCCACAAAGATATAGTTTGTTTCCATTTTTATTTGGATCTCTCTCATCCCTCTTAAGACCATCCCATGCAACAAAAGGATTAAATTAAAATATGACAGCATTTTGATCCTCTCTCTTTGAAGGCAGTGCTGTCCCTGGTAGTTTAATATGCAGATACTGTAGGGTGGTATGGACTGGCCTGAGAAACCTCCACCCAGGGACGTTTGGTCCACCATGCTTTGAGCACAGGGCTGGGTGACCAGAGTCCCCACACAGGGGGCTGTGCACACACTCATGTGGCTTGAGACTGTGCGGTTGTGTTGAGGGTTAGGTGTGAGACGTCTTCACTCCCAACAGCAATGACATGTAGAAACTCCTTGAGGGCCCCTGTCTGCACAGTAGAGGTCACACTCTGGGGTGCTGCTTGGGAGCTGAGAAATTCCAGTCTGGGCCTGTGGGGGAGGGCAAGGATATGGCCTGGAGGGTCACAGAGAATGCCTGGGCGCTGTGAGCTCTGTGTCAGGGCGGCTCACCTGGAGCTACACTGCCAACACACACACACACACACACACACACACACACACACACACACACACACACACACAGAGAGAGAGAGAGAGCTAAGCTGAACCAAATCCACAGTGGCCAGCCCTAGAAGACTTTGAGAGAGAAAACAGTAAGATGAAGACAGTTAGTTGTCTTATGATTAGACCCTAACAGGTTTCATTTTGTATTCCAATTTGCTAATAAAGGAGCCAGTACCTGGCATACCTCTTCTGGTCAAAGAGTGCTGGGGACAGCCAGACCCCTCCCTTATCAAGCTTTCCTAGAGGACCTGGGAGACAGTAGCTGATTGAGGGGTGCAGCCCTGCTGCTGAGGAGAGGGAACCAATAGAAACAAAGAAACCAGCGATCAGAGAGGGCAGCTGGGGCAGGTGACCTGAAGAGCCTGGATTCCAGTGCATGGGGCCCTTGTCACCCTTGGCCCTTGCTGGCTCCTCCGGCACCGTGCAGCTTTGTTACTGAAGGTGTAATGAACGTAGCTCAAAATCCACCCTTTTTGGGGGGAGTGGGTAAAATTTTATCTTTTCTTTTGCATGTGGGGCTGTTCTTGCCCGTGTGTGCACTATATACATGCTTTGTGTCTGCAGAGGCAGAGGAGGGTATCGCATCTTTGGAACTGGAGTCACTGATGGCCACCATGTGAGTGCTAAGAATTGAACCCCGGTTCTCTGTAAGAAGAACTGCTGAGCCATTTCCTGGTTCCCATGGAAACCCAGCCACTGTAAACATCTCGTTTCAGTGGTCCTCAGGAAGGCTGAGGTGGGATGCTGTCAATACTCCATTCTGATTGACGGTGCGTTCCTGGCTCTGAGCCCAGGAATAACTTACTAACTGTAGCTGCAGGCACCATTCCTGGATGGTTTAATGGAAACGGTCTGACAGCAAGCAGCTTCAGCCAGGCTTCTTTCCCTCAGCGCATCTCTCATGTAGTGTGTTTTGTAGTCTGTTCATCTTTATCAGGTCAGTGTCACACCATATGTCTAATAGCACATTCTGTGTGTCCACTCAGCTATGTAGAGAGGGTGTCTTGGACCGATGTGCATGGTCACAGGCTTCGTGAGCCATGTTTTTATTTCTTGTGAGTAGGCAGGGCATTCCTGGCTACGAAAGTTATAGGTAACACCAGGGTTCATGGCTTATGGAGTGACCACATTGGCATGTTTTCCCAATGCTTCCCGCTGTCCTCTGTCTACAGCTGTCCTAGTGAGGACTCTCAGCGTGGCCTCTGAGCACCTCCCTAATACCCGACCTAGAGCCTCTGCTTAGATCTTTATTAGCCATCCATCTATTGTTCAAATTTTGCACCTTTTGCCCGTTTTTTTGTTTGTTTGTTTTTCGAGACAGGGTTTCTCTGTATAGCCCTGGCTGTCCTGGAACTCACTTTGTAGACCAGGCTGGCCTCGAACTCAGAAATCTGCCTGCATCTGCCTCCCAAGTGCTGGGATTAAGGTGTGCGCCACCATGCCCCACTCTTATTTTGCTTTTTAAAATAAGATATGTATTTTAAAGCACACAAAAAAAATTTGATAAAATCTGAGCCAGGTGGGGTGGTGAATTCCTTTGACCCTGGCCCTCAGGAGGCAGAGACAGATGGAGCTCTGTAAGTTTGAGGCCAGCCTGCTCTATGTAGTTCCAGGCAGCCAGGATTACATAGTATGCCTTGAGTTTAAAAAAAAAAAAAACAAAAAAAAACCTAAACCAAAACAAAACCTGATTTCTTTTTTCTGCTATAGTTTTGGTATCACATTTAAGAAGACTTTGTGTAACCCAAAGTCACAAACATCTGGATGCTTTTTCTCAGAAATTAGAGCTCTCTCAGTTATTTGGTTGGTTTGTTTTTGAGGCAAGGTTACTGTGTAGCCCAGACTGGCCACAAGCCCAGGCTCCTCCTGCCTGAGTCTTGGGGTTACTGGGCTAACTTGCCTGCTTCTTACCTGTACTGTATACTGTCAGTTTGTCTTTGGTCCCGGTATGGAAGTCTGAGAATACAGTTTTTGTCCAAAATCAATTGACTATAAGATTAAGATTAATTATATAAAACAATATATATAGCTATATATTGTATAAAACAATATATGTAGCTATATATATTGTTTTATATTGTATCTGTTTTGAAATCAGCCAGCAATAAGTCCTATAAATATTTATCAGAAATGTCTGGTTGTTGGGTCCCTTGTATGTCCATAAGGTTTTAGGATAAATTTGTTAATTCTATTTTTTAAAGATTTATTTATTATGTGTAAGTACACAGTAGCTGTCTTCAGACACCCCAGTAGAGGGGGTCAGATCTCATTACAGATGGTTGTGAGCCACCATGTGGTTGCTGGGATTTGAACTCAGGACCTTTGGAAGAGCAGTCAGTGTTCTTAACTGCTGAGCCATCTCTCCAGCCCCTGTTAATTCTATTTTGAGACAAGGTCTCAGGTAGCCTAGGCTGGTCTAAACCTCCCAGGACTCCTGGTTTATGCCAGATCAGACCCAGAGCTTCATGCATGCTAAGCAGGTTCTTTACCAACTGAGTTACATCTCCTGGCACCAGATGTGTTGATTCTATAAAGATTTCTGGGCCTGCTGGGCGGGGCATAGGGACACACTTCTGTGTGGGAGGCTGAGGCATAGGAATGCTTGAGCCCAGGAGTTTGAGGCCCATGTGGGTAACACAGTGGGGCCTGTGTTTGAAAATATAATAAAAACTAAATTAAACCCACTGCTGTTTCAACAGGGACTGCTCTGGCTTTACAGGTCAATGCGGGAGAATCACCATCTTTACCCTGACTCTGATTCACAAGTGTAGATCTTCTCTTCCTCTGTTGATAGCTAGTTTCTCTAAGCAGTGTTTATAAATTTCTTGTGTACAAATCTTGGTCCTTTTGTGAAATTAGTAAGTTTCTGGTTTTGGTGCTGCAATGAAACCGTTAATTTCAACTTTTGGGTTCTCCTCGCTAGTGTCAAGACACAAGTGAGGACCTTACTTATTTTGTTTTATTTGAAAGAAGGTCTCATTGTGTAGCCCAGGCTGGAAGTAGGTGGTGAACTTGCAAAGGTCCCCTCGCTTTAGCTTGCAAGTGTGAAGATGATTGGTGTGAGTCACTAGGTCTGGCACAACCCGAGTTTCTAAGTATTTTTCATGATCTCTCAGCCTGTTCCCTTCCTCAGCATCCAGCACCCTGGTGAGTGTAAGAGCCTGGCCTGCCTCCTGCCTCCTCCTTCTCCTCTTCCTCCTCCTCTCATACGAGGTTTCCACATAGGCTCACTTTCTCAGGATAAGGCCCCGGTCTCAATTTGTTGAGAATCTGTGATGTGGGTTGGTGCTGGATTTCCAAATGCATTTGCTGACACTATATTCTACCCTAGATGGATATGTGTTGCACCAATCTTGACCTTTTTTTTTTTTTTTTTTTTGGTTTTTCGAGACAGGGTTTCTCTGTATAGCCCTGGCTGTCCTGGAACTCACTTTGTAGACCAGGCTGGCCTCGTACTCAGAAATGCCCCTGCCTCTGCCTCCCAAGTGCTGGGATTAAAGGCGTGTGCCACCACGCCCGGCTTTACCAATCTTGACTTTTAAACTAATCTGTACTCCTGGGACAAATGACAACTAACTATGGGGTATACCTCTGGAAAAAAAAATAAAAGAACATTTCTGGACTGTTTGCTCATAGTTACTAAGATTTTTGTATTGTTTGAGACTGGGCCTCACCATCTGGCCCTGGGTGACCTGGGCCAGCCTCAAACTCACAGAGATTTGCCTGCTTCTGCCTCCTGAGTCCTGGGATCAAAGAGTTGCACTACCATGTCTGGCTGCAAGGGTCTCACATCTGTGTTTGCAATGGATGGGAGCTTCCTTATGGCTTTGGTGCCCGCACACTGGCCTAATAGGATGAACCAGGTGTTGACCCTTCTCCTTCCTGTGATGAGAGCCCCCATGGTCCCCTTCTCCTTCCTGTGATGAGAGACCCATGCTTTCCTTTAGATCTGACTGTCGGTGTCTTTCTATAAAGCTGACTTACAGTCCTTGCTGTGTGGACGCTGGCCCCCTTCCCTTCCCTTTGCTTCTGTATTTTATGCATACGGGTAACTTGTCAGCATGTCTGGACACCAGAGGAGGGGACTGGACCTCACTGGCCTCAGTTACAGATGGTTGTGGGCTGCATGCAGGTAAGGGGACTCTGGAAGAGGAACCGCTGTTCTTAACAGGTGAGCATCTCTCCAGTCTCTCATTCCTAATTTTGGAAAGTTTGTCTAGGTTGCCATTTTTAAAGAGCTGACTCATGGCTTTGTAGATTCTTCTCTCTTTGGACCCATTTCTTCCATTCATATCTACTTTTCTCCTGCATTCCATAGCTTTGGGCTTTCTGTTCCTTTTGCAGGGTTGGATGTTGGTTTTCCACAGGAGGTTAAACTATTGCTCCAGGTCCAGGCTGGGTATTGTTAGATGACTTTCCCTTCCCTCTTCCTTTTTAGAAATTTTACGTTTGCTTTTTCTGTGTATGGGGGTGTTTTGTCTGCATGCATGTCTATGCATGTGCATGCAGTGCCCACAATGGCCAGAAGAGGACCACAGATCCCCTGGAACTGGAGTTACAGACGGTTGTGCCCCATTGCTTGGGTGCTGGGAACCAAGGCCAGTTCCTCTGCAAGAGTAGCAAGGGCTTGATCACTGAGCCATCTCTCCAGCCCCTCTGGTTCATTTTGAACTTTTTTTTGAGTCAGCAGATCACTTTGTAACCTTGGTTGACCTCCAGTTCTCTCTCCTTCCTGACCCTCCACCTCCCATGTGATGGGATCACAGGCATATGACATCATGTTATTTCTGCACCCTGTGTCTGTTTCTTTTCTCCATTGTTAATTATTATTATTTTGTTTTGTTGACAGAGTTTCACTGTATAGCCCTGGCTGTCCTGGGACTCACTCTTTAGACCAGGCTGGCCTTGAATTTAAAAGTCTGCCTACCTCTTCTTCCCAAGAACTGGGATTAAAGTAGTGCACCACCACTGTCCAACTATGTTAATTTTGCCTTTTGTATTTTTTTTTTTTGGTTTTTCGAGACAGGGTTTCTCTGTGTAGCCCTGGCTGTCCTGGAACTCACTTTGTAGAACAGACTGGCCTCGAACTCAGAAATCCACCTGCCTCTGCCTGCCAAGTGCTGGGATTAAAGGCGTGTGCCACCACTCCTGGCTTTTTTTTTTTTTTTTTTTGAGACAGGGTTTCTCTGTGTAGGCCTGGCTGTCCTGGAACTCACTCTACAGACCAGGCTGGCCTCGAACTCAGAAATCCACCTGCCTTTGCCTCCCAAGTGCTGGGATCACAGGCGTGCACCACCACGCCTAGCCTTTGCCTTTTGAATTTTGGGACTGTACTGATAGGTGTGCTTATTATAGCTCCAGGACAGATGGGTGTTTATCATAAATGTCCAGTTGTTGCTACAGATACTACCCCCTCTGTCTGTCTCTATCTTTTTTGAGACAGAGTTTCTCTGCATACCACTATCCTGTAATTTATTATATAGTCCAGGCTAGCCCCAAACTCTCATAGAGACTTTGGGCTTTCACAGGGTTGAGACTGTTATAGGCTGGAGCTTTTGAAATTGGACTAAATGCATCTTACATTATGATATAACTATTAGCCTGTGGGGGCCAGGGAGCCATCTCTCCAGCCTGGCTCTTTTTCTCTAAAAAAAAAAAAAAAGATTTATTTTAAAATTTCTATGTATGCATCACATGTGTGTACCAGGTGCTCGTGGAGGCCAGAAGAGGGTGTTGGGTCCCCAGGCGTTTGAATTGCAGTCCGTTGTGAATTGCTCTATGTGGGTGCTGGGAACTAAATTCAGGTCCTCTGGAAGAACAGCAACTGCTCAGTGCTCCGCCATCTCTCCAGCCCCGTCCCAGCCTTAGGGTTCTGGGTTGCCCTTCCCATAGTGTCAGCCTATTGCATCCTGGTAAGGGAGGCGGGTGCTTTGCTGTCCCGTGTATGTCTTAGGGCCTCATCTTTTGGTCATTTCGGTTGTTTGCTTTTCTTGGTATCTATGGAGCTTCCTGGCTATGGAAGTTAATTTCATCTGACTGGGAAGTTGGCTTCAAATCTCCCTCTGCCCCTGCCCTTCCTTGTCTCTGGCCCTGTTGGCATGCTCGGGTTGCTGCATTAGGATTTGAGGCTGTTTGTTCTTTCATTCATCATTTTCCCTGCTCTTCACATCGGATGGTTCTACCACTTTCTTAGTTTACACTCTTTGACTCTTCAGAGTCTGCCCACATCATAGCACGCCGACACTGTAACCAGTTCTGTTTGAGACAGGGCCTCTGTGAAGAGTTATAGTGCAGTATTTCTCCTGCCTCTGCTTCCTGAGTGTTGGGATGTACTTTAAAAATGTGTTTTATGAGATCCTCCATCAGCTAATTTATTGTCCCATACTTTTTTTTTTTTGGTTTTTCGAGACAGGGTTTCTCTGTATAGCTCTGGCTATCCTGGAACTCACTCTGTAGACCAGGCTGGCCTCGAATTCAGAAATCCACCTGCCTCTGCCTCCCAAGTGCTGGGATTAAAGGCGTGCACCACCACGCCCGGCTTGTCCCATACTTTTTTATTTTTGTGTATGGATTTTTTTTTTTTTTGAGACAGGGTTTCTCTGTATAGCCCTGGCTGTCCTGGAACTCACTTTGTAGACCAGGCTGGCCTCGAACTCAGAAATCCGCCTGCCTCTGCCTCCCGAGTGCTGGGATTAAAGGTATGCACCACCACGCCTGGCCTAAACACTTTACTTCTTAAAATATGGTTTCCTTTCACTGATTCTGTGTGTGTGTGTGTGTGTGTGTGTGTAACCATGGGTTGAACAAGCAGGGCCTTATGTGGGTTAAACATCTGCTGTCATCGAGCCATTTCCTTTTTTTTTTCTTCTTGTTTTTTTCTTTTTTCTAACAGAGCCATTTCCAAGATGGTCATATTTGTAATAGATTTGAGGTCTCTGCTAAGTCCAACATCTGTGCCCACACAGATTTCTTCTGACTTTTTCCCTTTGAGGACCAGTTTTTCTTTGAATGTATCAGTTTTAGTTGGAAAAAAAGACATTAGTATTAGTAAATAGAGGTTCTCAATTTTCCCATAACTAAGTGGTTCTATTATTATTATTATTATTATTATTATTATTATTATTATTATTATTATTAAAGACTAGCACTTTTATAGCTCAGGCTGGCCTTGAATTTGCTATATAACCAAAGTAGCCCTGAACTCCTGATCTTCCTATTTCTATTTCCCATGCACTTATTTCTTTCTTGGCACCTTGACTTAATCTGTGTATTATTTTCCTGTTTTGCACCCAACATTCCCACTGTCTTCCATTTTCCAATAACTCTGAAGCTGAGCTTCCTAAAACCGCCCTGTGCCTAGTGGCCAGCTAGCGATTTGGTCAGATATTGTGAGCCAGGTCCTCTGTTGTCTGTCTGTGTGTTTATACGAGGGTGCATATTCAGTTTGAAAGTCTGCCCTGGCTTGTGGTTTTGGAGGAGTGCTCAGCTATTCTGAGTGGATATACAGAGAGCACAGCAAGGCCTCCTGTGGCTGTCTCACTCCTCATTCTGACAGCTGTCTGGCCAGCCTAGCTGGGCACTGGTCTTCCCTGCATGCTTACCAGTTACTACTGTTACTGCCAATGTCACTGGGTATGGAATGTTATTTGGACTTCAGCTTCATCCAGAATCCCAGGTTAGAATGATTTTAGGGCTGGGGGAAATGACTGGGCTCTCTTCTTTCTTTTCTCTTGCATCCCAGGGAAAGCAAGCCTCACTCCAGAGGCCCTTCTGTGAAGGTAGCCAAGCTCAGCGGCACCTTCTGCCCGGATGCTGCAGGGCTCGGTGTCACTTCTGATCAGCATTCATGTCTACTCAAAGCCTAGAGGATCCCTGGACCCTGAGGAGTAATTCTCTGACAGTGTACTATGAGAAAAGTACTTCTGAGTCATGATGGATCCCTAGTTTTCTAAGAAATGAACAGGTAGGGATGGTAAGATGGCTCAGTGAGTAAAAGTGCTTGTCACATAGCTTAATGCCCTATGTTTGATCCCCTGAACCCATGGTGTCTTCTCATCTACACACACACACACACACACACACACACACACACACACTGGCACCCTTCAGCCTTCACTCACACACAGCATAAGAAAAACAACTTGCTAGTAACGTCTGGCAATGGAGTCATGGTATCTAGACTCTCAAAAAGCTGTTACAATCTACACCGTGCAGGTGAGGTGACGGGAATGGAAATGAAGAGTCCAGCTTAAGACTCACCTGTTCCAGTGTAGATGCAGGGTCTTGCTATGGCCCAAGCCTGGCTTGGAATTTGCTGTGATCTTCTTGCTCTGCCTCCAGATTGCTGGGATTAGAGGTGTGTGCCACCCCGCCCAGTTCTATCTGTGAAATGGCTATCAAGAGTCAGAAAGTCCAGGCAGAATGCTGTTAGCCTTTTCCTATCTCCAAGCCTGAGCTTTTTGTGTGGTTTCAGTTTCTCATTTCTAGCAACCTTCCTGCTTCCTCTAGAGTAATCGAGTCATTCAGCCCCACTGACTAAGATTGAGCCTGTCCACTTTTAGTTGCTACCCAGTGGAGCCCGCACTGGCTTCCTTCCTCCTGGGGAGGGGGTGCCATTATCCTCACCAACTGCAGGGCACCTTCCGTCAGGAGACACAGCTTACTAGAGTACTGAGTTTATGAAGCTCTCCTAACACCAGTACTTGTTAACTGCCAAGTAGGGTTTCAGCCACAAGGCAGCCAGTTATGTCCAGGATCAGAGAAACTCCCCAGTAGACACAAAGACAGCTTAGATGCCTTCTTGGAGTATAGAAAATAGCTGTCAGTCTAGTATTATTTTCAGTACCTGCCCAGGGAGACCCTGCTCATGCACATACACATGGGAGGCGAGCTTGGACTCAGATTTTGTGGTATCCAGGAGAGTGCTCCTTCTTTTCTTTTTCTTTTTTTTTTGTGCAGGTCCTAGTCTAAACCTTCCAACACACTAACCCACATTCAGATATCAGGAGCAGCTGGCTTCTGGTCTGATCCCAGTGGCCTCCCAGTGGTCTCCCAGTGGTCTCCCAGGGGCCCTAGATAACTGCAGGCACCAACCTTCTGCTCTGAAAAGGCTTCCAGTCTTTTTGTCTGTGTACTCCTGGGCCTCTGAGCTTGCTGCCTCCCCAGGGGAATCGCAGGCAGTGTGAGCCTATCTCAGCAGCACCAACCAGTGCTAGCTAGGCTCAGGGTCTGCTCAAAGCCCACCCCCTGGCCCTCAGCTGCAGACCAGGTTTCTGTGCTGACACAGATTCCTGTTCACGGGTGCAGCTGCAGGCAGAGAAGCAGTTTTCACAGGGATTCTGTATCCCTCTACTTCTTGTCTTGACATAGGCTCATCTATAGACCAGGGTGGCCTAGATCTCACAATCCTCAACCCCTTGAAGGCTAGAGTATAAACATGGGCTCCAAAGCCCGGCTCAAGACACTCTTCTTGCTCCTCTTTCTGGAACACTGACTTAAGGGAGCTAATATATCTTAATATGTTATTCATAAAAAGTATTACCCCTTTCTTATAAACAAAACAATTCTCCCAAAACAAAACCAAACTTAATAATCTAAGACCCCCTACTACTACCCAGATTTGCTGCCTCCATTCCTCTGGGGCTTGGGGGGCACAGAGCTTGTTCTGAGGAACTGGGGGTAGGGAGAGTCAAAGACACACAATTATGACTTTCCTGCCCCCTAGTGCTTTAAGCGCTCAGAGTTTAGAACCCAGAAAAGCCTAAAAAAAATCCTTAAGGATGGGGTGGTCCCAGAACTCATGATGCTGAGGACAGTGGAGTCCTGAGTACTAGCAGGGAGCAGGGTTCAGAGTTTCAAAGATTTTCAGGAGCCTTTTCTCTGGGCTGGGAATCTGGAGCCTAGTACCCATAAACAGTTTGAATTCCTTCTTCCTAAGGTCTTTTTTGTCCCTGCCCTAAACCAATTCTCCTTTGGGGAAGTGACTTACTAGGACTCCCACCTGGATCTTGGCAGTAAAAATTCTATAGAACACTCTATGGGAAAACACCGCTGGAGGGATCTGGAATACGGGTAGTGTCAGAACATAGGGCAGGCCAAGGCCAGCACTGGACAAAGCTATCCTACTCTTACCCTGTTCATTCTTAGCAATTTCAGGAGACAAAGGCTAGCTGGCACTGCAGAGCCAAGGAGGGGCTTGTCCCTTCTCTGGCCCCTGTAGTTCTGCTGAAAGTGGGACCAGATAATGGGTGGCTGGGCATGGATTGAAATGACAAACGGTGGCTCTTCTACAAATGTGGAGGTTTATTTCAACAAAACGTGAAAAGAGTGCATTGGACTGAAGCCCCTGCTCGTTGGTGTGTGTGTCCATCGAATTCTCACTGACACGAGTGAAGGCTGCTTTGTGAACAAGTGGACAGATAATATGGCAATCTCAGTTGAAGCCAGTCTGGGTCAATACATCATTCATCCTCCTCCCTCAGTAACCTTGCATGTTTAATGGGCTGTGGCTCTGACTTCTCCATATGAGAAGGCACAGTCCTGGGGACGGAGCAGCAGGGAAAAGGGACTTATACAAGCCCAGCCCACTCCACCTCTGAAGGAGGCAGGACAGGCCTCCAGGAAGGCAACTTTCATACCACCAGAGGTGTGTGGGATTGGATGTGCTGTAGCACAAGTGGAGGCTGGAGACAAATCCCATCCTTACCTACCAGGTAAGCAGGGAACCAAGGGCCAGAGAGCTTGCTTCTGGACTAAGGATGCTCCCCACCTGATCCAGCCCTGGCCCTCCTGTTCCTTCCACCAGGGCTTGTGAGGGTGGGGCAATTCGCATCTATAGTCCCTTGGATGTCCACTTGCAATGTGGCACCATTGAGAAGGTCCTCTGGAATATCTGCTTGAGGTGCTCCTGAAGGGGAGGTCAGCTCTTTTCGTGGAATCCAGGTTAAGGCTCAGACTGAAGTACTCACTTGAATGGTTTCTGTGGCAGGCATCTTTTTCCTTCTTGATTTTCAGCGACAGATGTATTAGTCATAAAGTAGAAACTGGATGTTATACAAGTTCTGATCATCTTCATTCTTGCTTTAGGAACACAAATTCTGAACCATCAGCTGCTTTCTTGGCCAAATGGATTGTTAAACTCTTCGGGCCACCCCTGAGGAAGCCGTGTTGCTGTCCATGGAGGGCCCAGAGGTCTGGAAACACCAGCACCGAGACTGAACTGTAAGGTATCTTAAGGGCAGGTGAATTCTTGTTCCCTGGAAGCCTCCTAACATCAAGAAGGCCAGTTTCTGGTGCTGAAAGCATAGGTGTCATCAGGTGGGTGACCTGCCATACCTTCTGCCAGAAATAGGCATGGCCCCATAGTGACAACTTGTCCCTAGAAGAGACTTCTCCTGTCTTGAAGTCCTCTCTCCCTATCACCAATAGGAAAGAACCTCTTCTTAGCTCACCACCTTAGGCTTCTGCACTGCCTGCCTGTCTCCATCCACCCACAGAGGCTAGGGCCCTTATGCACAGGCCTTTAGCTCCTAGGTATAGTCACTATATGACTACATAGTGGTAAGGAAGGTGGTGGCAGGGTGACCATCTCCCCAGGGTTACTGAGACGCCACTGAAGTGGTTGAGAGTGTTTGACCAGGAACAATGACATGGTCTAATTTTGAGCCTGCCTGTTAGATCATGGCTTTGCCTTCATCTCTGTGTTCTCACAGGCTTATGACAGATTTTCTGCTCTGACATTTCTCATAGTTATCTTGCTGTGGTTAGATGGGACTGTCCCTCTCCAGTGCCTGGCATGTGCTTGGCTGCAATGTGGGGTAGTGACCAATGGACTTGCGTCTCCTGGCAGCCCCAGCCCTCCCCTGCTGCCTGTGGCTGTGGCTCATGGGGCAGGGGCTGCAGACACTTGGACACTGTTCACACGACCCTATGCTGGGGCAGGCAGGATGGAGGGCAGTCCTGCTTTAGTCTAGTAAGACCTCATGGTACAGGCAAGTACCTTTCATTGCCTTCTCAGTCCTGTGCATGGGAAGAGGACTGTCATCACAGCTGGGCTAATAAATACTGAATCGGGTATGTGTGACTGGGCTGTGTGATCCTATAGCCCAGGATGTCATGCAGAGCCTGAAACACTCAAGGGAAGCAAATGCCACTGATCCAGTCTCAGGCCTCCGGTGCCTTCTCATTACAATGGTCTCAGATGGGAGAGGCAGCCCTAGCTCTCTTCTCCGGAGACAGGGCAGGGATGGGTGGGAAGCTCCTCCTACGTGGAAGGGGAATCCATAGTGGAGAGGATCCTTACAACTTCTGCTCGCTGGGTGGGTGAGATGTGCTGGGTCATGTGGACGATGGAGTCCATGGCGACTTCTGGATTGGCCTGTACTAAGCTGGAGAGAAGAGTAGGGATTGTGAAGAAGAGATAGGTAGAAGGTCTCGGCTAGCCTGCTTAAGAACTGCCAGACAGGCTAACGGGGGCCAGCATACACACTACTCACCACGTCATGGACTTTCCTATGCTTAGATGTAGCTAGGTAGCTAGGGAGCAGTATAAAATGAACTAGAAAACATCTTTTAGTTCTCTAACATGTTTTAGAAAACTAGAAAACATGTTAGAAAATAAGAAGTAATTAAAAAATAACCCCCCAAAGAAAAAATGATGGGGACACAATAACAGTGGTCACATAGAATAGTGGTGCCAAATGTCCCAAAGCAAACTATAAAATAAGGTTAGTAGAAATAGTCTACATCAATAATGAATATAGAAATGTATCAGGGAAGACAGCAGCTCTTGCTTGCAGAGTTTGAGTGGAGTATAATTGTGGAAAGCAAGAGTTCAGATCAAGGACTATTGAGCTTGGCTAGGCAATAGAATTTTAACATCAGGGTCAGATGGTCTTTGGGTGCCTTTCAGTGGGGTGGCCAGAACATGGCATGTATGATGATATGGCTATAATGCAGAACTTGAATCACAAAGAAACATCAGATAACCTAAAATAAGAATGTTCAGCCGGGCGTGGTGGCGCACGCCTTTAATCCCAGCACTCGGGAGGCAGAGGCAAGCGGATTTCTGAGTTCGAGGCCAGCCTGGTCTACAAAGTGAGCTCCAGGACAGCCAGGGCTATACAGAGAAACCCTGTCTCGAAAAACCAAAAAAAAAAAAGTTCTATAGGCCAGGCAGTGGTGGTACACACCTTTAATCCCAGCACTTGGGAGGAGGCAGAAGCAGGCGGATTTCTGAGTTCGAGTTCGAGGCCAGCTAGGTCTACAGAGTGAGTTAGGTGGCTGGAGAGATAGTTCAGTGGTTAGAGCATTGACTGCTCATCTAGAAGTCCTGAGTTCAATTCCCAGCAACCACCTGGTGGCTCACAACTGTCTGTGATGAGATTTGATGCCCTCTTCTGGTATGTCTGATGATGGCAATGGCTGCTCACATACATACATTAAATAAATGATACAGAAGACCAGGGCATGGCAGCATAGATGATTCCCACGTGCTCCAGCCACCATCATGGGAAAACTCCATAAAAGCATTTAGTCAGTAGCCTGCTAAAGGTGAGCACTTTACTGTAGCCACCTAGGAGAGCGTTCTGCCCTTGAAGTTGGCATACAGTGCTATAGGTAAACACATGAACAACAGGAAAGTTACTCGCACCAGCTCTTACTTTTATGACTTTTTTCTAAGTAACATATTTCCAAACAGTTTCACGGGCATCTCCCCAGGGGGGTGTCAGCTTTCCCTCCTCCTAGGATCAGCTACTTGGTTTGAGTCTCTGTACCTAGAGTGAACACGTGAGTAAAAGTGTCCTGACACAGGAAGCTGTGTCTGTTTCTCTCATAGTTTATTCTGAACTTTTAAGGAAATCAGCCCCCTCCTGGCGGTCTCACCTGCGGATCTGCTTGAGGACATAGTCCCTGCTGATGTATTTGATGTTCTCCTCTATCACAGAGCGGACACCATCTTCCTCTGTCAGTTGCTTCTCCAGCCACTCCACCAGGTCCTTATTATTGTCCCAGACGTAAGCCTGCAAACACGCAAGCCTTGGTCAGACACCGGGGCCAGGCCTCAACACCCAATTGTCTAGTATCCCAAAAGCTTTCTTGGTGTACAAACACTGTTCGCCATTCTCCTTTTCTGTCGTGGCTGCACGGGGAGAGGACAGGCTCCCGGTGGGAAGCTGCCTTCATCTGTCTTCCTTTCTTTGGCCTCTGGATGCTCACGTGGGAGTCTGTCCTGGGAGGCTCCCATCTACTGTCCTACAACAGGTCTACTTAAGTGTGATCAGGAGGGAAAGGTGTGTATGTGGCTGCTTCTGTTTGGAAGAGCAGAGACACTGATCCTCAAGGTCTATTCCAGTCCTAGCAAGATGTGGCAGACAAGGCTTCAACTGTGCCTTAGCTGGGAAGCCTGCTGTGCCTGGTAAAGACATGGGAGCAAGGCTTACAGGACAACACACAGTACAACTTGGCTGCTGATACGGGGAAGTCTTTTGTTTTGTTTTGTTTTTTTTTGAGACAGGGTTTCTCTTGTGTAGCCCTGGCTATCCTGGAACTCACTTTGTAGACCAGGCTGGCCTCGAACTTAGAAATCCTTCTGCCTCTGCCTCCCAAGTGCTGGGATTAAAGGCATGTGCCACCACCGCCCAGCACGGGGGAAGTCTTGGTGCTACAGTACTGCCACCAAGTCAGAAAGCTAACCCACTATGAGCTCTGAGAACACCTCGGAGGGTCAGGAAGTCTGCAGCCCTCAGAGTCTCACAGCTCACCCCTCACCTCCTTTCTTTCAAGATCATTTAGCTGAGTATTTGTGAGGCAGATGACTACATAATAACTCAGGAGTGTGTTAGAAGCCTAATAGCCTTCTCCTTGCTCTCTTCTCTCATTTCTTTACAAATCATTTAGGAATCGTTTTGTTAATGGTTTCCGGAAAACCAAGTACCACCATTAGGGCTCATTCATATTTATGTCATTTTGTTTGGGTAATTAACCACAAAGCTCGTCATTTAAAGGTGCGCTACCCTTTTCTGTTATCACTAACGAAGTCAAAGTCAGAATGACAATGAGTTTGGTGCTGTAATTTAATAGGTGGGCACTGTAGGGACTCTGAGGCTTATGTCGTGGCTTCAGGAAACCCAGATACAAGCAAAGTCACAAAAGCCATAGATAGCTGCAACCTCAGGTCCTACACAAGTGTAGACTGAACATTCTAAGATGCAGCATCTGGCATTAGGAAGGACACTGGGTTGTCTTCTAACAGAAACCATGCTTTAAAAATACCATTTATTGCGGGGTGCGGTGGCGCACGCCTTTAATCCCAGCACTCGGGAGGCAGAGGCAGGCGGATTTCTGAGTTCAAGGCCAGCCTGGTCTACAAAGTGAGCTCCAGGACAGCCAGAGCTACACAGAGAAACCCTGTCTCGAAAAACCAAAAAAAAAAACAAAACAAAACAAAAAAAAACCAAACCATTTATTGTTAGGTGCCACTGCACCTGTAAGGATGAGGCAGGAGGATAGAGGGTTAAGGCTACTGGCTACACTGAGGCCCGGGTACAGAGCGAGACCCTGTGCTTGTCTTTCAGACTCATGTCCTCCCCTGACTTAGCTGGCAAAGCTGGCTGTGCCTGGCTGTTTACTGTGGCTGGATCACACGCTCCCAGGACTGAGGAGCAGTAAGCCTTTCCAGTAGTCTGTCTGTCTACCTCTTTTCCTGGTTCCAGATTTGCTCTCTTTGGGCATATCTGATGGAGGTAAGCTTTCTTCATAGAACAAGCTGGGAACTTCCCTCCTCTGTGCAGCCCCTCCGAGTGTCTGCGACAGGGAAAGAGGAAAACCCTTTGCTCCAATGGAAAACTATGGCAGACTCTGTGGAGCAGGAGGCACCTTGCTCATGTGGTTCAGCTCATGGCTGGCCCCAGATGAATGTACACACCTGCACTTTAGCCACCTTTATAAACCTGGCCACCTACTCTGTGGTGATGAAAAGGTCTCTGTGGCTTGAGGACTGTACACCTTCCCCAACTTAGGAGGATTTGGTGGAGAGAGGTGCAAGAAAATAAAACAATAGCAGCTTTAGCTTCAGAAGGAAACCAAACAAAACCCAACTAGATTCACTCAGGAGTCCCAACGCCTTTAGTTTAGGAGAATATTTAATACTCTTATTAATCATTTTTAATCCGTTTGCTTTTAATTAAGAAACAGCATGATGCTTTGCTATCAACATATGCCAGGGAGCAGATTAATTGTGGCTTAAGATAACTCTCCTTGATTGGTGTAATGCATTAGCTAACGAGATGCCAGCTTCTAACGATGCTCACACACTACACTGGAGAAAGTCAGCTACCCTCTAGAGTAAACACTCCCGCCTTCCCCTCCCGCAGCCACAAGCTACTGAAGGTGTTTCAACAGTTCCCAGGCAGTACTACAGTGCCACATTCCAAGCTTTTAGATGCTTAAACATATGGTCCCAGCTTATGAAACACACTGTTGAGAACACACTGGATGTAGCCACTAGGCCGGAAGCCCAGAGTTCTAACCAATTGTGTTTTTAACAATAAGAAATTTGCGTTTTGTCTGAATCAGTCTGGAAGGGTTTGCCATACTCTCTGCTCTGAGTTATTCTGTTCCATTTAGGAAAAGCAAGAACAGTTATGAGACTCACCATTCCAGCTATGAGGAAGGACAGGCCACTTCTGTTCCAAGGGGGAAAAGTCATTATCATGTTCTTCCTTAGAATTATAAAAATGTAGCTATCTACTATGGATTTTAAACAAATATGAAATGCTGGCTATTAACCTCATGACAGCCTGGGACCACTTGTCTGACATCCCAGCCAGAGCATCTTAATATCAATAAAATATCAATAATTAAACATCACAACACTTGCTTGTCTTACAATACACGTTCAAAGACAATACACGTTCAACAGACACTCTTTCTGCATCAATGGTTAAGTATCTCAGGCACCACTCAGCCTCACTAATTATATGTAATAATTAGTCTAGCTTACAAAATCTAAATGACCTGTTTGAAAAGGTTCATTTCTAATGCACTGGACAGCTGTTAAGCTCTCCCTAAGCAACAGTAGAACAGGGCCAGGGAGTGACTAGGGCACAACCTGGTGGCTGTGAGCCCTGACTACCACGCCTACAAATGACTCCACTGTGTGGGCTGCTTAAGAGATGCTTCCCAGCTGGAGCGATGCCTAGGAGCCATCTGACCTGGTGTGTATGGAGGGGGTGGGGGAGGATGAGGGAGATATACACACTCTAGAAAGATTGTTTTTAATATATCAATGTTTCCAAGGTTATGACCTTCCAACACCCAAGATGCAAGGTCATTTCCTTCAGGGGCTTTGGAGAACACCACAGAAAGATTGTGTAAGCAGTGGCTTGCTAGATTCCATGGCTGGGCCAGGCCATTGTTGCCATTTTGCCCTCACCTTATCCCTCCCTGGCACAGTGAACTATCTATAGGTTCCTTGAGGCAATAGAGGCCTATCAACCCAAGATCCGATTCCATTTGGAAATCCAGAATAGGAGGAAGCAGATAACCCTGCGGACACTACTGTGAGCCTGCGATCCTTCCAGGCTATGTCAGTGTGACCAAGTCTTGTACTTTAACCCTCCCTCCCTTCCTCCCTCCCTCCCCATTTTGTTCTCTTCTGGAGACAAGGCCTCACTATGTGTACACCTGACTAGCCTAGAAATCCCGTCCCTGAGTTTTGGGATTGAAGATATACCCCACCAAGCCTGGTTGCTATTTAACTTCTAACATACTTTGCCTTCGACACCATAAACAATATCCCCATTTTATACATAAGGGAATGGGGGTTCAAATAATGTGTTCAAGCAAATAAATGTAAAGATGGAAACCTCAGAGTTTGAGATCTCAAAACCCACTCCCCCCCCCCCCCCCCCAGACAGGTTTCTCTGTATAGACCAGGCTGGCCTCGAACTCAGAAATCTGCCTGCCTCTGCCTTCTGAGTGCTGGGATTAAAGGCATGCGCCACCATGCCTGGCTCCATATAAAGTTTTAACTGTGATTTCTCCTGTCAGAGTCTGCAGGCACAGAACCAATCAGCCTGTTAGAAAACTCTATACCTCAAATTGTGGAGCTAGAAATCAAAACAGAAACCATCTTCATGAAGCAAACATGTGCTATGTTTGCACCACCTAATTCCACCCATAGCTTGTGAAGCTTTTCCTTAAGGAGCTGTGGTTACGAAGCTGCTTCTGACCACAATGAGACCACGAGCCATAAACCCAAGAACTTCCTCTAACAGGACTGCCCAGTGGATCCAAGCAGCATCCTAGAAATCATGGGATAAAGGTCTCTAAAGGAACAGAAGTTTCATATCGCTCAAGAAAAAAAAGAATCTCTAAAAGCATGGCTAATAAATGCCTATCACTTCATGACTTCTGCACCAGTAACTACAACACAGACCTACCATTCAAAGACTCTACCAGTGTCTGCATCTGAGGGAAACAGCCCATGAAATCTGTCACTACTAGAAGACTGTGTGTGTGCCTCCACACACCAAGTGCTTCAGTCATGTCCTAACACCAGGCAGCTTCTGTGCCCTGCAGAGGCAGCGCTACACCTTCAGTACTGCAGCACTGCCTCCTCTCAAGGGCGCTGCCGATTTTATCACCTATCCTACACTAACCAGGTCCTGCTGAGCCTGCAGAACGTGGCAGGAGGTTTCAAAGTCGCATGTCCTGACTTCACAGGCTCAGCTGTTCTTCCTTTCTCTCTTTCCTGCCCTCTGGTAGGAGAGCTCACGGGGAATGCAATATTCTGTAAACACGGGCAAAGGAAATAGTATCATCTATTGGGGATCGCAGGTATTTAATGCGCAGACAGTCTCTTCCAGAGCTGTGTGCCTGCAGTGTCCTCTGCACTCCATCCAGCTGGGAGCCTGAGCACATACAGCTCACACTGATGAGAGATAGCAATGGCTGGTTTCTTTAGACACACTGCCCCCTGGGAGGATGCCACTAAGGAGCAAGCGAGGGACCTATCTATTCACTTCATGCTTGGAGGGAAGCTATTCCTTCTCCTCATCCTTGTGCCCACCGAGGCTGTGCACGTCCATTAGTGACTAATGTGGTAGGGAGGCGTATGGGCCACACACACACACTCCATTTACCTAGCTGGCCACTCTTAACTGGAGAACAACCTCTTATTTTACACTTGCATGACTTTCAATGCCAACTTCCACTAGAAGCTGCCAGTAGCCACTGACAAAATTGTCTCACTCAATTATGATGCCAGAGATTGACCTTAACCTGAACCAAATGTCAGAGAATGTCCCACTCCCCTGCTGCACATCTGAAATATTTATCCAAGAAGCTTCCCGGTCATAAAGAAACAGGCAGACTTAACACAAAGGTGAATTTCAGAATACTCCACATCACTGGCTTTAAAACTGATGGTTGAATCTTACAGCTTCTCAATGAGAAAGGTCATTAGCAAAGACTCCAGGTAGCTTTTTTGAGGAGACTGGAGTGGCTCTCTGTAGGACAAGGCTACCAGCCACTTTCCATCAATATCTGACAGTCACCAAAGATTTTGATCACACACGTAATAAATGACAAAGTATATCTGTCTAATAGCCTGATAAAACAGGAGCAGCAAAATGGCTTAGCAGTTAAGGACACTTGCTACCACGGCTCAAGACCTGAGCTTGATCCCAGGAACCCACATGGTAAAAGAAAAGAATCAGTTCCTTCAAGTTGTCCTCTGACTTTTACGTATGTATAAACTGTGGTGTGCCTGTGTAGGCAGGAATATTGTCTCTCACTGCTAAGCCCCAAGGGTCTAGTGTGCTGTAGTGTTACAAAAGGTTTGCTAAATGCCTCTGCGGCTGCAGAGAGGCCTTTCTAGCTTTTCTGACAGGATCTGAGACCACAGCATCTGGCTGGGTGTGAACAGGAGAGGGTTCGGGTATTGGGTTCCTCTTTTACACCCTGCCCCTGAAGGCCTGGAGCTTCTTGGCCACCCTGTAACTCTCAGGTGCGCTGAACAGGGTTGTGGAAATGCCTCAAATACCTTCACTGTGCCTTCCACTTCTACAAACCAGCGTCTCAACATGGCCTGGATCTGGCCGTCAGTCAGCTCAGGGTTGGCATTGTGGATTTTCTTCTTGACCAGGTCCTCCAGCAGGAGGCGCCTCAGCCGCCAGTAGAAGAACGTGCGGGATGTTTTCCAATCCAAGATATCCTAGAATCACATTAAGTGTAGAGGAGTTAGTGTGGTCACTGCAGCACTAGCACTCAATCCGAAGGAACCCGAGGCATACGAAGCTACTCTCCAGGAAAGTCTTCAAACACTCCAAAACTGGCCTCCCAACAGAACACTGCACAGCCAGGAGCCTGCCAAATGCTACCCAAGACCTCTCAGTGGTTTTGAGTGAGTCTGAATGCCCAGAGAAATAGAAAGGTAATGATCTGTTTTGAGCAGTCAGCTCAACTTTCATGCAGATCAAAGGTGAATCAGCTGTCACCATAACTTTGACATTGTAGTACTCCACAGTCTGAGGATCCCCTGGATTGATGTCACTTAATGAAGGCACACATGACTCAGTCTCCTACTAGAATCCTCAGAGTGGTGTCAGGATTCCAAGGAAACCTAAATCATTTTGTTTTATATGACAGGGGACACAGAAAAGGGGAAAGATCTCTTAAACAAAACTGGAAATGGTTTGATCTGCATAAACCGTGCTGATCTGGCCCTCGCAGCTGCCTGCTTGTGCGCCTATGTCACTTACAAGGCTTTGACAAGTCAGAAATGGCAATTGTGTTACTTACGTTAATGACACCCTTCTCCTGCATCCGGCCTGGTGTGTCGTGCAAGTCAGCAAACTGCACAGCTACCTGATGGTAAATGGGAATTAGGAACTCCTCCCGCTCCTTCAACTTGCTCTCCAGCTCCTTCCGCTCAGTGGGGCTCAGCTCTGGGGTGCCTGCAATTATATAAAGCTGTCTGTCACACTCAGCAGTGACCAGAAGTCTTGGCATTGATGTAGCCGCCGTCCTTCCCGCTAGGCCCGGCTTTCCACTGTCCTCACTAAGTCTCTGATGCAGAACAGACTCTGAGATGGTAGTCCTGTCCTTTGTCACAGGGAGCCCACGTGTCTTCTTTGTCCTATAGAGGTCACAAGTATGAAAGCAATGGTGGCAACTCTGCTCTCCAGGCCTCTTCTGAGCAGGTGAAGTGAGCACCAAGGTCTGGACTCTCACAGTCCAGTGCCCTAGAGCAAGGCTCTTTTTTCCCCACAAGGTGAGACTGGTGCATGGACGCCATGACCATCATTACTGATGAGCCTCCCCTTCGAGGGCAGAGCACAGACCAGCAGTGCTGGTTTTACCACGTCCTCAACAGGTGCCTGGGAAACTGCTAAGCACAAAGTTGCAAGCTGCTGTACTCCACAGCCTCTAACGTCAGATATTGATATGCTTAACCTCAAATAGTACATTTAGTCAAGTAAAGCAGGTTCTGTGTATTATTGCCTGGTTTCCCAATCCCTGACCAGGTGACAGCATTTCAGGAGAGGAAGAGAAGAGCAGCTGTGTGAATTGCTAAGCATAGAGCACAGAAGACTTTAACTCCCAGGTTTTAGTAGAGGTGTTGCTATGTTTGATTCCCCCCCTAATTACTTTGAGGATGGGGTTTGTAATCAATACTGAAGATTTATCTGTCTGCCAGGAAAGGAAGAGGACATCTAGCTAAAGAAACAACAGGTGACAGCCTGGTGCTGGGGACAATCTCATGTGTTCTGTCACTAGCACTGACAAATACATCAGCACAGGTGATGGGATGCAGAAGAGAAAGCTCTGCTTCAAGCATATGCCTGTCTGGAATCAGACCTTGTTTCTTATGCCATTATGAACCACATGCTTATGAACGGCCCTGGGCTGCCACGTGAGCCATAAGCATCACACAGAAGGACAGGGAGAAGGACAGGATGGAATCTAGCACCTCGCCTCATTTTATGCACTTTTTGGATGTCCAGATCCCCATGTTTTACAACTGTGAGAAGCAGGTCCAGTCCCATGGGTCTTGGGTGCTCACACTGAAGGCCACCACTGACCTTCTGCCTCAGGCCCCATTAATCTTCACAACTGCCTAAGGCTGTATTTTTCTCAGCACCTTACAGGTAAGGGCATTGAACACTGAGAACTTTTGTGACTTATCAAGGCCATAGAGCAATGCAGTGACAGCCAGGACTTCTCTGAGGCTTTTGGTCAGTATTACACTGCTGTTTTTCCTTGGAGAAGACCGGTCCTCAGTAGTAGTGGACCCTTTCATTTCAGAAGGCTAAGGCACAGCAGAAGACTCAGAACGAGGAGGCACAAGTCATCTTAGTCTTACTGTGCAGCTAAGACCAGGACAATGTCTGTAGCTTCTACTGTTTTAGTCAAGGATGTAAAAATACAGTTTTCTGGGGCCCAAAGGATGGTAGGAGACTGAGAAGACAGTTCAGCAGGGAACTCCTAACTCTTCAATGTTCCACGGGGTAAACAGCCAACATTGTACTTGAATGTACATGTGTATCTATATGGGCCATACATAATTTATTGAGCATTTATTTTGTGTCAGGCACTGCACTTGAGTTTCTCAAGATCATATATGTCATAAGTCAATACACACACACACACACACACACACACACACACACACACTCTCTCTCTCTCTCTCTTACTTCAGATATAGAGTTGTATAGCTGTTACCCTGCTGCTAAGACAGATCCTCAGTGCTTCAAGTATTTTTCAGGCTGCTTTATATAGATTCTCTCTGACCCTCATACCCACTTTGCACTTTAGAAACCAGAAGAGAGGCTCTGAAGTATAAAGTGGCCCTGGCTGTTAAGCAATTCAGTCTGGATTTACACTCAGGTCTGGCCACACCCAAAGCCTGTGCTTGTTCTCAGTAATAGTTCTGAAACTGGTTGAGCAGATCTCCTGGCAGTAGCTGGAGAGCTGGTTCCTTGTGTTTGCACAGATTTAAGAGCAGTCTCAACATTTGGATGCAGTAGGAGAAGGAACAACAGGCTGAGGAGAGCCTTCTGGAAGCAAGCTGTTGATGGTTTTACCATGTTGGAGGAAAGGGGGAGGATGGGCCAATTGCACTAGTCTAGAATTTCGAAGGAATAATGAAATAATACGATGGTCCTCTTGTCTTCCCAGGAGTCAGAAAATGAAGCAGTATTCCCCAGAGGCCACCTCAGAAGAGAAACAGGGAGAGGAGAGGTGCTGACAAGCCTTAAGCGTGTAAGAAGGCCCAGGGTCTGTGCTTTGTTTTGAGGAAAAGTCTCTAAATCTTTTATGTCCTAGTAGTGAGGGCTGCTCTCAAGTGGGTGCCACCCTTGTGCCCTGCCAAGGGCCCCACTCCCTGTACAGCAGAGCAGCCAGCTCCGGTAATGATTTAGGGGAGATTAACAAATATGTCAATGTCTATTTTCTGCTTAATTTAAAAGCAGCGTCTATAAAGATTTTTGACTTCTGAACCCTGTTCTCCTGAAAGAAAGAAGGTAAGAATGAGGAGGGATAAAGAGTGATTATCCTATCATTGATCGTTTGTCAGGAGCATTTCTTATTCACTGGACTATTGTAAAAAGCTAAGCTCTCGATCAATCCTGTAAGCTCCCTGTACAATTAAATATCTTGGAATGGTTTTCTTTCTTTTCTAGCCAGATTGTAGGGCCTCAGGGTTTTTAGGAAAGTGTGTGTGTGTGTGTGTGTGTGTGTGTGTGTGTGTGTGTGTGTGTTTAAGAATATGCTCTACAGAGGAAAGCCATTCTTTAGAATCCTGCCTTAGGCAAAGGCTGAAGTGGGAGAAAGGTAGGCTACTCCTATCCCTTCACAAAACCACAAGTGCCCATGAAATCCTAAGAGCCAAACGAATGATTCAGGAATTAACATAGAGAGTAAAAAACAGACAAGCCAGCACTAGCCTAATCAAGTACCAGAGCTGATACCACTGAGATGCCATGCTGCTTCCAGTTTCTCTAATGTGTCAGCCCTGAAAGGTCATGACCTCAAAGATGAGGAGACTAAGAGGCAACAAGTAACTTGCCAAATGCTGAAGAACCAGGAGACCAGAGCTGGCACTGGAGGCCTACAGAGTCCAGTCAGAGTCCTGGGTTTTTAAATTCTTTTATATTTATTTGTTTTATGTATATTAGTGTTTCATCTGTATGTAAGTGTACGACACATGTGCCTGGTGCCCACAAGGGTCAGAGATATCATTGGAAACTCTGGGACTGGAGTTACAGATGGTGTGAGCTGCCACATGGGTGCTGGAAACCAAACTCTGGGCCTTTAAAACAGCTTACACTGATCTACAAGTATCCCAGTCCCACTGCCTGTCAGGCTGAAACCAGGACAAACAGTGCCACATGGAGTAGCTGGCTTCTGCAGCAACTATCTGTTTAACACAGAAGAGAGCCAGCCCTACCCCAGGTCAAGCAGATACGACCCAGGGAGTAGGGCTTGGGGTAGGGAGTAGGGTTTTGTACCCTCACCCAAATATATTATGTGTACACACACACACACACACACACAATATTAAAGTTTTAAAAAACGAAAACACTCTTAACTTGTCTTTTAAGAAGCTTATGTAGATCTAAACCTAACTTTAACTTTTATAGATTCTTCTTTCTCTTAAAAAAAAGCAGTTTGCTTTGATTGGTTACACATAAGATATACAAGGGCTAAGAGCTGGATTACCCTCCCCACAAGGCTCCTGAATGCCACAGAATTAAACCTGTTACTGAAAAAAATCACAAAGACTGATCTCTTTTTCTGGTTCAAATGTAGCACCAGAAATAGCAGTTACAAGAACTATGTAATCACGTTTTCTTTGTTGGAAAATTTCCTCTATGAGAATAGTAAGAAAAATCACAAAAAAAGCATTTCTGTATTTATATATATATATATATATATAACATGTGCTTTCAAAAAAAAAGATTTTTTTTTAATGTGCATTGGTGTTTTGCTTGCATGTATGTCTGTGTGAGGATGTTGGAGCCCCTAGAACAGGAGTTACAAATAGTTGTGTGCTCCCATATGGGTGCTAGGAATTGAATGCAGGACCTTGGGAAGAGCAGCCAGTGTTCTTAACTGCTAAGCCATCTCTCCAGCCCTAACAGGTATGCTTTAAAAACAAGACAAAACAAAAAGACACAAAAGCATTCTTGAGTAACTGTAAATTAGATCCTCCTGTTTTAAATGCCCCAAGGGAGCTATTTAGAAGGACCCCTGCAGTGGGTCCCTAGGTAAAGCACATAATCCTTTTGTAATGGGAATCTTTTCTCCCAATATATCTGTTTCTCTCCCCCAACTCCACAGTCCTATTTTCATATGTCTGCTTTTTTTTTTTTCCAAAAGGGGCCACACCTACTTAACACAACTGCATTGCATATTGATTCCAAGTGTAATCTTCCCAAGGGTTGTCTAACCCTTGCAATAGTGTGAAAAAAACTTATTCATATTTTAAACAATCAGTACAGTAAACTGAATAAAAATGAATAGTTCTCCCTTCAGTCCCTCCCCTGCTCTCATGTAGACATATCCACATGAGAAAGTGAGGGGACTAACACAGTTTCCTTAATTCTGGTAGAGAGATCCTTTCTGGCCTTTGCTGGTCTCTCCCTAAATCTGGCAGGACAGGATACATGGATCTGGGCCAGCTAAGAACGAGAGGGGAAGAAGGCCTTGGACATACTCTGATATCTCAGCTTTTAGGTCCATAGGAGCCTGGGTTTACCTGAACAAAATCCCCGCTAAATCCTAATTGTAAATCACAGCTTTCTGTGAGGGAGCAAGGCTGGTGTGTGTGTGTGTGTGTGTATACACACACACACACACACACACACACACACACATACATATATGTGAGTGCATTCACACACACACACACAAAAATTGGATTGGTCTGAAGTCGGACCAATGGCTTAAAATGGCTCCTCCACAAATGCCATGGTCTCACTAAATTATATCAAGCTAAATAGGCTGAGAATTAAAGTGAGGAGGGGTGGAAGGACACTCCATGCATTACAGGTGAGACATCACTTTTAAGGCATAAATATTGGGACATTTTTCCTAGTCTCAACTTCCTAGGCAAAAATACCTCTTTCTGCTTCCAACAAGCAACATAACAGCTTGAAGAGATGGGAAAACACACACTTTTGATAGTAACCCCTCAATCTCCATCACCCAAGATAATCCTTTTTAGGTCATTCTTGCTGATAAAGAGGTAGCTTTGGGGAAAGGTATCTGGAAGTTTTACATGCATACCCTCAATTGCCACAATACTCCAAATGCACCAAATACCCCAACCTATTAGGCATATTAGATCCTAGTTAGGCCTGAAGACTGGGCGAGGGCCAGCAAGAACTGAACCTGTCAGCCATCAGGGCAGTTTCATATGGGTAGAGCTATGGAGTTACATGGCAGGCTGCCCAGCTGTCTGGGAACAAGGGTTCCCCAGGTGCTCACTGTACTGAGGGACACCTGGATACTAATAACTGCTTTGTACTTGGGCTCAATAGTTTCTTCTCCATCTAGTGATGTAAAGATCCATGGGAAGACCTCAGCTCACCAAACAGGAGAGGCAGGGCTAGCCTAGCACTCCTCTCCCCTGCCATTGTCCTGCGGTCTTCCGAGAGACAGTACTAGGATGATACTGAGACACAGACAGGCCTTAGAGGACCCGGACTGTTTCCAGAAAAGGAATTTGATTTCCTTAGCCCCAAACGGTAGAATGTAATCCTCCCTTCAATGACTACCAAGGCTTGCTGCATCTGAGAACAGGGTCAGACCTGGCTCAGTGATGGAACATCCTGCCATCTGAACTTACTATTAAGGACAATTATTTCATTTCAAACAGAAATTAGCATATACTGGTATTACTGTAAATCTGCAAACCTTCTCTTCTAAACCAGCCATCAAAAATGGCAAACACTCATTTAAGAACGTAAGCTCCTGGTTTCAATTCTTAGCTCTTTCTCTTATCTACCTATGAAATACAGTTTGGAAGAGATGAAGTAAACCACTCAGAAATTATTATTTATATCCTTAGCGAGTAAATTGTAATTTTGTGCAGCCAATCAGTTTGCACAGGTCTGTTTAGGTACTCTGTGGGTTTTCCCCAGTACAGAGGCTGATTTGGAAGATCAGAAATACAAGATAACACCTACTCCTATAGGCTTTGGCCTAAATCAGATTTTCTCTGTGTAGCTGGTTTTAGCCCACAATGGGAAAGAATCCCTGTTTGATTTAGACCAGGCTCAGTATTCAGCTCAGAGACTGAGAATTCTACTCTGCTCTCATGTGCATTTACTGTTTGTCTTGGAAGCCTTGTTTAATCTACATTCTTGCTTCAATTTTGCAATCTAGACAATGAGGTCATTTTTCACCTCCTTTGTAAAAGGCATTTGGTAGTGTTTGGTCATGGGCATTGTGAGAGAAGCCAGAGGACACTGCACCTCTCCCCAGACTGGGTTTATATGATGCTGTCATAGCTCATCTAAGCCAATCTGCTGCGTTGTAACTGTACTTGAGTAGTCTCTGAGAGACTGCGAATACCTGTAAGTAACGTGCCTTACGATTATTTCTAATCGACTCATGTTTCCAAGATGCCTGGAGTCAGAGATTGCTTCAGATTTAGCAGACCATGGACTCATCCATCCACCTATTTATTCATTCACTCATTCTTTGAGACAGGGTTTCTCTGAGTAGCTCTGGTGATCCTGGAACTTACTCTGTAGACCAAGCTGACCTTGAATTTGGGGATCTGCCTGCCTCTGCCTCCTGAGTGCTGGGTAGAGATTCTTTTTTGAGTGCCATTATTTGGTCAAGGTTAAATAAATATGATTTTCTTCAGCACGAATAGGAAATTGATAATGAGATGGCTTACAGAAAATGCTTAAGTGGCCATCACTTGGGGATCTTTCCCTTCCCATGGCACACGTTCCTACAGTTGAAGGTGCTGGATGGGGCTGGGTGCAACACCACTCCTGTGAAGAGAAGAATGCACTGGCCCCACACCCCTCACTACCCAGGCCTTCTGCAAACAGATGTGGAGAGGATCCTTCCTTCTACCACCCTGTTACTCAAAAGGATGATAACAGCCATTGGGGGGTTAAAAAGAGGCAGTGAACCCCCAGTTAATGAGTAGGAATTCAGCAGGCAGTGCAAGATAAATGGGGCTCTCTCTGCTTCTGCTAGAGTCAGCATGAACTGCGGCCCTGCGGCTTGTTTGTGGCAAATGGAGTGCGCGAAATATCAAAGGGCAGTGATCCAGAAGAAGACCGACTTTGACAAATTTTAAATTGGCCAGAAAGAAAACCAGGAGGAAAAAAAAAAAAAGAGGAAAAAAAAATGAAAGAAAATTAGGCAATTGTTTGTGTCCTACAGTTGTGGCATTGCTGCCTTTGTACAGAACTATTGGTAAAAACAGCAGCGACCGTCACTGGATGCTGGAGCAATTATGAACCACCTAAGTGAGATGCTTATCAGCAGATGAAGCTTTTAGAGCTTCCTGTGTACAGTTGTAAGTAACTTGCTCTTGGGCTGCAGTCACTTTAATTAAAGTGTATGGGGTTGGTCACAAGTAATTATCCTGTTTGGAAAAGAAAGGAAAAAAATCACCTCAACAAATCTGGTGGTAGTAGATTTTAGAACAGCTCCTGCCAGTTTCCTTTTGTATATACCTCTTCCCCAGAAAGGGTCAGGCTGTGGCTGGGTTAGTTTGTGGCTGCTGTTAGCTGACAGCTAACAATGGGGTACAAACAGGGATCATTGTGGCTCAAGTCACCACTTTTGGCAAGCAACCTGGGCCAGACTTCAACTGCTCAGACTCCTCTGGAGAGCTTTTCTCATCCTACATGCTGAAGATAACAGAATCCAAAAATCAGCATTTTATTAAACTGTTCCTTAGAACATAAATGATCTAGCATCTTTCTGCTCTGCCCATTCACCAGGTTGTACTGCTTTTTAAACTTAACCTTTCTATTCCTTTAGAAAAACAAAACCACAACAAAACAAAACAAAACAAAACAAATCCTAAACAATCTTCACTGACAAAGCTAGCAGCTGGATGGGAGAAGACTGCTTGGTGTTTTAAAGGAATCAGAGCCATCACAGGGCTCTTGCAGTTTAGCCTCATGCTCTCATCACAAGTGCCTTCCAAAAGCTCTGAGACAAACGAGCAACAGGGCACTGGCTGGATGCATGGCATGCAAATGCTCCCAGGGTATGGCTGCTGCAGGCACTGTTTGGAGGCATAGAGTACACAATCTTTACTTCCATTTTCTGTACTGTGTCTGGGTAGAGACTAGCTTTTCTATAATGTGACACTGATTCACACCCCCCTAGACATGAGACAGGCTGTCCAAAGAGACAGCAGAAATAAGAAACATTTAAGTCACAGACATTCTCCACCTGATTAGCCTGCCTTCCAAAGCAACTTCTAGCTAATGATACTCTATGAGAACATCATCCCAGTAAGTGGGCTATCTGCCCTTTAAGGAAAAAGCACGTGACTTTTCTTTTCAGGGCTCACCTTCTATCCTATTGCACTATTTCATTCTACCAGGGTTCTTACCATACAGCGGACGGTAAATAAAGATCATCGTGAATTTGATCACATGCTTCAGTGCCTCCTCCCCTGACCTACGAATGCACTCATTACAAATCAGCTGAATGGCTCATTGATTTGCCAGGACAAGCAGACGTACCCAATCGCTCAGCCAAGCGGATGTAGACTGGGTCTACCCGACGCATGGTTTTCACCAGATCCTTTTTACGGAATTTGATTTCTACTGTCCCTTCTGGTTCCAGAACGGATCCCCTGAATGCAAAAAAGAAAACAAAACAGTGAACTTTAGAGGAAAGAAGATACAGAATTAGGTCAGTTACGATTTGTGAAACAGGAAATAGGTTCATTACTGTTTTGGTCACCTGTGGTTCCCAGAAGTTACCCCTGGGTATAAAACAGACACCTAAGATGTATCAAAGTGAGGTATTAAGAAAGGCCTGGCATAAAGCAATTAAAATAATTCTTATTTTCACACCAGTAGATTTCCATCTCAAAGAGAGAATACAGATTCCACCACTGACAGCTGATAAAAGGTGACAGGCAGCACATTTTCGTTTTCCAGAAAAACGCAACAAAAACAAAAAATTCCAAAAGGTAGGCACCCCAGCAGAGAAACCACCTCTAGTAATTGGGCTGTGCAAGTGGGTGTGTGCATAGGATAGGCCGTAGTGTTGGTAATGACTGTCCTGTACCACAGCTGTTAACGTATTTCTGGAAGCACACACTTTAGGCCAGGCTGAGAGGCATTAGGTATTTCTCTTTTCTTTCTTTCTTTCTTTCTTTCTTTCTTTCTTTCTTTCTTTCTTTCTTTCTTCCTTCCTTCCTTTTTTTTTTTTTGGTTTTTCGAGACAGGGTTTCTCTGTATAGCCCTGGCTGGCCTCGAACTCAGAAATCTGCCTGCCTCTGCCTCCCGAGTGCTGGGATTAAAGGCATGCACCACCACGCCCGGCTCTGATAGGTATTTCTTAATGGACTTTAAAAAAGTGTTTACAGAAGGGTCTCTGGTGTCAGAAGATTGTTAACATTCACTGTAAGGGATCCCAAGGCCTCCACTTTGCTAACTTCCATAGCACTGGGCAGGATGCTGTAGTTACCTCTCTCATTTGCTATCAGAGGATAGCTTAGGGCTTAAAAATAAGAGACCTGTTGGTGTAGAGCATCAGCTTAGGGATTCAAAAGTGAAACTACTGGGCTGGTGAGATGGCTCAGTGGGTAAGAGCACCCGACTGCTCTTCCGAAGGTGATAAGTTCAAATCCCAGCAACCACATGGTGGCTCACAACCATCCGTAAAGAGATCTGGCTCCCTCTTCTGGAGTGTCTGAGGACAGCTACAGTGTACTTACATTTAATAAAATAAAATAAATCTTAAAAAAAAAAAACCTGAACTCTGTTATGTAGAAGAGCATCACGTGCTCGTAATTGTTATTAAAAAAAAAGTGGGGCTGGTGAGATGGCTCAGCGGGTTAGAGCACCTGACTGCTCTTCCGAAGGTGATGAGTTCAAATCCCAGCAACCAAATGGTGGCTTACAACCACCCGTAACAAGATCTGACGCCCTCCTCTGGTGCGTCTGAAGTCAGCTACAGTGTACTTATGAAGAATAATAAGAAATAAATCCTTGGACCGGAGAGACCAACCAGAGCAAGCAAGGCTATCCGGAGCGAGCAGAGCNGGGGGGGGGGGGGGGGGGGGGGGGGGGGGGGGGGGGGGGGGGGGGGGGGGGGGGGGGGGGGGGGGGGGGGGGGGGGGGGGGGGGGGGGGGGGAGGGTGTCGAGCGGAGCGAGCGGGGTTGACCGGAACAAGGGAGGAAAAAAAAAAAAGTGAAACTACTGTACTTTCTTTCCTAAGTAGCTCTTGGAGTAGAAGACTAAAATTTGGGGAGATAGAGGCCGGTGTTCTAATAAAATGAGGGGATGTAGTAATGCACATGGACAATGATGCTACACTTGATCTTAGCCAAAAGGCCGAGAAGCGATGGCTTCAGACAAGCACTGCAAACACACGAGAGCTTGGCTTAATTTGTTAAATTTCAAGAGCTACTTTCTTACAGATCTGGGCTTCTCTGCAGTTTTGTCTTTGTTGTTTGTTTGGTTTTTTTTTTTTTTTTTTTTTGTCAGTGGGGTGGTTTACAAATGTAGTTCTTTAGCCTCTTGGAATGTCAGAGTGAAGCTCCTGTACTCCAACAGAAGGGGGCAACTTTGGTCTGGAGTCATAGACTGTAGGAGAGACAATCCCAGAAGAGCAAAGACCACTCCAAATTTATCTACAATTAGTAGATTAAACTCCAGAACCGGGCTGGAGAGATGGTTCAGTGGTTAAGAATGCTTGCTGCTCTTCCAGAGGACCTGTATTTGATTCCCAGCATCTATAGTGGCTTATAATTGCCTAACTCCAGTTTTGGGATCTGACACCCTCTTCTGACCTCTAATGAAAGTCTCCACACAGGGCATACATGCTCACAGACACATGCATATACATATAAATAAAAGAAATCTTAATAAAGACACACACACACACACATGCGCACACACACACACACACACACACACACACACACACACACGCATACACACACCCTTAAAAGTTCTGGCTATATTTGAGTGTTCCTTTAAGCTCCTTTTTGCCCCCAAAAGAGATTAAGATCCTTATCCAAATAGAGAATGGAAAGGGAGTTTGTAAGAGGACTTTGTAGTAAAATAATCTGGGATGGGGCCTAGACTGAGAAAAGCTGACTCTAGCCTGGTTTCCTTGTGCCAGCAGACACTATTTAGAAAGCCTATTTTCCTCACCTTTGAGTCTTTTAGGAATGGACAAATTAAAATGAAGTTGTCGTGACTATAATGTTCTGGGGGATGGGGGCAGCAGCAGCTAGAGGGTCCTTGAAGGCATGGAATGCAATAAAGAAGGCATGATACCTGCTTTCTCGGTCAGCGTACATCTCCATGTGCCGAGGGTTGATGGTAGGGTCAATCACAACCCAAGAACCACCCCGAAGCTCAGCCTGGGGGGGAATGTAAACCATTACAGGCTGGGAACATTCCCGCAAGCCATCCACAATGTAAGCGCCAAACTTGAGCACTTGGTCATACATATCTATGGAGAATGAAACAAATTAGAAACAATCAAACTTCTCCTCAAAGCAGAGCTTTCATGTTATGGGACATGCAGAAAACAGACTTTCTGTCTCCATGAGGAGGTTGCTCATGGGAGAAGTGACAGGTATTAGGGTTCCAGCCACCACAGGTCCTGTGGCCATCCCAAAGGCTAGTGACTGAAGCCTCTACCTGTATCCCACTCAAGACTTCAGAGGAGCTTCAAAAGCACACGACAGAAATGCAATCTTTCACAAGACACAGTATGCAAAGCCCACGATTAAATATCCATTTTATACCATCCCTGCATTTCGGTATTCAGGTTTCACCACATTAATTCATACTTGCTCTACAAATGTTAAGTATTTTTCATGTCAATATGTGATCTCTCTCACTACATTAAGTTTTCTGAAGGAAGGAACTATTCCAGCTCCTTTCAATTCCTTTCACGATTCTTAGCATACAATGAGTTCTTAAAATATGCAGCTAATGGTAATGGGTCTTGAAAAAAGAATGCTTCCTTAAAAACTGGAGCCAGGAGTGGTAGGGCACACCTATAATCCCATAATTCCTTGTATTTGGGAGGCTGAGGCAGGAGAATGGTGGTGGATTGTGAAGCCAGCCTGGACTAAAGGATAAATTCCAGATCAACCTGAGCAACTTAGCGAGACCTTATTTCCAAATAAGATAAAAACTGTGGACTTTTCATCCCTGCACATACAAAGGCTTGAAGCACACTCAGTGCTTAAGGCCAGCAGGTAATGAGTGAATAAGCACACATACTTTTGAAAGAATATAAAAAGTATTTAATAATTGCATTTTTTTTTTTTCCGAGACAGGGTTTCTCTGTGTAGCCCTGGCTGTCCTGGAACTCACTTTGTAGATCAGGCTGGCCTCGAACTCGGAAATCCGCCTGCCTCTGCCACCCAAGTGCTGTGATTAAAGGCGTGCACCACCACTGCCCGGCAATAATTGTATTTTTTATAGGATATCAGTGAGAAAAATTATATATGTATACTCATATATGAAATCTCACATGACCACATCTTTTCATTCTGTTAAAGACCACTCTGTAGTCTCCCCAAAGGCAGGAGCAGCTTGCAGACAAAGAACCGTGGTGCATAGATTAGAGAGTCCTGGGGTCAGTCACCCATTTCCCAATGCTTTATGGGCTGCTTCCCACTTCCCAGCTCTGTAAGGTTTGCTAGTTTAGAGTTCTGAGTCCAGACATTTAATGAGCACTTCACTGCAGCCACAAAGGATCCTTCCCAAACAACAAATAACAGGTTCAACTGGGTTCAAAGTCTCCTATCCAGAGAGGGTCTCAATTCGGAATAAATCAATTCTGGAAATCCAAGGCAAAGAAGCATTTTTCAGGAAGTTAAGAGCAAACCAAATAGAAACTGCTTTCACTGTAGTTATGGGCAAATTAAACTGCCACGGTCTCCAGAGTAAATACGGCTCTGTATTCTGTGCTCTGTACCAGTGAGCACAGTTTACTGTGAGGCAGCTGCCTTTGACCACTGCTCTAACTTGGCATATCTGTGAGGACTTCAGACATTCCAAGTTGCTCCAGGATACATTTCCTATTCTATGTGGAATGTGTATGGTCATATACTCTGTATATATGATCCGAGTGAAGACATTTATTTCTTTGGGTGGAAAGCAAAGACCAAAAAAAAATTTACTGCTAATTGCACAACTGCTGTATGAAGAGTGGGAATAAAAGACTTTAAGCGCTTTACGCTAATTCTGTGCTTATGAAAATAATTGCTCAGTTCAAATTATTTTAACTAAATTAATTCTTTAGTGGATATTTCAACTAGTGCTACATAATAAAATAATTGTGTAATTAGCGGTACATTTTTCAGTACTGCCAAGAGTACAGTTTCAGAACAAGTAGCAGGAAGGAGTGGTCCTCTTGGTATGTGCACAGAGGAGAAATGGAAGAGTAGATTAAAAGATGAAAATAAAGCAAAAGACAGAACAAAGTCATATGCCTTGGAAACAAATGAAGTTACAGGTAAACTAAGAGAAGCTTTACAGCCATTTTCCTCATTTTCATTTGTTAAAGTGTATTTCTATCAAAATCTACCCCTGCACTATCCATTTGGTTAACAGCTAACTCTCCAAAGAGCAAGACTTTTCCTATATTTTCATTCATTGCATAAAAACCCAGCTGGGCAAATTCCAGCATTCCTGAGGTAGAGGCAGGCAGATCTTTGTGAGTTCCAGAACAGCCAGGGTTACACAAAAACACTATCTTGGAAACATAACAAAACAAAGCACAGCTTAACTTCACACTATGTGGAAGTTAAAATGAAACAGTGAAAAATTTCATTTTAGTGAAAAGGACTTTGGTTCTTCCTTTCCATCACTGGGTAGATTACTGCAGAGCAGGAATCACCACTGTGCGCGCGCGCGCGCACACACACACACGCACACGCACTCGCGCACATACACACACACCCTGAATAGATTACTGCATAGCAGGAATCATGACTGCATGCACATACATTTGTATGCCCAGGTAAAAATACATAATATTATTAATCAGAATATTTACATTTTTCCTATATCCATGTTACAGCTAAGCAATAGGAAGAATAAATGGCAGGGACGATATTCAAATGAAGTTTTTCTTCTGAGATAGGTTATCAATATGTAGCTCAGGTTGGCCTTGAACTTTGGGTCTGCCTCCTGATTGCTGAGATTACAAGCATATATTAGCATGTCCAGCTTCAAACTTAAGACTTTAAAGTTACTATTTTACTATCTTCCTTAACTTATCCTTAACTGTTTGGAAAGCTTGTGAGGCTCGAGAGGAATCTCTCACATCTAATGGCTGACTACACTAAACCCAGAAGAGACTTGAGTGATTGAACCTATCTAAATGTGGCCTGGATTTCCTTTATGTTCAGAGATGTCAGGAGCTGTATTGATGGCACGAGCAGTTATGTGAGGGGCTTGGATCTAGCTGCCAAACAAATATCTTCAAGCTCTAAATCTGACAAAGAAAAGGGACTTTAGACTTCTTTAAAGCTGCCATGCTTGGAGCTAAAATAACACTTCTATCTCCCCTGGAACACCAACAGACCTAAACTGTAACTGTCAAAACACTCTCAAACAGGCTATTCAAATATAAACACATAGCAAATTCTACAAATAATATGCTAATACTAAATCACAAGTTTCGCCAAACCAAGTATTTTGAAACAATGACCTGACATACAAATGTCTGAAACCCTTCCACATTTTAAGAAATAAAGACTTAACTAAGACCATCAGCAGAGGGGTCTCCAAGGGTTTATGGTGGAGTCGGTTCAGGGAAATTTAAAGCCACTCATTTGCTTGTCGTTCTGGTGCCTGAGAAATGCAACTGGACTGGAAACGGAAATATTGATCCGTTCTTCACTGGAGAGGAAGGAGCTTTCTAGCATCCTGGGAAAATACATCTGCATGAATGGTGATTACACCCAGCATCCAGTATCAACTCTGCCCGGGGCCTTTATTGTTATACAACATGGATAAGCAACCACATATACCAACAAGGGAGTAGGGTGTGGAAGTATTTCCACAGTGCCCCACACTAGTAAACTGGAACAGATCTTATTGGCTTAGGCAAGATTATGCTAGGCACTGAGGTAAACACTAGGCACACACAAGCTGCATACATGTATTATCTCTCATGAGTTCATTACAGCCAGTGGACATTGTATTTCAACATCCAAGTAATCAGAGACTTTAAAATAGACTTTCATTCCAGTTAAAGTTTTCAATAAATGTGGTTTTTTATTGTTATTTATAACCTGTCCTAGGAAAAATAATAAGTATAACATGAAAAGCCAACTGAGAGTGACCCTGTAGCACCAGCAGTGAGGCGGCTTAATATCACTGGGATTTGCATCCTATCAAGCTATTCACGCTGAGGCTGGGACCCTGGTGCTAATTTCTAGTAAATTTCACGCTTGATGTCTCCCTGTTGTGGGTCATTGCCGGTTCGTCTAAATAAACTGCTTCCAAATGGCTCTTCCATCTAAATATTCAGCCAGTTTTTATAATTTAATTTTGCATTATGCTGAATAGCCTTCCGGCCAGATAGAGCTCATTGGAAAAAAAGCACCAATACCATCTTGACAAGCTTTTATTTATTTATTTATATTTTTTACTGCTCGAATTAGACCTCCTAGGCCGACTAGTAAAGAGTTTTTTTTTTTCCCTCCCTCCACTAATGTCAATTTTCAGCATAGCAAGAGCTGTCTCTAATCTTTTCCTACTCATTACACACAATTTTGGAGTCATTTTACCCACAGTGCAGTCGGCTCCTGGCTGTGTGTTTGTGTGCACTGAGGGATGGCATAATTGTTTATTTTCCCTCCCTGCATAATCCCCAGCCAGTATTGAAACCAAAACTGCAAACATCTCCCCAAGGGATGTGGAGAATGACAAGAGGCTCTCAGTTTAGGTCCTCTTCCATGAGATAATAGGTGAGAAGCATCCTGACCTGTATGTACACATGAGAGTGTTCTCCCCTCCTGTGCTTACACAGACCTCTATCTCGCCTAAAGACTCTGTGTCTTGTGTGATATGTAAATGGACGGCATCACACCTAAGCCGAGAAGAAAGAACTTTGCTCTGGACTATATTAGGCCAATGACTCATTTCCAACCAGGGACAGGAATTATTTAGTGAGCAGAGATTAAGTTGAATGATAAAGTTTGAGATAGAAGTAATACTAATAATTATAAAGCCACTCTATCAAGATAGTTAACCAATATATTGTTTAGAAATGGTTAAAATGGCCGGGCGGTGGTGGCGCACGCCTTTAATCCCAGCACTTGGGAGGCAGAGGCAGGTGGATCTCTTAGTTCGAGGCCAGCCTGGTCTACAAAGTGAGTTCCAGGACAGCCAGAGCTACACAGAGAAACCCTGTCTCGAAAAACCAAAAAAAAAAAAAAAAAAAAAAAGAAACGGTTAAAATGAGGACTATGTATCTTTTATCACAATTTTAAAAAGTAACTTTTTTGAGGCAAAGAGTTATATACATCAGCCTAATTTTGAATTTGCCTAATGTTCAGGAAAAAAATAAAACAAAACTCATTTCTGAGCTCTAGCTATTTGTTCCTACAATAACTGCAGGCACTTCAGACAGAGGGGAAAACAGACAAGCAAAATGTTTTTTTCTGGATATCCAAGGATGTTATAAGTTGACTGGTTCTGGTCCTGGACTCTGGTTAGCCAGAGTGCGATAGAGAGATGGGCAGGCAGTTCAGTGTGTGAATGCTTCAGTGAGCACATCTGCGAACGTTAGATCTCAAACTCACTTAGAGGATAGAACTGACCCCTCAAATACATTGTAGTGTGTATGTATCCCTACACACATACACACACACACACTCGAACACACTCATTCTTGAAAAAGGAGAGAGGGATTCACACTCTTCTATTAACTTGGTCATTTTAAAAAAGCTACTCACTTACGGAGATTTACTGCAGCCAAACCTTAATTCATGTACACTGCGCACAGAAATTTGACATGTCTCTTAGAGATGCTTGTGATTACAGAAGACATCGTGATTGCAGGTAATTTAGTTTCTAGTGCACAGATTCAATAACCCGTCCACACTACACTGAGAACAGGTATGACTATGTAGTCTAGGTTGGCCTCAAACTCACATCAATCCTCCTGCCTCAGCCTCTCAAGTGCTAGAATTACAGAATGTGGTACTAGTCTTGCCTTCAATGAATCTTAATTTTATACTTAATATTTCAGGACTTAGCAATTAATATAAGCGACTGACGCCAAAACAGGCAGCAGAACTGAAGCCAGCAGAGAATGTCAGGTTCCCTGGAACTGGAGTTACAAATGTTTGTGAGCCACTGTGTGGGTGCTGGGAACTAAACCCAGGTTCAATGCAAGAGAAATAAATGCTCTAACCACTTAGCTGTCTTTTAGTAGACATGGCAACTCTGACCTCTAGGAAGATAGGCTAGGTAGGGTGATTCCCTGCATTCTTAGTGCCCTGCAGTGAAGTCATAAGGAGCATCACTGAGCCCTCAGGTTTCAGTGCAAAACAAGTAGAAGCAAGTGGGAGCAAAATGAGAGCCAATACGAACTGAACCCCACATATGTGAACAAGAGTGTTAACAGCCCTCTCCACCTGAGCTTCCATGTGGTATCTTCTCTTGAATCCCCTGGTATTTTGCTTATATATTACAGTTTTATCACATTTCCCAGAGAACATTTTTCTTGACTCCTTGAGGCAATGCCTGTCTCTTGACATCTTTTTTTCTTCAGAGACACCTAATAAAGGTGTACATAGGAAACTCAGTAAAAGTGTGTACAAATGACCTGATTAAACTATATACTTCTTTTCTCATGGTATTTGTATAGATGATTTACCTTTATATTTAAAAAACATATATGTAAGGGGATGATAACATAACTCAGTGGGTAAAGGTGCTCGCTATTATATCCAACAACTTGAGTTGGAAATCCAGAACCTATATGATGGGAGAAGAGAACCAACAAGTTGTCCTTTGGCCCTTCCTCCTACCCTCCCCACAACCAAATAAATAATAATAATAATGATGATAATAAAAGTAAAGTGTTCAAGGGGCTAGAAAGTGGCTAGAACATTTATTTCTCTTGCATTGGACCTGGGTTTAGTTCCCAGCACCACATTGTGGCTCACAAACATTTGTAACTCCAGTTCCAGGGAATCTGGCATTCTCTGCTGGCTTCAGCAGGCACCAGGCATACATGTAATGCACATAAATACCTGGAGGCAAAACACCCAGATACATAAAAAAAAAAATAGTTTTTAAAAAGTACATAAACAGCCAGGCGTGGTAGTGCACGCCTTTAATCCCAGCACTTGGGAGGCAGAGGCAGGCAGATTTCTGAGTTCGAGGCCAGCTTGGTCTACAGAGTGAGTTCCAGGACAGCCAGGGCTACACAGAGAAACCCTGTCTCGAAAAACCAAGAGTACATAAACATTAAGTTGGAATTCCAGAACCTATATGATGGGAGGAAAACCTATATGATGCCTTCTCCAGGAAAAGTAGTATTTCTCTAATAAAAATGGTCTTTTTGATGACTGGAAAAAAAAAAAAAGACAAGACAACCCCCACCTCCAACCACCAAAAACAAACAAACAAACAACAACAACAACAACAAAAAACACCCCCCCTCCCACCTAAACCAAAACAGTAACAGCTTTTCATTTTCTCAATGAGGCCTGGCCAGGCTAAGGATATGTCATGGGCAAACATTGTGAATACATCTCACACATGGACAGAGACCTACAAAGGGGAGCTCTCCCAGGCCGTCCCCCCCCCCTCAGAAAGCAGAGGAGCTCGTGTCTAAGCTTTGCACAGGCTCTCTATGGGGGGCTCATTATTTCGCATGTCTACAGTCTGAGCAATCTCAATCCCTTCCGCGTGTCAGCTCCTTCCATCCCGTCCCATGTATTCCTTCAGAATACTGAGGTGAGTGAGGAATGGAGCCATTGGCATGCTCTCACAGCCTGTAGGTGCAGATGGTGGCCTTTGCACAGCTCTGGGTATCTATCCTAAGATGAGGTAATCATTTTTGGATCTCCCTGGACTGTCCACAGTGGCTCTGTTCATGGAGAATTTTTAGTTAATAGTGACACTGGCTGCCTAATCACTAGGAAACTCCCATGGCGTGGACTATAGCCTTTATACTAATGGTCTAATCTGCTGGAGCCAGAGGCCTCGGGCTGTTGGTGGATAATAAAAAGATATCACAAATTGCCAAAGAACAGCCAGTCTCTAGTATAGTTTTTTCATGTTCTTGCAGTTACTACTAATTTCAGAATACATCTTGGTCATCCAAGAATGTTAGAGAGTAATGTGAGTGAAGAACATGTGGGAACCAGTAAAAATACTTCCCACCAGACCACCAGAGCCACCAGCTAACATGCTGAATCTTCAACAGTAGCTCACCTACACAATTCTAGATTATTCAGTAATTTTTGGGGGGTGGAGTAGAGAGGTGATAGGGTTTCTCTGTGCAGCTCTGGTTGCCATGGAACTCAGAGCTCCACCTGGGACTAAAGACACACACCACCAGGCCCACAGGCCCACTGTTACTGAAACTTCACCACCAACCTCTTGCCCCTGCCTCCTAGACCCTGCCTAGCAATCACTGATTCCCTTCTTAGCCCAGAGCAGGCCTGTCACCATCTCCCCAGCCCATCAGTCACCTTTCATCCCACCAGAGAAACCTCTCCAGTTGGCAAAGACCATTAGAGGTAGCCCTTCACGGTTAAAGTCCTTGATAGCTTGATAGGTCTTAAATGCAGAGTCTGGGAACCAAACCTGGCCGGCCTGCTGGATTATCTGTTGGGGAAAGTAAAGGAGGAACCAGTTATCAATACAATTTGAAGGAGACCCTTTAACTGGCCAGTACCCCCATAGCTCCCAGGGACTAAACCACCAACCAAAGAGCACACATGGTGGAATGCATGGCTCCAGCTACATATGCTGCAGAGGATGGCCTAGTTGGACGTCAATGGGAGAAGAGGCCCTTTGTCCTATGAAGGCTCTATGCCCCAGTAGGGGGGCGGGAGTAGGTGGGATGATGAGCAGGGGGAGGGGGAAGGGGATAGGGGGACAGTGTTTTTCAGAGGAGAAACAAGGAATGTAAATAAAGAAAATATCCAATTAAAAAAAAAAAAGCTGGTGAGATGGCTCAGCAGGTAAGAGCACTGGCTGCTCTTCCGAAGGTTCTGAGTTCAAATCCTAGCAACCACATGGTGGCTCACAACCACCCATGATGAGATCTGATGCCCTCTTCTGGTGTGTCTGAAGTCAGCTACAGTGTACTTATATATAATAATAAATAAATCTTTGGGCCGAAGCAAGAAAGGACTGAGTGAGCAGAGTTGACTGGACCGAGTGGAACAGAGTGGAGTCGACCAGAGTGAGCAGGTCTGCGGGGTTGACCAGATCGGGCAGAGGTCCAAAAAATTCAATTCCCAACAACCATCTGAAGGCTCACAACCATCTGTATAGCTACTCACATACATAAAATAAATAAATAAATAAATCTTGGGGCTGGAGAGATGGCTCAGCGGTTAAGAGCACTGACTGTTCTTATGAAGGTCCTGAGTTCAAATCCCAGAAACCACATGGTGGCTTACAACCATCTATGACATCTGATGCCCTCTATTGGTGTGTCTGAAGACAGCTACAGTGTACTTACATATAAATAATAAATAAAAAAGCAGACTGCTTTCCAGCATCACTAAGACAACTGTTGGGGCCTAGTTAACTTTTCACATAAAACTTTGCTTGCAGTTATCTACAAGCATCTTGAAAGTGATCAGTGTTCTGCAATGGTTTCAGGTGGCTGCCACCCTTCCCTCTAAAATCTAGTGGCTTGCAACACACTCAATACATCATAGGCACTGTAGAAGGGAAACAAACTCCAGGCACAAAGGTACTCCAAAAGCATGAGCACAAGGGACACGAGGTGACCAACCTTGGCTTCAGAATCCAGGTTAGCAGGGTCAGCTGGGATACTGAGTTCCACGGTTCGGGTTTCTACGGCAACTACTCCCACGGGTATTCCCCCTAACCTGGGGAAAGGGAGAGCCACACAGGAACATAATGCACATTAATATTACAATTAGGTTTTTATTTTTCAGTTGTATGCTAACATTGAAAGAGAAACTAGATGCAAACAGAGAGTATAGGAGGCTCTGGTGCTTCTGGGGGTTAAAGGTGAGGCCTTTGGGTTTCATTCACTTTGTAAATACAATGGAAAGGACCAGCACTCTCACTCATATTTTCAGACGCCCAACAGGATAAATTCAAACTGAGTGTTGAATTAGGGAACTCAACAGCCTAGTGCACACATCTATTTCTGTAGTTGCCAGATGAAAGGTCTCAGTTTGCTGTCAATCAGCTCTTGATAGTGAAGCACAGTCTGAAACTGCCGGCCTTACTGATAGAGCCTTGGTAGTTAAACAAGCCCTTGACTTTGCTTCAGTGGAAAACGAGACAGGAATACTTTTCAGTAATAATCTTGGTGGAATCCATATCAGAAGCAGATACTTAATTTCAAAGCTATGTTAAACTAGGATTCAGAAGCTTGAAGCTGCTGCATGTATATTTTGTAATAATCTCTTATACTGGCCTTCATTTCCCAGAATGAATCAGAGATGAATCAGGAAGAAGGAAGACAAACCAAGAGGGAGACATCAGATGCAGGGTGAGTCCTTACTCCAGAAAATGATTCCATCTGAGTTCTGCCAGTGGCTTTCCCCTGGGCTGGGACTGGGCTGGGTTATACTCATTCCCTACAATATGTCCATAACAAACTTTTCCATGAAGGATGGTCTTTAGCTGGTCTATCAACTACTGGAAATGGATTCTTTTCCTCACAAGAGACCTAACTGGAACTGAGTGGAGACCACCCACCACCCCCTTGTCACTAGCCTGCACTGAATCAGAGTCAAAAGCCCTCTAGACAACCAGACAACGAGCAGGAGGGACACAGGAGAGTTCAGAAATATTTCTGTTCACAATGATTAACACTCCAACTGGAAACTTGTAATTGCAAAAGCCACCCTAAATCGGTAACTTATAACTTATATATTAGGGCCCATGTGACCTAATAAAGAACATCTTTATCCGAGTATTACAGTTATTTATTGAAGTTGAAAACAGCTCAGAACAACTTCTGTTTTCTATTATACTTCATATAAATTTTATCAGGCTAGCACATGAAGATGCTACATCTTGTTTTATAGTGTGTCCCTGGACAAGGTGCCATGGAATAATAAAAGACAATTTACAGCCAATAGCCCACATATTCCAAACATACATACCAAAGATGAGTTTTGGCAGCACTTACAGTAACAATCCCAGAAGAATACATTTATATTTATTTCTTGAAATGCCACTGCCTTTGAAAGAAGCTAGCTCCATTTGTTTTATATACTTCTGAGCATGTGGATGTGTTTGGAGTAAGAAGCCCAGAACTCATCAGATGGAAAGAAAGGAAGAAGGCAGAGCGAGTGTTGGAATAAACAAGGCTGAGCTACCCAAGGCCAGCCTGACTGATGGTTGCAGGGTAACTGCTATTCATCTGATCTTAAGGGTAAAACACCACTGTCTCACATCCCACAGGAGGTGTAAAGACTTTAGCAGAATTTTGGCCTTGGAAGGCTTAAGTACTTTTGCATATTTGATATGTAGGAAAGATAAAACAGAATAAACAAAACCAAATTCAATATAACATGCGACCCATGACTAATTATATGCCCTACTTCCACTTCTTCAGCAGGTATCTTACCAACATAAAGTAATTCTCACATGGATGCTGTGGCTTTGAGTGAGGGAAAGACCTGACACTTGAAAGAAAATGAGCAGCTCGTTTCCGAGTTCCTGTCTCAGGTGACTCCTATTCAGTGTTGCAGGAAAAGGCCCTGTCTGTGGGATTCACCATCTGATGGCTCCTTGTCACTGGCTGCACGAGGCATGCTGACCTGATATACTGAGAGAACCACAAAGCCTAGAATTATTTTCAAGGCTAGCATCTAAATCTCAAGCCAATGTGGCGTGTTGGAGAATCTTGAGCAGGTGCCTCTTTTCACCAAGATAAGAAAAACTGATTGCCCCCTGGAGGAAGGTGAGCCCCCAATGCAGATCTCACAGGCAGCATGTCTGCAGCACAGACCTAGATTAAGATCAGCCTTGGCAGGTGCTCGTTATAGCAAGCACGACAGATTATTTTGCACAGAGCTTGCTGTTGAGTGAAGCACTTCTTAGAGTGGGTATTAAAATTTAATAGAAACTTCCATTTCCCACTTGAAAAATATGTGTATCCCAGCAACCTATACCAGCTTATTTTACTCACTCCTGTTTCAGATAAAAAAATTTTTTTTTCAATTCAAATCTGATTCTATTCCAATACAGTACAGTATTACAAGTCATTTCAGTAGTCATGATGTCAGAAAAACCCCTCTCAGGGTATACTGAGAACCACATGGTGCCTGCTCCTGAGAGGAAGTGGTCTTCTGGGGAGGAAACTGACTGGTGATGCCGGCTGTAGTGTGGCTTTGAGGTTCTCAAGAGTTTCTCTTGCAGAAGTATAAAAAGGAACTATTGTCAAAATCAGCCTTCAGACTAAACACCTCATTAGAAGTCACACTAAATGACTAGAGGAATCAGCAGATTACTTGGCTCTGGCTCTCATCTAATCCTCTTAGGAAACACAGACCAAGAGCTTTATTGGTAAAAGCCATGACCCTTCCTTTACTATGTTTACTTGGGAAGAAAAGGGTTTCTAAAAGAGGTCTTACCTGGCTCTGCCAACTACCACGGTCTGTGCCCAGGGCTGCATGATTTCTGAGAAAGATCCATAGTCAAAAAATCCACTCAACCATTGGCCTTTCTGGGCTGTGAAGGAAGGAAAAGGGGTGGGGGTAAGAAAGACATAAAAAGCATAAAGAGAGACCTACTGGCAGTGCACTGGGCTGATGGATTTAAGGTGGGATCTGGGGATTTGTTTTGAGGAGTTCGTTGTTTCTAACCATATTATAATAGATGGAAGCATTAAGCAACTGAGTGTTCATCTGCCTTCAGAAATCATCCCCTATTTCATTTGCTAGTCTGCATGGAAGGAATCATTTATCAGCAAAAGCATCATTTATTGTTAAACGATGGGGTTCAGCTAGCAGAGAGTTTGCGTGCCTTTAAATAAATAGCTTGCCTTTTTTCAAGACACCACAAACATTTGTCAAGAGGCAGCCAAGTCATTAAAGATTTTTTTTAATGTTTATTTCTATTTTAAAACTTGCCTTACAATTTTGTTTGATTCCACTTGATTTTCTTTTAATGGGAAGATGAGAACACTAAGTATTAATGACCAGATGAAGACTCAAACTTGGAGGTAAATAAGAGATTCAGTCTCTGTGCCAGAATGCAACAATATAGATTCACTTTACTTATGGCTGACAAAGTATAATCTTTCTACATGAAGGGCCATGACACACATCCTTGACAGAACAAAAACATAATGGTTAAGTTTTATACACTTAAAAATATACACATACTTAATAACATTACCTCTTTTCCTTATCCAGTTCCCCATACTATCAAGGCATGTAACTTTCACCACCTTAGTTTAAGACAAAACTTTTGATCCACGGGCATGAATGTTTGACCAAGTCCCCATAAAGGCTTCTGCAAATACCTGTTTCCTCGTTTGCCCTCTCAGCTCACAGTTTCTCAGTGATTTTTCTAATTTGAACAGGGCCCTCCACCCCCTTAAGCCTCAAGTCCAAAACCAATTAAAAATAGAGATCTGAACAAGCTAACCTCTGCTGACTTAAACAGGACGGACAGTGTTTTATCAAGACTAAACTTGTAATTACTGTGTTCTACATTCCTTGCCTCTATGGCCCCAGTGTAAAATGTGATCATCCATTTCAAAATTATCTCTCTATCGTGAGCCCAAAGCTGATCGTTTAGATTCTGGTCTCGTGTTGGGCGTCAGTTTGAAGAATATCACGGCACTATCTCCTCTAATAAATGACTTTAACTTTTCACCTAGAAGATATCTGCTTTAACTTATCATAGGGAATCATCTGCTTTCTTTAACGCTTCCACTAAATTAAAATCTGAAGTCACTCGATTTGGGAGCTAGTGTTAGCTGCACATAGACAGCAGGATGAATTACTAGAGAGTCGATGAAAAAATATTATCTAAAACACCAGAAAACTTAGTTTATCACACATTTCATTTATTCTGTGTTTCTTATTAATAATGACCTGAATAATGCCCACCTAAATATGTGCTTCTGCTCACCCTATGAAACAAAGGTGCTTTGCTTTTTAGACAATCTTACCCAGGGTAGACTTGAATTGCAATCCTCCTGCCTCATCCTCTTAAAGCACTGGATTAAATGCATATACTATTATGCCTTGCAAAGGGCTCAAATTCTAGTTAAGGTTCTAAACCAAATTTATGGTTTCACCAGGATACCGAAAATTTTAACTTTATATGCCTGGATCATCTTATGATATTTTTACTTCCATCATAAGTGATTCGAACTATAGAATTTCAAGACCAGAAGGTTTACTTGTTTCAAAATCCTTGGGAGCTGGCTAGAAGTATGCTAGGATTCTTGCCTGAGTTCAGGCTCTAGTACCACCACAACAAAACCATCCTGCTTCATATGCTGACTAGGGAGGAAGGAGCCATTGGCTATGCTGGCTGGACTTGATGGTCCCACAAGGAAGTCACTCTAACTCAGATGTAGGACTGGAGTGCCACTAAGATGTTTCCCTATGTTTCCCAGGAGAACACTACTGAGCTCTGTTCTGAATTTAGAGGAGAAACACTTAATTCCCTGAAAAGTCCTAGATATTTAAGGCCAATCACTGTGTCAGACTTATGGTTTTCACTATAATTGTGTATAAAAATAAGGAGGAGAAAGATTACTATGGTGATTTTTTTTTTTTGCCTATGTAAGAAAAAGTAATTTTATTAAGAGTAATAAGAAAAGGCCTGGAAAAAAAGTGTTATGATTATAAATTAAAACTAACAGAGTTCTCTTGAATTTTCTAGAATATCTACAGTTAGCAATCATGTCTAACTGCATCAAAACAATAGCTGTTGGATCTTGCAAAAATAAGACATGTAAATGAAAGTGTTCCCACACCAGACTCTGCTTTGTGTGGTTTCTATTAAGTCTTGATTATGAACAAATCTTCCTACTTCAGCAGAATCACAATGGCCCTTAAGTTTAACAAAGTACCTTTTGCAATTCATTTTTTATTTTAATGTGTATAGTATTTTGCTCACATGTGTGTCTGTATGAGAGGTGTGTACCTGGCACCTAGGGAGGCCAGAGGAGGACGTTGATTTCCTTGGAACTGTAGTTACAGATGGTTGTGGGCTGCCGTGTAGTCTCTGGAACCTGTGTCTGTACTGGAAGAGCAGCCAGTGGTTTAACCACTGAGCCATCTCTCCAGCCCCTGTGACCCATTCTTGATACACAGTATTTTAAAAATGATTAGTGACAATAGACATGCCAGAAAAAAGCAACAGTTTCTTCCTCACACCACTCAGAGAAAGCAGGGTGAGGTGTGGTGGGGAGCTTGTGCTGGCAATCTCAGCAAAGGGGTTTGAGAGTTAAAGGAACGCCAACCTGAGCTAGTTCCAGGCCAACTTGGGCTACAAAGATAAACCTTATCTCAAAGAAAGACAAAGCAAAACAACAGGCTACCCAGGGCTTTACAAAAGCAACTGCCAAGTGGATTAACAATGTAAATTTAGTTTCTTCACTCACCCATTTTTTTCTGCAATGTGTGTGTGAGGCATCTGAGGAAAAAAGATAGCCTTAGGTGTCGTCATCTCTCAGGTGCCATCTACTGGCCTGGAACTACAGTACACTAGGCTAGATGTCCAGCAAGTCCCCAGGGAGCCATCTGTCTTCACCTCCCCAGTGCTGAGATTACAAGCATATGCTACCATGCCCAACTTTTTAAAATGAGGGCTCTAGGGATAGAACTCAGAACTTTTTTTTTTTTTTTTTTTAAGATTTATTTATTTATTATATATAAGTACACTGTAGCTGTCTTCAGATGCACCAGAAGAGGGCATCGGATCCCATAACAGATGGTTGTGAGCCACCATGTGGTTGCTGGGATTTGAACTTATCACCTTCAGAAGAGCAGTTGGGTGCTCTTACCCGCTGAGCCATCTCACCAGCCCCCGAACTCAGAACTTTTAAAAGCATTTTACTATCAATACTCTTCCTAGTATCATAGGAAGGATGTGGGGGTGGTGTGATATTCAGCAATAGTCTAGTAATTAGCATACAGTTAAAGTCTCCATTTAAAGGTTAGAGATATTTTCTCAAGGTAACTCCATTAATCTGCCTTACCTCACCTTTTGTGTTAGAGACACAGTTTAGGCTGGACCCGCATCACCATGCAGCCCAAGCTGGCCTCCTGCTACTACTGGTGATTCTTATGCTTCAGCCTCCCAAGTGTAGGCATGTACCCTATAATTGGCTCATGCTCTTTTTCATAGACACTGGTTGGCCAGAGAGTCTGGTCCTTGGCCGGAGATGTAGCAGCTCAGTGATCAAGTGCTTACGTAGCATAAATGAAGCTCTCTCTAAATTTGATCCCCAGGATCCCCACCCCACCCCAACAAAAAGGATTCTGGTCCTGTAAACCCAGGATTTTATGGCTTATACTAAAAAGTTTAAAGACCTAAGTTCCTAAAAACAGAAGGAATGAATCAGCAACTACACAGTTGTGACTGAGCAAGTGATCGATAAAGCTCACTTTTCTCCTGTTTGTTCACCAGGATTTCAGTTTTTTACCTTTTTCTTCATAGGGCTTTTCTTTCTTTCTCATTTCTTCCTTGTTTCTGGGCATTGAGCTCCGGTTTCTTACAAATATACTTTGAGCTAGAGTTAGATAGTTACAGCCAGGACACTATTAGGCCCTTAAACATATACGTACTTGGGTGAGGACGGCCTGCCAGCATCCACCGAGGATCATATGGGGCCTTTGTGGGAACAAACTCGATGATTCTATCTATAGGATCCTTGGAATTCAGGAGAGGAACCGAACTGTGTACGCTCTAGAGAAAGAATGGGAGAGAGTGGGCACCAATCAGTGGATGTCAGTCTCAGACCTCAACTCAGCAGCAATAGCTCCACAAAGACAGCAGGGCCGGCTTTCAGAAGGACGCCATTGGTCCCAGGCATGAAGCAGGAGCATCCCAGTCACGTGTCAAGCTCCAAGGAACACGCACAGTTCCCAATTCTCACCTAGGAGCCTAACACACACTCGTGCATTCTGACCTGATCCATCCTGCCCTTGCTCTCTGAGAAGCAAGCTTCTGGAGGACAACGGCTACTACAGGGAGGGAACGCATAGAGACGAGGAAGTCTTAATATTTGGGGATCTGAACATATATAGGCCATGAAATATCTGTGACTGGAAAAGAGTGGGAGTTAATGAGATCCAAAGGTATTCTGAAGGTAAAAGACAGCTTCAAGAGAAAGAAATCTACAGGTTTCAGAGAAATACATGAGAACTTCTTCAAACAGCTCCAACACAATAAGCTGAGGTAGAGATGGTGGGCAGGAATGACTCACCTTCGGCATGTATGACAGCCAGTGTAAGACTGTGAAGACTCCCTCAAAGTCATCACAGACAGTGGAGTGGGTAACCCCATTGTTGTGCATAATCTGGATGCCCCCAAGCTGGTTGTTGGAGGTGTATACTTCCCGACCAAGGACCTAGACAAGTGAGCAAATGAAAAGACATTGGTCTCTACAGATAGAGCAATGTATATTATTTCCCAATTCTTATTAACACAGTTTAATCCTTCCCCTCTACCAAACAAAGACAAACCCATTTTTTTTTTTTTTTTTTTTTTTTTTGTGGGTTGTTCAGAGGGACTGCCAGGATTTTCTTTCCTAAAAGAAAATTTAAAAAACAAAAAAGACTTTTAACAGTTACATACATTGTTGTAATTTTAAAACCATCAAGCTCCCTCTCTCTAGAAGCCACTATAGACAAGTGCAGAGGACTTTAGCTCTGAGGGGAAAAAAAAAATGTGGTATGTAGGCTGGGACTCTGGGGGGTAATGGCTACATCTTCTTTTACTGTCTAGCAGTTATGTGTACACACACACACACACACACACACACACACACTGAAGCTATGTTAAAGAAAGGCTATGGGTGCCTTATTTTTCTAAAGGATTAACTTTCTCCTGACATTTGATTTTTAAAGCTGGCCCACTGTTTCCCTTCCCCACTCCTAAACCAGGTAGAATCCTGAAGCAGCTCATGACAGCACTCAACCCCCTAGACTCCAGTCTTCTTTGTTTGCTGGGTGTGAGGTTGTGATATACGTCCCAAGCCTGTTATCCTCTGAGGCCTGGCAAGGATTCAGGCCTCACCCTATTGTCTCTGGAGGACTTTAACCCTTGTCAGGTGGGGGCACTTGCAAATGGAAACTACAAAGTTTCCCCTAAAAATAAAAAAAAAAAAGAAAAATATTCTCAGACTTGGAAATTGTAGGGTTTCGTTTCTTCCCTAAGACTGGTTAATAATTTCTTCCAGGGAGGGAGGTTTTCTGACCCAGCAGATGGAAGTCAGACGGCCTGATTACCAACTATTGCAAACTGCTGAGTGTGTAGTAATTGCCAGTCATCTAGGGTAGCCCTGGAGAGCACTAAACAGTTGTGGAGGGCTCACTGTACACGCTCTTTTCTGTTCTCTCTCCTCTCTTCTAAGAAACAACAACATCAGAAATTTTTTTTTTCTAACTTTTATTCATTTTCAGTCTCCTGGGAGAACCTAAACAAATTAAGGCCAACAAACTATGCCTGTATATTTTCAATTGGCCCTTTCTTATTAGGTGCTTGGAGAGGTTCCCCTGCCTGCTGGGTCAGCCCCCTGCATCAAGACCTTCCAAAAGCTGAACAAGTTGGTGACCAAAGTAATAACCTTGCTGTGATCCCGCTGGCCTTGGTTCCATTTAACTTCAGCTAGGAGAGGCGTAAGCGAGTGTTCGGAAAAGAATATGGAGAGTAAAATTGCTCTACGATTACTGCTTTCCTTGATAAGGAAGCCCAGAGAACAAGCCTTTCCAGGCAGCCCTAAGCCAAGCAACATGCTGGCAGCTGCTTTGAAGGAGCCGGTGAGCAGGGGAGACCGTATCTGACCAGTGGGCTGCCATCCTCCTCTCAGTCTGTCTTTAATCTCAGCCCAGGCTCTGCGGCTCTTTTCTCATTCTCCTGCTGTCTCTTTCCATTTGCCCTCTCTCTGACTGATACACTGATCTCTCGGTCACTCGGCTTTCTGCTCCAGTGAGTCCATATTACTAATAACACCTCCGCCACGGCCAGTTTACCTCATGAAGGCAGGAGCACATCATTACAAAATAAACTCATAACTTTGACATTCTAGCAAATACATGCCGTTTGTTATTTTTATAGCTTTAGTCTTTCTAACAGGCAGAGGGCATTACATACCTGTTTCATTTATATCTTTAAGCATGTGTGCATACACACTCTTGCACATGCACTAGGAAACAAAACAAAACAAAACAAAACAGAACAGAACAACAACAACAACAAAAACCCCAAACAAATAGACATTTCTAAAGCAGTCAGTTGATGGGGAGTCTGGTGGAGGCGGAAGCAGTCAGTTGATGGGGAGTCTGGTGGAGGCGGAAGGCCCGTCATTCAGGGAGGCCGCACTCTGATCTGACTCTGGTTTTATGGCTGTCATAAACCTGATGGCCCACAACTGGTCCTTCTGGGACAGACTGCTTCTCTGCTAGAAGTCATTCAGTGTGATCAGCAGTATTTTTAATTATTAAAATAAAATTGGAAAGGAGAAATGAAATAAAAAGGAGACACTGTGCTGACCCTGAATATCTGATATTCATAATTTATGTCAGGAGCCAGATACTCCCTGTTGCATAGGAAAGGGATATTTTCTGTTCAGAAACATTATTTTTGGTCCCACTCTTTATACTTGATGATGTCTAACCACAAGAACACTGAGCAGTTACAAAACTAGCAATGCCAAGAAAGGACCAAGCCCAGACAAAGGCACCTAAGACGACCAAGAACAGCTTGTAATTTAAGTGCACTATCTTAAATGTCTTCACCCTCTTTTCAATGAATTGAGAAGGGCATTCAGAATGAGGCCACTCCCAGAGACTCTAACGCTTACCCATTCTATTACACTGATGGTTATTTTGAAGCCCAGGGCACACTTCTTTGAACCCCAATTCCGCATGTCCTCTCCCTCACGTCCTGATGCTCTCCTGTGAGAGCAGCAGCATCTGCGCATGTCTTTCCCTCTGGGTCCCAAAGAAAGCCTAGGGGTCCTTCCCCATAGCTGAAAACATTATTTCTGTGCTAACAAATGCTTATCACCTGAGAAGATGCATTTAATTTGTTAATAAAAGAGAAATCACAGGATAGAGTTACAGAGCACTCGAAGAGCCCCCATCTGACTGGTATTAGCTTGGGGGATGGGGGTAGGGTAGTGATGGAAACAGAAATGAAGCCCATTTCCTTAACTATAAAGAGACAGCAACAATCAGAGTCACTCAACAATCAAGAGAAAGCAGTAGCCTGGACTATTCTCAGCTGCCTACCAGCACCTACCAGTGAGATGAAGGCTCACATTATAGCTCCTGATTTATAGGGGCATTGTTGACTCAAGTGGATTTAGTGATTTTAGGATACTTCTTGACAAAAGCTGCAACCAAGGCAGCAGAATCTGTGCTAGGACAGATTCTATTCTGCCCAACTCTGAAATGATAATGCAGGGAGAGCCAAACAAGTCCTGGCTCCCTGGCTACCAGAAAGATAAGAAGTATCCACAATCACTGCTTCTCTCAGTATAGTGGCCTACCATCCCTTAAGGAAGCTGTGGGTCAACAGCTCTCACCATCATCATATCTTCATTAAGCAGGCACGCTTCATTTGCCACCCACTGAAACTCGGACAGGCATTTCTGTATTGTCAAGTTCCTTGCAATGTTCTGATTCCTGAATCATTCTCCTCACATTTGCTACTATATGACATAAACTTCTAGTGCATTCCTTTTTAAAAAAAAGATTTATTTATTTATTTTAGGTATGTGAGTGCACTGTAGCTGTACAGATGGTTGTGAGCCATCATGCAGTTGTTGGGAATTGAAATTTTTTGTTTGTTTGTTTTTTTGTTTTTCGAGACAGGGTTTCTCCATATAGCCCTGGCTGTCCTGGAACTTATTTTGTAGACCAGGCTGGAGGACCTCTGCTCGCTCTGGTTGGCCCTGCTTAGTCGCTGTTTGCTCCGGCCCAAAGATTTATTTATTATTATACGTAAGTACACTGTAGTGGACTTCAGACACACCAGAAGAGGGCGTCAGATCTCATTATGAGAAGTTGTGAGCCACCACGTGGTTGCTGGGATTTGAACTCAGGACCTTCAGAAGAGCAGCCAGTGCTCTTACCTGCTGAGTCATTTTGCCAGTCCTCTAATTTATTCCAAAAATTTACCACCACTGACACACAAGAGACATCCAAAAGTGCACTCCTGAGGCTGCCTTTTCAGTCTAGCCCTAAGTGGTCAAAGCAGATCCATGAAATAACAAGAAAAGCACGATCCCAGGGCTCTCTGCTTAGAAGTGCCCAGACCACAGAACTAAAGGGCCAAATCGGAGAGGTAAGAAGATTGTCACCTAGTCTGGCTATATACTTAAGCTTCAATGAACCCTCTCCACTTATTGTAGCTGGTAGACCTAAGAATTAAAGTATCTCATGAAAGCCAGTTAGTACAGATGCAATTGTTAAAGGTTTTGCCAAAGGTGCTATAGCGTCTGCAGAAATGCTGAGATGCCTAAGGGTATAAATGAATGCAGTCAAACATACTAAGGCCACTGTTGCTGCTTATCCAGAGACACTGCAGACAGCTCAGGTTTACCACAGCTGACAGGCAATGAAAACAGTCTAATATACCGCCTGCTCTCACCCTTAAATCCCTTTTTGGAGATCAAGATAAACACATTTTTCCTTTCCCCAGTGCTCCAAACGTTTGACTGAAGTGGCAGAGCACCGTGAGCGTTTGTGCAAATGAAATCACTGTGTAATACTTACTGAATGAGTGCAGTATTTTCTTGTAAGGATATTTGTCAGCATAGCATTGAGATTTCCACATATCACAGACACAACCTGGATCAGTTTCTAAAATATTGATTTTATCCTAATATACATATTTTTGGAATATTATATGGGAACGTATATTAGTTTTGGAACGTTTAGTTATATGTAAATATTTGCCAATCATGTGATAAGATGGAAAATAATAATGGTGAATATCGATCATGGTAAAAAAGGAAATCTGCACCTTTCTTCCCTTTTTAACAATCCTTGGAGAGTCAGGGCATCTACTATTTTAGGAAGCAGGGAACACAAAATTCCTTCGACTCTGAGAATCAGGCTATACAAGCGGAGTTCTCGCTGCAATCCTCTTATGGTCTTTCCATTCTCCAGAGGGTAAATTTACAGAGGGCAAATGATCATCACTGCATCTCATGCATGGTTCTAGGTATTAACGTCACTCTGGGATGTTATTGATAAAGGATGGGGAGGGTAGACAGACAGACAGATGAGTGGGAGCAGATGGCAGTAGGGAAAGAGTGGTACAAAGGGAGGAAAGGGAGGATGGGCAGGAAGAAAGGTCTGAGGGGAGAGGGAGGGGAAACTGGAACACTTAGCACTTCTCCTCCTAACATCCTCCTTGGCCTCAGAGAACTACATTTTAAAAAAGCTGACAAGTAATTCAATCTCCAATTAACAATTCTAAGTGGTGCTGCACATATTACTGTGTAAATGTTTCACCAGGAATATATCCAAGGGTGAGTGGAATTAAATTTCTTGGGAGTCAGGGACAATGCCTCTGTGACGATGTTACCAAATACACAGCTAAAGGGTTACACTCCTTTCTTTACTGTTGTTGTCACGGCTGGCACTGGCAAACTAGAGAGCTAGGCGGCAGCTGGTGGATTAGGCCTGGGGGCAGAGAGGAAGCTCAGTGATACACGCTGGCAGGCAGAGGGGATTTGAGCCATAGTTTGAGTCAAGATAATCCCCTTGGCAAGACTCAAAAATCTCTCAATAAGAAACAAATTCTGATGTGATCAAGTTTGTTGAAGAGTAATCTTAGGCAAAGAGGCTGTTGCTACCAGTGGCAGAAAAAGACTGGTTTTGTTTTAAATGTATTTTAAAACAAGTGTCTTGCTATATATATAGCTCAGGTTGGCCTCAAGCTGACCATCTTATCCTGGCCTCCTAGGGCCAGTATGTGCCACCATTCCCTGATAGGAAAGTATTGAGCCACAAAGACACTGAGATACAGATCAGAAAACGCACTGCAAGAGCTTTGCTCACTGAGAGCACAAGCATAAACTCACCAGTAGAGGAACAATAAGGACTTACAGGTGCAGTGGCAGATACTATTACTGTAAAGGAATAAAGAAGAGCTGTAGATAGTTTGCCTGTCAAATGTGAGAGAAAAGGCATAGTCTTCTGAATAGAGAGCTGCCTGCCAAAAGAAATCGCTCATCCCAGAGATCCATCAGCTAACTACTCATTTAGCTAGAGACATGAAAGTACTGACAATAAATCAATTCCAAATGGAAATACTTAGCATTTTAAATAAAGTCTGGTTTAGAGCCAGGTGTGGTGACTCATGTCTGTGATCCCAGCACTTGGGAACTGGAAGCAGGAGAGTCAGGAGTTTATGGTCAGCTTCCACTCTGTGAGGCCCCAACTCAAAAGAAAACCAAGAGGGCAGACAAGAGCCTACCTTATTGAGAGATTATTCACAAGTAACAAAAGTATCCAATTCATGGTATAAAATTCTATGACACTGACAAACACATCCAGTCACGTCTGGTACACAGTAAGGACATGGGAAAATTATCATCACGCTCCTCTGGCCCCTCTGCCTACTCCAAACAGCCAGTGATCTCATTTCTGCTCTGACTCCTTGGCTGTTTGTTAAGGTGGCATACAATGAGATTCACAGAGTATACAGCATTCAGGGCCTAGCTTCTTTTCATTATCATATGGAGTACATCACATTCATTCATACAGTCCAAGTGTAGGTACTTCCTTTTCACAGCTGGGTGACTCAGTCAGTGTTTTTTTTTTGTTTGTTTGTTTGGTTTTTTTTTTTGTTTTTTGTTTTTAGTTTTTCGAGACAGGGTTTCTCTGTATAGCCCTAGCTGTCTTGGAACTCACTTTGTAGACCAGGAAATCCACCTGCCTCTGCCTCCCAAGTGCTGGGATTAAAGGTGTGCTTGTCAGTTAGTAGGCATTTAGATTGTCAGTTTGGGGAGAGACTAGGAAGAAAGCTGCCATGAACATTTGGATACAGGATTGTATGGTAAGTGTATAGCTAACTTAGTAAAAGAAACAGAAACTAAACCAGAGATTGCAAAGTAGTGATACCACTTCTGCATTTCATTCAATAGTGGACAGAGTTCTAGTTATCTCAATACCTATCAGCATTTGGAATTTTGTAAATTATCATTAAAAAATACTCGTTTTGGTTTTTCCTAGAGCTGGGATATATCACAGATTTAGAGCACTTACCTAGTGTGTATCAGACTGTGGGTTTGACTGCCATCATCATAAACAAACAACAAAAAGCTGCAGTCATTTAAGGAAAGACTGTAGTGCTGTGAAACTGGCTTTAATTTCCCTAATGAGGAGTGACAGACATAATTACACTTATCTTCCATCCTTAAACATCTTCTTTCATGCAGAGTCTACTCAAATTTCTTGCCCATGTATTTAACTATTGGGCTGTTTTCTTACTGAGTTCTGAAAATTCTTTATGTATTCTGGATTGTCTTTTACCAAATACATGTTTCTCATAGATTTTTTTAATAAATGTTTTTTTAGTTACCTCTTGGCTTTTCTAGACTGGTACTTGAGGCAAATGGTAAAATGGCCCAGTGCCAGAGCTCACAGCAGCCAGATATCTGATGTATCTGAAAGTTAGACTTACCAGAACCTGACTTCCTAGACAGTAACATTTATTCTTTCTCTGCAGCTCTTTTTTTTTTTTTTTTTTTCATTTTCTGGTTTATGGTGGGTAGCATTTTTTTTTAATCCCTTAGTATCAGGCATGTCCAAACACTAGTCTACAGGCTGCATATATCATGATGGACAGGCATGAATAGGTCCCACACGTTTACAGATATTGCATTGCAAAGTCAAAAGATTGGATATTTCTGAAAATAAAGTTTGTTTTAAATACCATAAATCAGGAATCATAATGCATCTCAACACAAAAGCAACTTTACAAATTACAAATGCAATGAATGAATGCCAGAGTTCCATATGAAGTACAGAAACTCAACACTGACACATTTAAGCAAGTCGTGCCACTAAAGCCAAGTCTCCTGTTAGTGCTCTAATGTAAAGTATAAAAGGGAAGCAAGTGGCTCATTCCTTTTACTGTCTTTGGTGCAGATGCTGGGTGGTGTTTTGAGTTGTTGCTGGTTCCGACCAACCCTTAACATTTATTTTGTGTGTGTACGTGTATGAGTGTAGAACACTTGTGCACCATGGAGTGTGTGTACGTCAGAGAACAATCTGTGAGAGTTTATGCTCTCCTTTTCTCATGCCTGATCAGGGGATGGAAATCAGTTCCTTACACTTGGGGGCAAGAGCCCTTACCTGCCCAGCCATGCCTCTGGACCTCTTTGAAAATTCTCTACATGGGCTACTAGTAAACTCTAGTATATATATTATACTAGATATCATATATTATCAGAGTTGCTCTACTGAATTGTATAAATCTGATTTATTGATTGAGAAAAGATATTTTATCGGTGAGTCAAGTAGAAAATGAAGATATTCAAAAGGTGATTATCTGTTGAGATGGCCTTAACTCATCATATTTGTATCTTATGCTATAGGTCAAACTGGAGTGAATTCTTTTCCTTAACAACTGATTTCTCAAATTTCCAGATATGTGTGCTATTTTACAGGACTTAAATCCTAGGTTCTGAGACATTACTAAAATTAGAAATTGGTCAACATTCAAGCACAAGAACACGAAGCTCAAGCGTAGTAATCTGGAGTTCAATCTAAAATGTTCATCAAGCTTCTCTCATGAGTCACCATTCCTGCCATCCTGAAGGAGAGAGGACATAGCTAGATTTGGACCCATGCACAGGAGACACCCCTAGAATGATGGCCAGACAGGAGTCAGGTTTCTAAAGAGTCTAGACTCTCAGTTCTTTATCACAGTCACACAGCAGTCTGCACAGCAAGGCTTAGGTCTATCTTCCTCAGGAAAGACTGGAGTCCTCGAATTTCTAATCTACCACCATGTGCAGTTGTTGCACTTTTAATTTATGGGAGTTAGGGGGCCCCTCTGACTTGGGAACATATTGGCTTGGTCTAATGCTTGGAGATTATTAAACTTGGAGCTGTGCTCCACTATCAGGTGTACAGATCTTTTATTTAGAAGATATGGTGCTCTAAATGCACAAAGAGCTCCCTGTCACCTTCACATTAAAGCCCCTAGTGCCTGGTAAATGGAATTATATAGCTGTCATCTCCTTTCCCCAAAGTTTTAAGAGTACAATGGGCTCATTTTTTCACACTCCATCCCAGCTTCAGAACTAAGAGACCTACTTTGTATTGATTTAAGGTCTCAGAAATAAATAAACCTGCTTCACCGCTGTGATTCACAACAAATTCATGATACACTATTGCATGATATATTTCAAGCTCTGGCTCCAGCTCTCTTTTTCCTCTAGTGAGTGATGGGGGAGGTGGGAGGTAGCAGGGAGCTGCAAAGCTGACAGCCTGATGGTTATTGGAGATGGCTGTGGACTGCAAATCCAAGAGGAGACACTATTGGAGGAGTACAGGATTTTTAACTGGGAGGCAAGGGTGAGAAGCTAATTTACTTGATTTCCAGGCTGGGGTTGTGGGAGAAGAAAGCTTGGAGAGAGAGAGAGAGAGAGAGAGAGAGAGAGAGAGAGAGAGAGAGAGAGAGAGCGCTGACAGGGTAGTAAGCTTCAAGCAAAGAACAATCTGAAAAGGAGCTATGAACATGTATAGAAAGAGGAAAGTGAAGAAAACACACTAAACAATGGTGTAAGGAATGTATGACTAGAAAATGAAGGTACTAAGGACACAGCTCTGCATAAGGGGCCATGCCCACAGACATAAGAGAGTATTTACCTTGAGTTCAAGGGAAATGCTTTACTAGTAACAGGAAGTGAAGAGGCTCTTGTGAATCACAGAATATGTGAAGTAAAGACACTTCTTCATTTAACACTCAAAAGACACACTAGGATCTTGGCGGTTTGAAATGGTTATCTTGGAAATGGGGCAGAGATATATCAGAGTTCCACATACATAAAGTGATGTAGAGCCTGCATATTGAAGTGAGGGTAACAGATTCTAGAAGGTTAGCTTTTGTAAGTATGCCTTCAAGGCTTTGAGTGCCCCAAACTATGTCACCTTTACTGATTCTACCAGACATTGGACTCAAGAGTTTGAGCTGTTACCCCTGTGATCCCTAAGTCTCTGTAGCAAGATTAACTTATAATTGTTCTCTTTCTGTGTCTCTCAGTCTTCTGTTTCTGTCTCACTCTTTCCAGGGTTTCACCATGTGTCTCTGGCTGTCCTGAAACTCACTATGTAGACCAAGCTGGTCTTAAACTGGTCTCTGCTGGGATTAAAAGCATGAACCACTATGTCTATCAAGATAAAATTTAAATCACGATGTTACTTCCACTAATATATAAGAATTTTACATTTCATTATATGCAATTTTAATATTATATACCACAATATGTAGTACCTTTTTAAAATTCCACTGTCCTAACCTGTTCTCTTTTTGTTTTAGCCTAACATAGTTCTCTACTTCCAGAGCAACACACATCTTTGTATGTAGTACAGAATGGTAGCAATTAAAAGGAAATTTAAGAGCTCGTCTCATTACTTTCCATTTTAAGGTAAGCAATACATATTATATGCTTCCCATTTTACACAAAGAACTAAAGTCCCAAGTTATTTGCAAAAGAGAGACTGAGCAAAAAATTTTTTCATCTAAAGGTTTTGTATGTTGGTTGGTTTGTGCCATCTTGACACAAACTAGAGTCTCATGGGAAGAGATAATTTCAATTGAAGAACTGCCTCAATCAAATTGGGGTGTGTGTGTGTGTGTGTGTGTGTGTGTGTGTGTGTGTGTATGCGTGCGTGCCCATGAACAACTTTTCTCGATTAATGATTGATGTGGGAGGACCCAGCCACCTCTGAACAGGTGTACTGTGTTGTATAAGAGCAGACTGGGGGCTGGTGAGATGGCCGACCAGAGCGAGTGGGCCGGAGCAAGCAGGCCGGAGCGAGCAGGGCTGAACAGGGGCGGCCGGAGCGAGTGGGGCTGGCCAGAGCGAGCAAGGTTGACCATAATGAGGGAAAAAAAAGAAAGAGAGCAGACTGAGCAGCCATGGGGGACAAACCAGTAACAGCTTTCCTTCCATGGTTCTATCTCTTCTTCTGCTTGAGATCTTCTCTCAACGATGTACTTGTAAGCCAAATAAGTGCTTTTCTTCCTAAGTAGCTTTGGTTATGGTATTTACTACAGAAACAGAAAGCAAACAAGAACATTCTAGAACTCCAAAGACTTTGAGCCCACTTCTACTATGTTGGCCAGTGTGATCATTCCTGTGTCTGTATTCAATGCCCCAAAGCAGAGTCCCAGGCTTTTCCCTTTATCTAGAAGCTTTGTACTAGAATCTGTCAGTTCTCTCAAGTCCGGAGTACTGAAGCCATTATAGATACCCTCTTAGTCAAAGGCTACTTTTGTAATGGAAATCTGAATGGCAACTCCACTGTGCAGCATCTCCATCACCAGTATTCAGGACTAGGTTGCTTGTATATCCCTAAGGCTTGCTAACAGAGTCAGAAATACTTGGTACAGTTTTCTACAAATAGGAGCAACAAAAGAAAACCAAACAGCTTTCTAAAATGGGACCAGATTTACCAACATTTTGTCTATGTGTAGAAGATGAGCTTGAAAATTAAGGAGATCAGACATCAACTACAATATTCTCTGAGAATTCACTCATAGTGTCAATGCAAAACTCATTTAGACAAGATATTTTTTAAAAATCTCTTTATAAAGGAGAGAACTATGGGATATAGGAACTATCTATTGTAAAAATAGGGAGTGAAGGGCTTTTAACAATGCTAACTGATGGGCTGATGCTTAGAGTGACTAGTGTTATTGTATCAACAAGTCCCTGGGGACTCTTAGAGACAGATGACTGACATATATACTATCCTATCAAGGCTGAACATGGTGCCTCTTAAACTAATGGTGTTCCAAAGTGTGTTAATGGTCTTAACATAACATATATCGGGAACATCAATATGTGAATGTACTACTAAAGGGAGGAAAGCCATGTAACATTTTTTTTTCCAAAGAACTTTTGCCTCCAGAGAGCCAGAAACTATAAAGAATACTGTTTATATTCCTACTCCAGGGTCTAGATATTGAACTGTGATAAGTACAAACCTGGAATGTATCTTAGAAAGACCACATAGTACCAGGAGTTTCCTAAATTAACTCATCTAATCTCCACAAAAGCCTTGGTCCGTAAGTATTACCATGGCCTCCCATTGTACACTTAATAAACCTGAAACACAGGTGGGGGAACGGAGGTGTTAAGGAATTGCTCAGGGTGATAATTTGTATGTGGTAGAGCCAGAAACTAACCCTCAGCAGCCTGGCTCTACAGTCTATATTGTTAACTTCTTTCTGTCAAAGTGACAATGCTGCCCTCATCCAGGGATAGCTAAGGACCGTTTACCTCCTTGAATCTCTCTAACTCTCTCACATTGTGTATGACAGCCTCATGGATGGACATGGAACATATACCGTGTAGGTCTCTGGTTCCACAAACAAACCTCCTCCATGTGATCTCCAGTACTGTGTTAAAGAGGCAGATGTGAGTGACATCACACACTGCACATTGCATAGTTACATATAATTTTGGGCATGGTAATGAAGGTCAATCAGAGAGGGAAGTTTTTTGGACTAAGTCTTAAAAGCAAGATTAATCCTAAAGAGATGGCTTAGTAATACTGCTCTTCCAGAGGACACGAGCTCAATTCCCAGTCTCCACATCAGGCAGCTCATACCAGGCAATCACCTAAAGTTACTTCAGCTATAGGGGCACCTGATGCCTCTGGCCTCCACAAAGCACCTGTACTTAATGTGCACATCCCCACCATACACACACACTTAATTAAAAAATAAAAATGAATCCTAAAGAAATAGCAAGATTAGCAGAATTAGGTCCTGGAGGACTTAAGAGCTCTCAGCCACATGCACTACATGAGTACTTTTTCTAGTAGATTCAGTGCATAGAGCAGCCTATTTACAAAAGGGGAGAAGTTTATGGGTTTCTTTTTTTCCTAAAAGAGAAGTAGAAGCTCTTAAAAAAAAAAACATGTTTACCATGAGGAAGTCACATAGAACCTTCAGAGTAATCTATCCCTACATATCACAGCCATTTTGCAAAGAGAGGTCCTACTTACACAGGCAGTTGCTGTCCAGAGCACACCCACAAACCACAAATTCCCATTGCTGTCCAAAGCTCAGGTTTTCATCAAGTCTGGGGCTGAGAGATAGCAGGTTCTGACCTACATCAGTGCCGCCTTATAGCAGAGGTCCCTCTAGCCTGGCTGCCACTGACACTATGCTAAACATGAGAACAGAAACTGAGAGGGACTGCGGGGGGGAGGGGCAGGGAGGGGAATATCTATGTTATTGCAAATGTCCAAAAGCCACCCTAACTTAGGAGTTTATAACTGCAAATCATCTCAGCTCACCAAGGGTCTGTCATACCAACAGTTCAAGTAGACAACTGCTACCTCAGCCACACCTGCATGAGTCCCTCCACCCCAGGTAGTCAGCCATACCCATCAGGCTATCATTTTGAGGACTTAGCAATGTGTAGCCTATAGTTCCTGAAGTCATGGCTGCTGTAGCCTTGAGGGACATTAAAAAAAAGCAAATCCTCATGGACTTCTATTTATGCTGTCACTCTCAGCACTCTCTGTGGACAGTGGGCAGAGGCCTGAGCTCTTCTGTAATGAAACTCAAGTTCACATTTTAATTAATCCAGTCTGTTGATTGTTTCAGTCTTGTCCAAGCCCTGACACCACTCTAACCCCCAACAACAAGGAACTGGGAAGAAGCTCTTGACTCTGAGTTTCAGATGTCATTTGGGAAGTATCCAGTCACCAGTTCACTGGCTTAAAGTATCAAATCTGGATCACAAAGGTCAAAACAAGAAATCATCTTGCTCCTTAACTTGGCAATATTCTAAATACTTTACAAATCACTGCAGGTAATGAAACACGTCAGGTGTTGAAGGAACATAAATACTCGGATCACAAGAGGAAAAGGATAAAAATACTAACGTGGAAAATACCTTCTTGTTTTGAAACAAACTATAGAGTAGCAGGGACTAGCCCTGGAGAATAAGGTGTACAGAAAACTCGGCAGCAAGGAAAAGAGGAGGAAACCGCAGCAATACTTGTATTTATTACGCAGGTCACTGTGGAAGGAGGAGGCGGGGGAGGAAATCTCTAAAGAAGACACTTTGCAAGTATAAGGAAGGAAGGTACACACCAAAACCAAGTCACCAACACCATGTGTAAAGATTTGGAATGCAGCCATAAAAGCCCGATACACACATGCAATAAGTTGGAAACTGTGTATACTAAAGCTTCTTACCTATTAAGGGAACGAATAGTTTACATGTTGCTGTGTTATGTGAGTAGACTGTGTGGCATGTCAACTCTTCCTCTCCCAATATCCCATGTTAAGTTAAATCAGTGATGGGGCTCAAGTGGGTGGGAAGGGTCCGGGGAAAATCCAAGAGAAAGAAAGTTTTAAAAAAATCTCCGCCTCAGCAAAAGTTTTCATTAAAATTTTAGACAAATGATCCCTGTGTCCTTCTCTCTTGCTGCCTGGGGCTCCATGCTATTTCTATGCAAATAACAACCTCGTGGTTTATATCTTATTATTTCCACCAGAGCTGCAACGACATGACCTGAGACGTGTAAGAGGTGGGATGGGGGTGGGGGTGGGGTGGAAAGGAGAGAGAGAAAGGCAGAAAGGGAGAGAGAGATGGAGTGGGTGTTCACTCAAGTGTGAAAAAATATTGTCAGGAGTGAGCGTCAAGAACAAAAAAAAATTGCAGGGATAACGTGTTTATTTCAGTCCCGCTACCCCACCCCACCCCCACCCCTTGCAAACAGGCACCTTTTAAAATTCATTGGGCATCGGGCGATCACGCACAATCCATCTGCTCGCACTTTATCATTTGCATTTCATGCCTCCTGGCTTCTGATGTGCTGATACTTTGATGCAGTCAGGAGACTCGCATTATCATTATTTCAATTTCCAAAGGGGTCAACGGGATCAGCACTTGCACACACAAAATCTTTTCTCCCCTATAACCTCTGTGCACCCCTTTCTTATTCTTCACCCCAATGTTTAACATAAAGGATAAAGACTCCAAAAGGTGAGCACTAGATGTTTACAGTCTAAAACTGTATATAAGCCTGCATATACTGCCTACATTTCCACTCTACACATAGGTAACACAGATACAGTGACCACAAAGCAAGCTGCACAGTGCTTCAAACACACAAAGACTTTCTCACACGTGGACACTCGGGGAGGAGTGCATTCAGAAAAAGAAAGGAATCTATAAGCAAGACCTAGAAACAAAGAGAGATCAGCTTACATAGAAAGATGTAGATGAAGAGTGCCTAGCACAGTCCAGGAGTAAGATGGAAAAAACCCCGCAGAGAGAACGGTAAGCAGAGGCTGGAGAGATAGACAGAGTAAGCACGTAAGTGAGACGCTAGCATTCAGGAGTGAGCCAGAGGCAGCAATCTGAGCTGGTGCTCTCTGATAGCTTTCCTTTTCATTCCTGATAAGCAATGGAGCTGAGAGGACATTCTTAATGAATTTGCATGAAATTGGGTGTCTTCCAGCAACAAGACTTTGTAGTTAAGAGGTGCAGACATGAAGATAGGTGGTGCAGGATTAGGTAACCTCTACAAAGAACACTCCCTTCAACTAAAATGATGGTGTCCTTCTGGGAACGAGCATGGCTAAACTACAACAGAGCCTTCCGTCAGTAACCAGGCTTTTCTCTTACAAACAGCACTGTAGGCTATGGAAGAATACTGAATTTGATCAGAACAGATTTTTAAAAAGAAACTACTACTGTTTTCTTCTTGGCACAAATGAAATTCAACTAATAAGATGCTAGCAAATCCCTCAAAACAGAAAACCTTTGCTGTTAAACAATCTCTGTGTATAACATACTAGAGTAGGGGCACTAATATAAATCATATATACTTCAGAAACATACTCTGTCTACATATGGCAACATCACAGAAATACAGGGGTATATACCATTTAATCTGTCCTCATAGAAAATGGTATCTAAAACCCTTCAGTGTTCATCAAAACCTCATACTTAGATAATAACTAAAGGAGCAACTTAGCAAAATTAATACTCTCAGACGTTCCTCCCAATGCAGCAATCTTCGGGAGCCGCGGTTCTTCACTTTCATTTCCAGGCTGATACTACTCTGCCTTTCCTTAGAGGGAAAGCAAACCCTGAGATTTCTGATATTCCCTCAAGCTAATTAGACAATGAAATTATCAACATTTTTTACATGAGAACAACAGGATTGACCAGTTGTTCTGTTTATTCTGTCATTTCAAAACCAAATCTTAAAAAGCATTCCTACTATACAAGTGTTCTTTTTTAGAGGTATATTTAGAAATTTCTCAAAACAGCAAACTTGTACATTATCAAAAGCTTGCTAGTATTCAGTTCACACTGCGAAGCCAGCGTCACAACACAATATCCAACACTATGTGGCATGTGTATAGCTCTACAGGCTGGAGCCAAGCCATGTAAGGGAGATCCAGGAAAGCCCACATTTTGTGCTAAGTGCCTGTGTATTTTTCTTTAGCATCACAAAATTAGGATGCAAATTAATACCTCCCTTTAACAGACAAGAAAGCTGAAGAGCTAAAGGGCTCTGTAACTTATACAGTAGAAGCCAACTAATTTCAAACTATTCCATTTCATATATGTTTCTGATGCTTAAAGAGTGTGTGAGTAAAAGGAAGGGACATAAGGAAGGAAGGAAGGAAGGAAGGAAGGAAGGAAGGAAGGAAGGAAGGAAGGGAAGGAGGGAGGAGCGAGTGCTGCATCGTCGTTGCCCTGGTCTTGGTTAGTTTCACTCTTCTGTGCAGTATCCTCACCATCTCTCAGATGTGTCCCCTTTCTCTGTCTGTGTCACTCCTTCCACAGAACCCAGTCATTCCACTGCTCATTGTTTATTGAGCTTTTCCACTATGCAATGTTCTTCTTCAGAGGTATGTTTAGAAATTTCTCAAAACATTAAAATTGCACATTCTCAATACCTCGACCAGTGCTAAATCCTCATTGTACAGTCAAAAACCAGAAGCCAGTATACTTAGAAACTGACAGCTTCCTGCATTTAGAACAGGTCTCCTCATATGTCAAAGGCTGGGAGAAAACAGAAGCATTCAGTTTTCAGTCTTTCTAGAAAGGGACTAGAATATGACCTCTTTGGAATAGAGGTTTATATAGTTTGCTTACTAATATATATTTTATATATATAATAATATATAATATGTAAATATATTAATAGATATTTTATACATAAATATATACAAATACAAGACTTAGAGTCATACTGGTACATAGTTACTCAAAATATTTGTTGAATGAGATAATGAATGAATGAGTGAATGAATGAATGAATGAATGAATGAGTAAGTTAATGGCAAACATTAGAGGAGAAGATACACTAAGGAAGGAATGGGCTGAAGGCTGCTCTCTAGTCAGAACCTTGAATTGAAAAGTCATACTTTTTCATTATTAAACAATCGCATATACATATACCAAATCCTGGCAACTTACTTTGTTGAGGGCACCAGCTCCTGTCAGAATTAAGTGAGAATTCTCAACCTGGATGGTTCTTTGTCCCAGCCGGACAAGGTAAGCCCCAATACCAATGGCCCGGCATGTAACCTTAAAAAAAAAAAAAAAAAAAAAAAAGAAAGAAAAGAATAAGCCGGGCATCGTGGCACACGCCTTTTATCCCAGCACTTTGGAGGCAGAGGTAGGCGGATTTCTGAGTTAGAGGCCAGCCTGGTCTACAAAGTGAGTTCCAGGACAGCCAGGGCTATACAGAGAAACCCTGTCTCACCCCCTGCCCCCCAAAAAAGAATTCTGCATGTCACAAAAAAAACAAAGGCAAAAATAAAATATATAAAATTCTTATGAACAGAAATATTGTTTTTTATAAAGTCTAATGACAATACAACCCCTACCCAATCCAACTTTCAGATCAAATAAAGGACAAAATTCACTGAATAGTGAGTATTAGACACTCCAGGAGTTGGGGTTCTTTTATTTGCCCATTTCACAGATGCCTGCTATTCTTACAACATGCACAAGAAAAACACTAAGAAGAAATTCAAGTTGTTAAAAATCTGGTAGAATATTTGGAGAAATAAAAAATGAAATTAAACGTTGATGGAGCCTACATTTGGGAGATTTAGTAGTTTATATTGTCTTGTCATTTATTGTGTATAATTATGATACATTTGTAGATATAGCATCATCTCAGGAAGTATCTCAGTTTAGGACCCAACAGCAGTGAGGAAGGGCAGAAATAAACCCAGCCACACACCTGGCTTTTCAATAAATTTCATCCCTTGTGGAGAATGGAGGATGTAGCTCTGTGGTAGAGAAAACCTGTCTAGACAATGTGAGACCCTGGATTCAATCCCAGCATTGAAAGGAAACTTTATTCTAGGAATATTTACCAGGCTGATAGTGATGATCTCATCATAAGCCAAGGAGGATTCCCCAGCAATCATTCCAGAACCCCGAAGGTTCTCTGCTCCAAGTCCTTCTTCTTTCCCGATAATATCTGTTATCTTGTACCTATCGCATAGTTGTGCCAAATCAGAAACGTTAAACACAGTAATAGGAACTCATAAGCAGAACCACTACCATTACGAGACTATTGAAGACTCGAATTCTGTTCATTCCTAAGGGTCTCCATCTTAGCTTGGATCTTACTTTACTGGGAATGATATTCTGTAACAGAAACAACAAAACTTGGAATTTAGTAGCTAGGTTAAAGCTTTCTGATTCAAATATTGGTGTGGCTCTAAAGATAATAATAACCTCTGTAAAATGGGACAGTAGTCTCTACCTCTAAGATATGGAAGACATGATGGATAAAGCAACAAGCTGACCTGACACAGCTCAGATTTTAAAGCCCTTCCCTACATCCTTAGACACATTCTTAAGAAAAAAGCAGGGTCAACATATCTCTGAAGTAAGCCACAACCATTAAATAATCTTAGACAATTTTATATAAAAATAAAAAAAACACAAATAGAGAAATAGAGAGGAAGTGGAAATTATCATTCCTCCCCTTTGCAAAGATCAGAATAAAGAGGAAGGTCAAAACAATGAATTCCCACTTATAAATAGCAAGTATACTGGTGAGGATTCCTAGCTATAGTTCTCTGGAGGGAATGGTGTGATGTATGCAGACGTGAAATGCTGACCGAGTTACCCAGAAAGCAAACTGTGGGTCTAGTGGGAGTCACTCACTAGGAGGGACAGCTGACAATGGGAAATGGGAGATGGCAACAGAGTTAATAAAAGGATGTCCAGCACCACACATACACATGCATGAATACACATGCACATGTACATGGAAAGTACTGAGCTAATAAAAGGATGTCCAGCATCACACATGCATGAATACACATGCACACATATACACATGGAAAGTACTGAGCTGGAAGCAGAGATGGGCATACATTACTTATTGTTCCTGGCACAGGGCAGGAATTGTGTTTTATTTTAACTCTCATGAGCTGAAATAATAAAGATAAGCACTGTATAACAGCTCTTAACTACCTCAGCCCTGTATTTTTCGGCTCCTTTCTGTCTCTCCCTCTACCGACTCCACTTCTTTGTCTTAGCTGTGGTCTGTGACTGTATCTCTGCTTCTCAGATTGCTGTAGCTTTCTATTTTTAGCCTCTCTCAATATCAAGTTATCCACAATTCTTTTTCTCTATATATCTAGACTTCAGATTCTAGAGTTATGTTACAAATCAGCTACTCTTCCTTTAGAAAGAGACATGAAAAAGCTGGTAAAACTACACTACACCCACACCATGTTCCAGGCATCCGGAGGCTCCACAGTGAACCCCTCGGGACACTGCAGTCTATTTTTAGAAAAACACTCTGACATGTGATATCTGTTAGACCCCATGTGAATGATTAGCTTTAGGAAGTTCACAGCTTAACAGAAGATAGAATGTTGTCAAAAGAAATGCAGCACTATCTTTATAAAGCCAAGTTTTTGCAGTTTCTGTGGAACAAATGCAAACTTTGCACAAAAACCAAGGAAGAACAAGAAATGAGGGTGGTTATATATAAGGTAACTCCAAGGTCTGCAAGCAGAGTATTACATTATTTGTAAGTTACTGTAATTATTTAAGAATCAGCTAGGTACTACTCTCAGATGCTAGAGGTAAAGGTATGAGGAACAGGAGTTCAAGACCATCCTTAACTACACGGTGAATTCAAGGTTAGCATGGGGCTCATGAAACCCTTTTTTAACATTCCCTAAGGACCTAACCAGAAAACAAGAATGAAATACTTTTTTTCCCCAATTCACATGGATTACTTTATCCAAGCGATCATTAACTTCATAAGAAAGAAACCTTTATGATGCTATTTGCATTCAACTACTTAATTTTAAAAAACCACATTAGGTCTATGTTTAGTTTAAGGGTGCTGTGAAAAAGTACTACAGACATATTAAAGGTGCCATGAGTTGGATGGTGGTGGCGCCTGCCTTTAATACCTCCACTTCGGGAGCAGAGGCAGGGGGATCTCTGAGTTACAGCCAGGACAGCTAGGGTTACATAAGGAAACCCTGCTTTGGGAGCGGGGGTGGGAAAAGTGCCCCCAAACTAAGGAAGTCTGAGAATCAATGGCATAACTTCTATGAAGAAAACTAAACATATCAGTAAATAGAAAAATAGGCCATGTTTCTTTTTAGGGAAATTAAAGAGAGATGTCAGGTCCTTATAAATTAATATATAAAACCAAAAGAATCTGAATTAAAGACATTACAGGAAGTTTCTGGTGATTAAAACATGTGCTAGGCTATGGGCTTGTTCTCCAGCACCACAAAACAAAAAATTAACAAGGAAGCACATCAGCTAATTACAACTTTGAAAAAATTAACATGTCCCACAGCAATAGTTAAAATAGTATGGCAATGGCCCACGAATGTAAGAATTAGTCAATAAATAGTACCACAGCAATTAACATTCTATAAAATACATGCAAAAAAGTTATCAAAATTCAGCCTCACTAGTAATCAAAAAATGCAAGATAAAAATAACAGCTGCTATCTTGTTTTTGGAGTCAGGGTTTCTCTGTGTAGCCCTGGCTGTCCTGGGAATTCTTGTAGATCAGGCTGGCCTCGAACTTACAGAGATCCCTCTGCCTCTGCTTCGGCCTCCTGAGAGCTGGGATTAATGGCATGTGCCCCCACTGCTTGACTAACAGTTGCTATTTTTGAGAAGATACTCATTAATACTAAATATAGTAATTACTGTCTTAAACAACAATCAGTGATACCCTCAGAACAGAAGAAATCAGTGCTATCATGTACTTACTGATTGGGGATACAAATCTTGGAAGGGCAATTTGAAAATATTTAAAAACCTTTAAATATTTTCTGACATGTAGACATCGAAAAATTTACCCAAAGGATTATAAGATACCCTGTGCTTCAACATACCACCCCTCAAAAGTCCTTATGAAATTCTTTCAACTCCATCTGCAATTAATATACTGAATAATTTTATTTAAGTGATCAAGCCATTAGAACAGAAACACTTAGCCGGGCGTGGTGGCGCACGCCTTTAATCCCAGCACTCGGGAGGCAGAGGCAGGCGGATTTCTGAGTTCGAGGCCAGCCTGGTCTACAAAGTGAGTTCCAGGACAGCCAGGGCTAAACAGAGAAACCCTGTCTCGAAAAACCAAAAACAAAAAAAAAAAAGAACAGAAACACTTGAATCTGTTGTATTTAACTCTACTTAAACAGAAACATTAGTGTATGTTTGAGCTTATGGATAGGGTGACAGGAACAAAGATTAGGTACAGTCCAAAAGTGTCAGGAAAGGAATATTCAATGCAGATATATAACAGTGAAAGGCTGGAAATGGTCTGCATGTTCAAAGATAGTATACTCACTATGATATAATATTATGCAGCTATTAAACTTCATGTTTATTTCTGGAGGAAGATTAGCTTTATATGTAATATAACTCTAATCTGAATATAAGAAATTGCCCTAAGATAAATTTTAGTTCAAAGGATAAAAACACAAAACAACACAAAAACCTCTTAGCTTCTATAATCCCAGTTACATAGGGAAAAGAGCATCATGAATATAGAAAAGGCAGTAAGAATAACGTAAATTCATAATTGTGCTTTAGGGTAGGCCTGTGGCTGGTATTTTACTTTTTCTTCGGAATTATTTACACATTTCATTGTTTCTCAAACGAGTAAATAATATAAATATTACCTAAAAGCCTCCATCAATAGCAAAGCATAATAAGCTAAGGCGCAAATCTAAGATGTCTAGATTATACCACAGAGCTTTTCAAGGATGTATGAGCACAAAGTAAAGAAATATTCTCTATCTTTGAGAATCATGGCCAAGTTCATCTGATATACAAATACCTACCTGGATTCCCCTTCATCCTCTACATGTTCACAGTGGACAGAATTGAGGGCACTGACTCTCTTATAATCCTGGGGTGTCAGATATAAATACTTGTATCCCTGTGAAACACAAATAGTTTTTAGCTCATCATCTGTCATTAGCACATAACCAAGACAAAGTCAAACATATATAATGAGATTTGCTCCAAAGCTAGCTTTAAACTGATAAATTATTTGAGTGACTGTTTAGAAGCACACTAGCATAGGTGGTTTGAAAGATGGAAGTTCCTATATGTTAGTCACTGACTGACCTTGAAACAATATACCCTATAGTTCCAATTCCAGGTATGTGCCATTCAATTCATTTTCAATAGGGTTAAAGGGTCATTGCTGAGTCTTTAGTGACACTTCCATTAAATATATCAGCATGGGACTCAGGAATTGTGTGAATTACTGCTCTTCACTCAAATCCATATCATCAAAATAGAGAGGGGTAAGGTATAACAAACAGAAAGGATCAGAAATCTGGGAAATTAATATTGAAATCAGAGATCTAAGCAGTAAAATGTCTGAGTACACAATTTATACTTTCACTTTTTTCAATGAATAAGTTCTATTTATAGTAAAAAGCTGTATTAATACTTAATGATTTACTTGCATGCATACAAACTTACAATTAAAGTACCATGTTATATATGTATAACATGCTGTGTGTATTTACAAATTAGCAGTTTTTATACACTGAGATGTGGTAACTGTCATGACTAATTCTAAACTAACCAAACATGACTAATACCCAAACAGAAACACAAACATGCAAGTAGTCATTACTGACTTCATTATACACTTTATAGATGCTTTTAATGAATTACAATTTACATTCAGTAAAATCCATCGACTTTGTTATAAACTTTTATTTTTAAGGCATTGTCTGGCTGTTTCCCAGGCTGGCCTTAGCATCCAGAGGAGTTGGGATCACGGGCTTCAGCTATCATACTTGGCTTTTATCATTATAACCTGATGAGTTCTGATAAGTGTGTATACTTGTGTTAGCATCATGGTCATCAGAATAAGAAATGTTTTTTTTAATTAGACCTTGAAGTAGTCTTATATATAAGGACATGAAAAGTAGGAAAAGAAACTGAGAAAGAGGAGGTACAAAGGTAGATAGAAAACCAAGAGAAGTACTTCAAAGATAAAGCAGAGACCACTGGTATCAAATGCTGCTGAATCATCAAATAACCACTAAGATAAGGACTGAGAACTCAATGCTGAATTTGCAACACACAATCTCTGGTGACCTTGACAAAAGTAACTTGATTAAAATGGTTCAGGTGCAAGCTTCACAGAAGGAGGTTCAAGAGAGTGGGAACAGAGCTTGCAGATGGCAAGAGCAGGCAACTCTTTGAAGAGGAAGAACAGGAGTGAGTACTTGAGGGATATGTGTCTGTATGTCAAGGTATAGTTCCAGGAGAGAGGGAAAGGTGATGAGCCAAGCAAAGGAGGAGTGGTATTCTTCACTACAAAGGGCTACAAAGGGAGGGAGGATTCTAGGAAGGGCAGGGATCATTTCAAGCACAAGAGTGAAGTGGAGAGGAGTGGGGACAGATACAGGAAGTGCTCACCTGCACAAGGAGCTAAAGCTTTCACTTGTTTCTCTTGCAGTACTGGGGGTGAATGCAGAGAAGAAACAAGTCTTATTTTTGTTTCAGAGCATCTTGGGAGGCAAGGACTGATAGTGAGTAGGAATGAAGGTAAGGGAAGAGGGTGGAGAGGACCTGAGGAGGGGAAATGTGAGACCAGTCAGAGAACCACATTTTTCTCCAGTGCACATGTGGAGAAGGTGGACAGTTAGGTTTTACTTCTAGAGGTACAGAGGAAGCAGAATAAGCAGAAACACAAAAAGGTGACAATTAAGACAATTAAATGCTATAAAGATGAACCTTGGAATTAAAAAAAGAGTTGAATGAACAGGGCACAGGCCTTGAATGCCAGCAAAGCCAAACAGACCTATATGAATTAAAGGACAACTAGGTCTACATAGTACATCCCAGGCCAGCTAAAGCTACATAGAGAGACATAAAAGCCAAAATAACAAAAACAACCACCACCACCACCACCCAAGCTGGGGGGTGGTGGTGAATACCTTTAATCCCAGCACTCGGCAGAGGCAGAGGCAGAGGCAGAGGCAGAGGCAGAGGCAGAGGCAGAGGCAGAGGCAGAGGCAGAGGCAGAGGCAGAGGCAGAGGCAGAGGCAGAGGCAGAGGCAGAGGCAGAGGCAGAGGCAGAGGCAGAGGCAGAGGCAGAGGCAGAGGCAGAGGCAGAGGCAGAGGCAGAGGCAGAGGCAGAGGCAGAGGCAGAG